>JAWDJE010000001.1:284273233-284778233 GCA_035047345.1 Bradypodion ventrale
TAGATTTGCTACTCTGAGAATACAATGGAACCTCGGTTAACAAACGGCTTGGTTAACATAAAAATCACATAACAAAAGAAAAACCATTGAAAATAGTGGCTCAGTTTACAGAATTTTTTTCAGAATGGATTAATTGGTTTTCCTATGGGAAACCACGTTTCAGTTAACATATTTTGGTTTTCAATGCATTCCTATGGGAAATTGCATGCAATGCATTCCTACGGGAAATTCAGTTTAAGTAATTTTCACTTTAAGAAATGTCCCAAGGAATACATTAGTTATGTTAATCGAGGTTTTACTGTACAGCACTTCAGTGCAAGGGTACAGGTTCTATTGTATAAAAGGTCAACAACCAATCCACAGCCCCATGCTGTTTTCAGCCATATTACTTGCAGCTCGCTGGATCAACACTTTGGAAGGGAGAGGATTAGGATCACAGGGAAGGTAGACACTGAGGCATTAGCCCTACTACATACAGCAATGATGGTGGACCTTTTAGAGACCGAGTGCCCAAACAGAGGGAGAGGGCAAACTCTGTGCTGCGGGGGAGGGAGGAAGTGCTTCCATTGGGCTGCTGGCAGATGGGCAAGGCAAGTTCTGTACTGGGGAGAGAGAGAGGAAGCACTCCCATTGGGCTGCTGGGCAGAGTGAACTCTGTGCTGGGGTGATGGCGCGTGTACTGACAGAGAGGGGTCCGAGTGCCCCTTCTGACATGCGTGCCATAGGTTTGCCACCACTGACATACACCCTTCTATTCTTGCTAACAGGGATAGGAGAAATGGCTATTCAGAATGGCATCATCTGGCTGAAGATGAGGAAAATGTTTGGTATCACACACTATTAATTCCATCCTCGGATCTCAACGGGCAGGCAGGAATGGTTTAAACTTCTTTATCCCTAGAAACCAAGACGTTGTAGAGAGAAGAACAAAAATACTTGTGTGTGGCCATTGGAGCTAAAAAGAATGCATACTCTGATCTACTCTACCTCTAGTATCCTGTAAGCAGCATCACAGCCAGGAAATTCTTGTCCAGACTGCTTCACACTTTGAAGATTTGCAGTAGAGTAATCACTGCATAGGTCAAAATTTTGGAGAGAAGACAATTTTGCAACAGGATTCTTTTGATAAAGACGGTTATTTTCAAGTTCTCTCAAGTTCTTTGTTGTTGCATCTACTTTTATACAGCGTTTGTGCTCATCTTCTGGCAGAATTTCTGGAAATTCCGTGAACAACCAGTTGCGATCTTTGAAAAAGTTGCTCTGATGAGTCTTGTAAAATTCATTCCAATATTTACTGGCTTCTTTCTCGTACTTATCTAGATTTAAAAGACACACATACAGAGAGATAAAAGAGTAAAAGAACAAACCCAAACCCTATGGATAGTATAGAGAAGAACAGAGATTTTAAATAATGAGTGCATTGTGATCATAAATATCAAGATGTGAAATACAAAGAAATATACAAGGATCAGAATTTAACTGGATTTCGGATTACCTGTGATTAAAAATGATTTGCATTACATTGTCACAAGCAAATTACTGTTGGTGTATAAGCTATAGCTATTCTGCAACAGCAGTTCTCAGTGTTTAGTCAGCTTCAAATGCTTTGGACTACAACTTCCAGAATCCTTTATCACTGGCTTTGCTAGTGGCAGTCATGAAGTGCTTCTGGAAGATGAAATCCAATAAAATCAATAGCTATTGTTTGAAAGACTTATATGCAAAGACTGTTCCCTCAGTCTCAGTCAGTTCTTGTATTCTCTTGATTTCTATACTTGGTGATTACCAATACTGAAATGTATAGCGAATTTACAGTTGACTTGTGCTCATGACTGCTACAGAACCACACAGTTTTACCCTTTGTTTTACAGTTACAGGCACAAGCTTCCTTCTTTTATAAAACTGAAAGGCAGCGTCTCCTAACAAGATCTACAAATAGCAGGAAACTGACTGACTGACAGTTCTAATATTGTCAAGGATCTAACTGTTCTGGATCTTAATTTATCAGAGAACCAAAGGAACTTAGATGATAGGATGAAAGAAATCCCAGCAGAAGAATTTTTCTATTTGAATGTTAGTGGTTTCAAAATGTCTACAACAGGAGTTCTCAACCTTTTTAAGCCGGGGGCCGGGTTATGCTCCCTCAGTCAGCTTCAGGGGCCGGACAGCTATGGAGATGTCTTTACAGCAGTGCACTTTTTGTTTAACTGTGCAACAGGATTTCTGCCAATGTGTTATTTGTTAGAACTCTGCATCATGCCCTATTGGTCCCATCCATCCTAGTATTATCATCTACACAGTAGTGGGCTCCAAAAAATTTTTACTGCCACTGTGGGCATGGTATGGTGGGTGTGGCCTGGGGGAAAGCCCTGCGTTGCACCCAAATTAGGACTACTTTATTTCAAAACTTGGATGGACAGGGCCAGCCAGAATTTCTGCTACTCGTTCTGGTGAACTGGTGCGAACCTGTTGATGCCCACCACTGCATCTACACCACGAGAAATTGGTCTGGGATAGCAGGCACACGAAGGAGGGCCTTTTCCGTGTCTGCACTGGCCTTGTGGAACCTCCTGCCTGTAGAGTTGAGGGAGCAGATGGAGCTGCTATCTTTCAGAAAAGACCTAAAAACCTGGTTGGCAGGGCAGGTGTGGGGCCCAGATGGAAGAGTGGCCCCCGCCTGTTGGCTTATAAATTAAGCCCCCACTTCTTTTAATTGTCTTTTTTTTAATGTGGGTTTATGTGGGTTTTAAGAGGAATGGGGTAGGTGGGTGGGTATGTTGGGTTTTAATTGGTTTTAATTGGTTGTACTGTTTTATGTGTGTTTTAACTTGTTGTGAGCCGCCCAGAGTCGGGTTTACCTGATTGGGCGGCATATAAATTTGAATATAAATAAAAAATAAATAAATAAAATAAAACAACAAAGCAAAAGAGCTGTGTGTCCTTCACACAATAGAAATGCAGGAGTAAGGCAATACCTAGCTTAAAACAGGGGTGCCCAAACTACGACCTGTGGCCAATTCGTCTCACAATAGAAACACAGGAGCAAGGTGATACCTTTATTGCAGGGGTGCCCAAACTATGTCCTGCGGGTTGACTCCAGCCCCTGATGCCAAGTCATCTGGCCTGCACTGCCCTCGTCACTCCCGGAAGCAGAAGTAAAAAGCCCCCATACTTCCACTTCCAGGAGCGACGAGGGTGGTATGGGCTAGATGAATTGGCACTGGGGGCTGGATCTGACCCGCAGGCCGTAGTTTAGGCACCCCTGCAATAAAGGTATCACCTCACTCCTACGTTTCTACTGTGTGAAGAATTGGCCATGGGTCATAGTTTGGGCACCCCTGTTTTAAGCAGAGAAAATGGCAGCCTAAAATCTATCTCATCCTGTTGCAAAACATATCTGCTGCCAAACAGATTGCAAGGTGCATTTTACTTCCGCTTCTGGTGGGAGGTACCACGTGACCAGCCCCCTGAACTACATGATTGTCCCATGGCCCAAAAGGTTTGGGCAACTCTGATTTATTGGATCACCAAAAAATTCAAACTATGCAAGCTTTTGTAATCCAAGCTTACTTCTTCAGGCAGACACTCTTAATAATAATTTTCCTGCACCAATTGGACAGTACAAGAAATTTATAAGTCCCCAAAATTAATGACAGATGTCTGTGCCAGGCCCTGTTTCTTAGATGAGTCTGAAAAAACAACAGGGTGCATTGAGGTACATTTTCAAACTACACCTCTAGTAGCCATTGGCTGGGTATCATTCCCTTCTCCTCAAACCATTTATATGCAAATGCTCCCTCCCACATCACTAGCAACCTAGTCACAGGCTGGGAGGCCAGCTTCATCCCTCTCTCCCCTTGGTTGTGCCTGTGCAGGGAAGACAAATGGGAGAAAAACACGTGTGTTCAGCCTGCCCTCTTAGAACTGGATGAATTTGGAAATCAGCACTCAACTGGCTCCTGAGAAACCACAGGTGAATGCATTTTCCTACTGGGAGGGGAAAGTGACTTGTCTATCTCTTTGGATATGACTGATGTCCACAATAAGCCAGACAACTCCAGAAGGCAAGCGCTCTACTTCCCAGCCTGCACTGGTTAGTATTAGTTTTGCTGCATTTCAGAGATGGAGATTTCTCAGACCTACCTGAGGATGGTGAGAATTCAACTTGGGGCTTTCAATGTGCGAAACATATGTTCTAGCACCAGTCAAGCCTGCCTCCAGCTTCACTCAAAGTTCAACTCTCCCTGTTAATCTGCGTGTGAATCATTACACATGGCTGTTGGGTTGCTGTTGGCAACTACTCTTTGTGTCATTTAGGACACTACCTGTCTGTACTATTCTCTGAAATGACAACAATCAAAACTGAGCAGCATGCAGGCTTGCTACATAAACTACCACCTTCCTTTATTTTCAAAATGCAAAGTCTCCTCTTTGCCTAATAAGCATGCTGGAGAACTAGGTGACCATGTTGAAAAGGCTAGAAAGTGCTTCCATGTCTAGCAGTTTATTCATTTTTGTTCTTCCTTTTTGTACCAAAGTCCTTCACTCTACTCTTTTTTGGCCATATTGCAAACTGTCAGATAAATTTGCTCTCTTCCCCCCACCCTATTTCTAAGGGCCTAAAATAACCGGCTCATTAGTTTCAGCCTAGCTCATTGTTAACAATAAACAGGTTAAAATGTGCTGCCACATTTAGAAAGATGAAGATGCTTTCAGAGGAAACATTATTAGGAATGCTCACTTATTTCTGTTTCACACATACAGGCATCCACCAAGAAAAGAATGGTCCACTGAGCTCAATGTATGTCAGCAAAAAGCTACTTCCCTGCACCCTGCTTATTTTAACTTCTGCTGAACATTATGCATGTTTCAATTAATCTTTTGAAGGCCTTGGAAGAATGTTGTTTGCAAGTTTGTGTTTATTCTTAGTTTAGAACCTAAGCAGAAAGGTTTAAACGAGAAATAACCTTTTGAATCCTTGTAATCAATTCCATTGGCCAGATGGGAAATGTGCTGGAAGGGAGAGTGCACACACATAGAAAATGGAATTTGTACACTATATGAAGAGAAGAAACAAAGTAAAGTAGTTAACTCAGAAATGCAGATGTTCAGTGCGATATTCCCAACTCCCTAAGGAGACTCCAAAAATTCAAACAGCCAGATCAGTTTGTATCCATAAACCAGTATTAGCCATTTTTCATCTCCATGAGGAAAACATCTTACAGCCTGATTGGTCATTTCAGATTAACCCACTTCAACATACAGTACCTCACAACAATATATGGTTAATGGGAAAATCAATCCCCTCTCCCTTCTTCTTCCATGTATAAGCCAGACGCAGCACTGCCAAAATGAAGGCACCTTTTAGTGAGTTCATTATGCAGCTTCTTTCGCCTGATTTAGTGTGAGAAAGATTAGGGTACACCCAAATACAGTAGAACCTCGGATAAAGTTCAAACTCCGTTCCACAAGTTTGGACTTTATCCAATTTTGGACTTTATCCGAATCAAATGGGCGATGCATCGGATAAAGTCCAAAAATGGACTTTATCCGAGGTTCCTATACCAAATACCATAATATCCATTTTTTAGTGGTTTTGGACTTTATGCGATTCATCACGTATGCATGAAAACCGTGACTTTATCCGAATCGGACTTTATCCGAGGTACCACTGTATACCACAATCTTCCAGGATGCTCTTTCTGTGTACTCCATCCCTTCTCCCTGAACAGCAGCTAAGCTTAAAGGGAACAGGGGGCGCAGAGCTAAGTGGGAGACTGCAATAGCAATTGCACATATACTGACCCATAGCAGTTAGTGCACTCTCTGGGCTGTTCACAAGTTAATTAGCATTTTGCCCCCAACATGCTAGGTCCTCATTTTACCCAACTCAGAAGGATGGAAAGCTGAGTCAACCTAGATCCCCGTCAGGATTGAACTCACAACGTCAGCAGTTTTGGCTGCATACTGCAGGTTAACCATTGCGCCACCAAGGTTCTTATCATTGCTAATCAAAGTAGGTGATGCTTTGACCCAATAAGTCTTGGCTCCACTGCACCCGATTAAAATGAACAGTGCCTTTTCCTACTGCAGATGCTATGCTGTTGAGCTGGCTCAAAAGATTTGGATTTAATAGATAGTAGCTGAACTATCTACATTTGCCAGTACAAAACAGGACAGAATGGGTTTTGTAATGACAAAGGCAGCCCCCCCCCCCATTTTTCCCCAATTGATCAATACTTTTATTTTGTGTTTGTTTTATTCCAAAAAAAAAATTTTTTTTTTGCAGCCACCGGTGAATTAGCCATGTCAATTGGGCTTTTACCTTGATCTTTCCCCCCAATTCGGAGGCACGGAGATGTATATAATGCCAGCTTTTACTTGCAGGAAGGCTGCTGGGTTATAGTTTTGCTCTAATAAAATTATTTTTTTCAAACATTGTACAGTATATGGGAAACTGAAGCCAGTGTTTCATTTCAGCTGTGAACAGTGCTTCCTAGTTGATTTGGATGGAAGTGGATTTGGTCACAATGACTTCAGTAGCTGCCTGAGATGGGGTAGGACGGGGTGCCCAAACTTTTTGGGCTGTGGGTTGGTCATATGGTTCAGTGGGCCAGTCACATGGTTCCTCCCACCGGAAGTGGAAGTAAAACGCACCCATGCATGTGCAAAACACTGCCATAAATGCACCCACAGCTGTCATAAACACATTTGTGACAGCCACAGATCACTTACGGCAACGTTTTGTGCATGCATAGCTGCATTTTAGTTCCACTTCCAGGAGCGACAAGGGCAGTGTGGGCTGGATGAACTGGCAGCAGGGGCCAGATCTGGCCTCCAGGCTGTAGTTTGGGCACCCCTGGGGTAGGAAGTCTGGTCTTCCTTCTGCCTTTATTTCAGACTAAAGCTTGTGGTGTTATGTCAAATAACTGTAATCTGGACGTGCCTACTTTGTTATTTAAAAGGCAGTGGTTTCCAGCCTTAGGGTTTTCTGACGACTTTGCACCATAACCTTGTCAAGACCTAAGAAATGTCACAAATTATTCTTTTCTAGTCTTTAAAAGAATGACTGTTTATAAGGCTAGGATTGGACGATCGAACACAAATTGAGTTTTGAAGGAGAGGTACTGTATAGGCCCCTCTTGGGTTTTGAAGACAGAAGCACCTAAGTAATGCTTATAACAAATAAAACTGTTGTTAATGTTACTTATAAAGAGCTCAAATTTGAGTTGTAGTGCATTTGCATTTTATATCAATTCATTAATTCCAACATATAATTTCCAAACACTGAAAAATAATTAGGAAATATTGACCCAAACCTTCTTGCATAGCAAAGCAAACGGTGAAACTTTCTGAGGCAAATTGTCTCAAGTTAAATCACAGGAGCAGTGATGTGCTGCTCCAGGTTCCCACCTGATCCCGGGAACCGGTAGTGGAAATTCCCCCAGGCCACACCTACTTGGTTGGCCACACCCACTTCCATAGCCCAGGCCATGGTGAGGCCAGCCAAGTGGGCGTGGCCCACAAAGTTAGCCACGCCCACAGTTAGTCATGCCCAGGGTGTGGGTAGTAAAAAAATTTGCAGCTCATTACTGCACAGGAGATATTAGCCAATGTGAGCAACTCATGCAATTCAGTAGCCAACATGTAACATATCCAGCAATTTCTTAACTTGAAGCGATTTTCTTCTATACGTGATATCAATCAAAAGGATTTTGGCTATTTCTCAGGGTTATTGCCATGATTTCTTATGTTAATTCCAAAATGTGCCTTCACTATTCCCTTGATACCAATTACAGTACAACAAAAAGAAATGGTCTACAAATTAATTCCACAATTCCCATAAAGCATAGCAGTGCTAATCTGTTTTAGCTCAACGGAAAAGAGTCTTGTGGAACTGCTGCATTACTATGTTTTCATGGTCTGCCGTCCCCAAAAGATTAGGACAAATAGAAATTGTTAATCTTTAAGGGGCCACAAGCCCCTTTATTTCTTTCAACTTGCTGATAATTCATTGCTTCACAAATTGGAGGCAAGGTCTAAATATGCAGCTGCTATTCTTGGCAGTAGCCACAAAATTAATGTAAGATCTAATTCCAACTCATAACATACAGATAATTATTATTCAAAAATAATGAAAGAGACCTAGTGCAACATCTCTGAAAATATAGTACAGGAAGGTTCATTCCACAGAGCTCAATTAATCTTTGGATTTTAAACATTCTCTTCTCAATTACTATTTCATTAATGAAGCAAGCTGGCATATAGCAAGATATTATGCAAAATAAAATCCTATTCCCACAAAGACTTACCCAGTTCCTCTCTGGAATCTGAGAAGGTTTCGAATTGAAGCTTATTCTTGAAAAGACAGCTAAAGGATCCAGCTAAGCTTTGAATATCTGAAACCTGGTACACTGGGACAAACTGCTATTGATTCACTCACCTTGATTCTGCTCTCGACTCACTGACTCTCACTAACAAAATGCAGCCTCCAAGACTCTTCCCAGTTTGAAACTCAACTCCCAGGATGCAAGAAATTCTTGCCATATCAGTTGCTGATTTTTCATATTCCCAGTCACCCTAGAATCTTATTTCTACAGCTGTTCTACTCTACTCAACTCTGCCATGACACCAGCATAAATCATTTCAGATCAAGTTCTTGAAGAAAAAAGAAAAGAAATAGTTGTTTCATTTTAACTGGAACATTTATTTATTTATTTGTTTATTAGTTCGATTTCTTCCCTGCCCACTCTGCCGAGGCTGACTCAGGGCGGTTTACAATCATATATAAAAACAACATAGTTAAAAACTGAATTAAAAAACCACCCACCCCCTAAAAAAGGTGCAGGGATGAAAGGTACTGAAGGGGGAGGCGTCCACTAAACCAACCACCCAACAGTGGTCACCCTTTCACCTGCACCCCATACTTGACCAGCCAGCCAGGTTTTGAGTTCTTTCCTGAAGGGCAGCAATTCCATCTGGAGATGTAGGAGATGCTGTTGGTAGGAGGTTCCAGAGGGCCGGTGTGGACACGGAGAAGGCCCTTCTCCTTGTGCTATAGAGGCGAGCCCCCCTAGTGGATGGTACAATCCAGTCCGCCCCTTCAGTCCGCTCTGGTTGGACGGACAGACGTCCTTAGAGCGATGCGGTCTCTTAGGTATTCTGGTCCACTGCCATATAGGCCCACTACCACATTTGTTTTTAATATTAAAAAACATGAATTCTATAGAAATGTGCACCACTAGGAACATTTTACAGAATCCAGTGCTAATTTTAAAAACTTACACATTAAATTCACCCAGTAAAAATACAGACTACAATTATTCCAAACACCAGTGGGCAACAAGAAGCAGGAAAGTTCAGTACAGTAAAACCCCTACTTACCAGGAGGGGGAGTCCGTTCCGTAGGCTTTTGCTTAAATCATTTCTTTTTTAATGTAACTCGAAGCAAACCCATAGGAAAAATTATTTTTTCCGTAACTCGAAGCAAACCCATAGGAAAAATGAATTTTTTTTGTAACTTGAAGCAAACCCATAGGAAAAAGAATCTTTATGTAACTCGAAGCAAGCCCATAGGAAATCGTGTAAATCAGGACATGGGTTTAGCACAAAATCATTATGTACGTTGAATTTTATGTAACTCGAGGCATATGTAAGTTGGGGTTTTACTGTACTGTACTTGATAGACTATGAGAACAGAAGTAAGTGGGGAGGTCTTTAAACTGCAACTAAGGATGATTAAGGTAATATTTACCACTGTTAAAGCAAATTGTAAAAAATTCTGTCATTTAAAATTAGTATGTAAACTGAAGAATGGCTGTATGATACCAATCACATTTCAAAGACAGTTTTACCTTGTGACACTGGCTGGACTCTTACAAGAGAGTTTTCGATGACTTTTTCTTTGGCTCTTTTTTCCTCTTCCTGTGACCACTGCATGTGGTCCCTGCCAAAATAAATAACTAAATATTAAAAATAACATACAAAATAACTTGAAATAAAGCAAGACCCGGGAAAAATTCAGGAGGTAAAAAAAAGTACATTTCATTTTTAATAGCATCCGTAGCCTTTTCTCTTAAGTAGTACATATAATGAACTGTACTGGGTACAGTATTTTGGATCCTGCTTTTTGACTTTAAAGTAGGCCTTGATACATACTGACCTCCTGTCATTCTTACATTCTGCTCTGTCAAGTGGTTCCAGCAGGCTGTGTCCTGACAACACCTGGTAATGCCCTTCCTAAGCACCCACTACAGCATTTGCACATTTTACTGTCTCTGTAATACGTTGCCTTTTTTTGACTTCTCTGTGGACATTGTGTGCAATGAAGGAAAAGTGCAAGGTGTTTCCATTTTACAGTTTCTTGTTCTGAATACATATAAAGCAGGCTGGAGATTCATAATCTCTTTGTGCCACCTGATCAGTGATTCATTATGCTGAAGTGAAACATTAGTCTAATACAGGGATTCACAACCTACGGCCTGTGGGCTGGCCCTGGCCCCTGACGGCATTCCATCTGGCCCATGGTGAAGACCTCAGAAGCAGACATGGACACGCATGCACAAACATGCCCACGTTCGACCCACGGCGTGGTCTCAGGGGGCGTTGTCCGACCCGTGGTGTGGTAAGGTTGAGAACCCCTGGTCTAATTAATGCCAGTTACCCAATGTGGCTACCATTTCACCACAAATGTATAGCTATAAAGTTCCAGTCTCCTGAGGAGTCAAAGCATGCCATACAGCATACCTGTCAACCATCCCGATTTGGCTGGGAAAACCCCGTAATTTGAC
The DNA here is from genome assembly GCA_035047345.1 of Bradypodion ventrale. NCBI lineage: Eukaryota > Metazoa > Chordata > Lepidosauria > Squamata > Chamaeleonidae > Bradypodion > Bradypodion ventrale. The sequence continues at coordinate 284,284,024 of JAWDJE010000001.1, forward strand.
GTCCATTGACGTCATAACCCACCCCGTGCTGCCAAAACCCCGTAATTTGGCAGCGGGGGAAAACACTTTCCGTGCATGCGCGGAAGCGCTACGCCGCTTGTGCAGCCCCTACACAAGCGGCATAGTGCTTCTGCGCATGCGTGGAAGGGGTAAAACCCTTCCACGCATGCGTGGAAAGCGACCTGCGCACAAGCAATGTGCGCAGGTCCCGTTTTTCCGGAGCCGTGGGTTGACAGGTATGCCATACAGAAATGTACAGAAATGTACCAAACAGGCTTATATGATATGACAGAAAATGTTGCAGTTCCTTTTGTTTTTAGGAGAGAATTGTAACTAATCACATGGGCCAGTAAATACGACAAAACACAGCATCCGGAGGTGGGCTGCATAGAGATTTTAGTTATACAGGGCAACAGATGGATTTGAGTGGGATAAAGATTTGAATCTCTCTAGCCAAATAATGGTGCTCAAATGTCAGTCTGCTGAAGTAGATTACTGAAGCCAATGCTACATCATGTTAATATGACAAAACAAAATAGAAAGTGTTAAACAATGTGAGATATTCCCAAAAGCAGGGTTTCTCAACCTTGGGACCCCAGATGTTCGTGGACTTCAATTCCCAGAAGCCCTGATCAGCAGGATGCTGACTTTGGCCTCTGGGAATTGAAGCCCAAGAACACCTAGGCAGGGCCGCCATTTGGGGGAGGGGGCATCAGGACTCCCATCCCGGGCCCAGAGATGATGGGGGCCCAGCGCCACCGGGAAACCACTGATGTGCACATGCACAAACAAACCACGCATATGCAGAAAACCACAGGGGCATGGCCAAAATGGGAGGTTGCGTACCAGGCACGGAAATTTCTGATGCTGGCCATTCACCTAGGGGCCCAAGGTTCAGAAACCCTGCTCTAAGATTATATTTGTATTGGAGAAATATACATCAATATAAATTTCACATTGCAATTTAGGCATCTGGCTGCAGAACCAGAGGTTGGGGGTTCAATTCCCCAATATGTATCCTGGAAGAGCCAGCTGGTATGGCCTTTGGGTGGATGCTACCCTTTTCTATTAAAAAAGGTATGTTTCAAGGAGTGGTGGGCATCAGCAGGTTCACACCAGTTCACCAGAACCGGTAGCAGAAATTCTGGCTGGCCTCGCCCATCCAAGTTTTGAAATAAAGTAGTCCTAATTCAGGTGCAACGCAGGCTTTCCCCCTGGCCATGCCAACCATACCACGCCCACAGTGTGGTAGTAAAAAATTTAGAGCCCACCACTGGTTTCAAGTTCTCATGCTCAGGTAAGTTACAACACAGTTCATTACATTCATACAAATACTCCTCTGCATCAAAACTCAGGTGGAATATGGTCACAATGGACCACTTCAAACGACATATATTCTAAAGTCATGGAAAATCTAGAATTCAGACACTTGTATTTAAAAGATGAGAGTTTCATCCTTGCCCTGCTTTAAAAAAAAGGGGGGGGACTTTTAAGTAAAGTACAGCAGGTGTGTAAGGAGGGTACAAAGGACTGCTATCAATTACACCAGTGTTTGGGATTAAGAGTGTTGAAATGTAGCAATGCACTGTGCAACCTATCACATCGTCTTATGGAAGATAGGAGGCTTTCTACAAACTGGCTTGCTTGTTTGTTTCCTCATTAACCAATTTGTTGTTGTCGTTGTTGTTCACTCGCATCATTAACCACTAGGAGAGCTCCTTTGCTTCCTACTCTTTTTTTCCTGATTCTCTCTTTCTCTCTGCCTGGAGAGTGTGTGAGAGGTCTCAGAGTGCTTGAAGGGACTCTCCCTTCAACAGAGATTCTTCTCAGACCATAAAGCTGAGAAATCCACCTGTTCCTATCTTTACATGTTTTAACCTCTGAATGTATGATGACGGCTAAAGAGGGAGTAAAAACATATCCCCCCTCCTCTCTGAAGTGGTCCAAGAGTGATTTCTTTACAAATGGCTAGTTATTGGAACAAGGGTTGGTTAAAGACGGAGACTTGTTGCTGCTAATTTTAACTCTTATTTGCTATCCTTCCATTGCACACTAGAAGGAATTAAGTAAACTCCTAACTCACTCTACATAGAGTTCCTTTTGTTCCATACAGCTATAATGATCTGTGAAAAAATAAAAAGAGAAACAAATCCTGACCTCTAGAAAAATCCTTTTGTGTCACATGTAATGGCCCACTAGCAAATGGAGAATAATCTCCTTAACTCTCCATGGCTTAATTGGTTGAGGATTAGGAAGCATCCTTCTGTCATGGACTGCTTTCCTTCTCAAGTAATCTATGGGGGGGGGGGGGGATACCAAACCTGTGTGGAGCCAGAACCCCCACCCCTCACCCAAAACAACAGCAAGATAAGGAGACTCCATTTTCTGCTTCTCCCCCAATACAGCAGGCATTTGGGAGAGAAAGACCAGTCTTGCTAGAGATTTGAAATTATCATCTGCTGCCAGAGCTGGCCTTTTACAAGCTTTAGTTTGCCATTTCTTCAAGGGGCAAGTCAGGGCTGATAGTGGCCTGCTCCATATTCAAAGCCCACAGGGATGACCTGCAACCCCAACATTTGTAGCCACTGCCGCCACCAACTGCAATTACTGCTAGCACTACCAGCTCACAAGATTGTAGAGAAATGCTGCTGTTGATTTTGCTGCTGCATCTAATATTGCTTCACTGCCAGTGGTATTCTGACAGGACCCACTTATGCTTCTTTAATTTGCATGACCTTTCAGGATGTGTAAAGCAAATGAGTGCTTATTCCCATCCTGTTCTAAAAAAATAAAATTAAATCTCTACCATCCGTGAATCCAGCAGTGATTTCATCATAGATGTGATCAGATTCTTTATGTTCTAGGTCCGTGATGGTGAATCTTGGCACTCCAGATGTTCTTGGACTTCAATTCCCAGAAGCCCAAGCCCCTGTGAATCCACACCAATGGGTTTGCTGCAATTCATCTGGCCCGCGCCGCCCTCGTCATTCCAGGAAGCAGAAGTAAAACACACCCGTACGGTTAAGACTATTCTGGGTTAACCCTTCCTCCGTACAGGCACGTTTTACTTCCGCTTCCGGGAACGACGAGGGCAGTGCAGGCTGGATGAATTGCAGCAAATCCATTTATGTGGATTCACAGGGGCTTGGGCTTCTGAGAATTGAAGTCCAAGAACATCTGGAGTGCCAAGGTTTGCCATCACGGTTCTAAGTTCTTAAAATAACAGAAGATCCATCATAGCCATCTTTGTCACGGCGAAAAGAGGCATCCACTCAAATTACTTGAAAATCATCTCTCTTGTATTCTGCCAGCTCCTGGTTTCAACCACCTGGACCTCTCTGTTTATGCAGCTGAAAATACTGATCATTATTTTGACGTTATTGGAACAGTGGGAGTTCACTATTTTCTAGAATTGCAACCCCTGTAGATTTCTTGAGCCATGATTCCCACCTTTCTTTCTTTCTTCCTTAAAAATTAACATCAAGGAAATCATAAAACCTATTCCTTTGGGCCACATGTAACTTGTCAGCTGCCAGATATGTCCTACATGAACTGACAAATAATAAAGCAAGACAATTCATTTGCATTTCAGGTTCTCTCTTCAACTAGTGACTCACAATAAGCTGTAAATATATTCCAAGATGGCTTGAGCTATTACTGATATCACCTCATGATATAATGAAAAGGGACTGCAGTGACTCATTGGTTAAGAAGCTCGCCTTGTTAGTTGGAAGGTCGGCAAGATGGCAGTTCAACACCCGAATGCTGCAGGATGGAATGAGCTCCCGTCTTTGTCCCAGCTCCTGCCAACCTAGCAGTTCGATAGCAAGAAATTGCAAGTAGTTCTATGAGGACTTACAACACCTCATAGAACAGACACCAAGAAATGATGTCCAAATTATATTAGGAGACTGGAATGCCAAAGTAGGAAATCAAAAAGTGGAGGGAATAACAGGCAAATTTGGTCTGGGAGTACAGAATGAAGCAGGGCAAAGATTGATAGAGTTCTGCCAAGAGAAAGCACTGGTCATAGCAAACACTCTCTTCCAGCAACACAAGAGGCGACTTTACACATGGACATCACCAGATGGCCAACACCGAAACCAGATTGACTACATACTCTGCAGCCAAAGATGGAGAACCTCCATACAGTCAGCAAAAACAAGACCTGGAGCAGACTGTGGCTCAGATCACAACCTATTGATCGCAAAATTCAGGCTTAGACTAAAGAAAATAAGGAAAACACGGAGACCAGAAAGATATCACCTAGACAACATCCCTAAAGAATACGCAGTGGAGGTGATGAACAGATTCAATGGCTTAGACTCAATAGATAGAGTGCCAGAAGAATTATGGACAGAGATGAGGGACATCATGCAGGAAGCAGCAAAGAAAACCATACCAAAAGAAAAGAAGAGTAAGAAAGCAAAGTGGTTGTCTGATGAGGCTCTTAAAATAGCAGAGGAAAGAAGGAACGCAAAAGTCAAAGGAGAAAGGAAAAACTACAATCATTTGAACACAGAATTTCAAAGAAAAGCAAGGAGAGATAAAGAAAACTACCTAAAAGAACAGTGCAGAGAAATGGAGGAAAACAACAAAAGAGGCAGAACCAGAGATCTTTTCAAAAAAATCGGGGAAATTAAGGGAACATTTAAAGCAAAAATGACCATGATAAGGGACAAAGAAGGAAAGGAGCTAGCTGATGCAGAAGAGATTAAGAAAAGATGGAAAGAGTACACAGAGGAACTCTACAAAAAGGACCTCAACACTCCTGACAATCACAATGATGAAGAAGTAGAACTTGAGCCAGACATCCTGGAGAGCGAAGTCATAAAGGCCCTAAAGAGCACTGCAAACAACAAAGCTAGTGGAGATGATGGTATCCCAGTTGAATTTTTCAAAGCGCTAAAAGACGATGGCGTCAAATTACTGCATTCAATATGCCAGCAGATTTGGAAAACAAAACAATGGCCACAGGATTGGAAAAGATCAGTATACGTCCCAATCCCAAAAAAGGGCAATGCCAAAGAATGTTCAAATTATCGAACAATCGCACTCATCCCACACGCCAGTAAAGTGATGCTCAAGATAATACAGGATAGACTTCAGCAGCATGTGGAAAGAGAATTACCAGAGGTGCAGGCAGGTTTCAGAAGAGGCAGGGGGACTAGAGACCACATCGCCAACATACGCTGGATCATGGAGAAAACAAAGGAATACCAGAAACAAGTATACTTTTGTTTTATTGACTACACTAAGGCATTTGACTGTGTGGACCACAACAAGATGTGGCAAGTAATTAAAGAGATGGGAATACCAGAGCACCTCATATGCCTCCTGAGAAATCTGTACATGAACCAAGAAGCAACAGTTAGGACAGAACATGGAGTGACAGAGTGGTTTGGAATAGGAAAAGGAGTAAGACAAGGCTGCATTTTGTCACCATGCTTATTCAACCTATACGCAGAGCACATAATGCGCAGTGCAGGGATGGAGGAATCACAATATGGGATTAAAATCGCTGGGAGAAACATCAACAATCTGAGATATGCAGACGATACCACCCTAATGGCAGAAAGTGAGGAAGACCTAAAGAATCTCTTGATTGGGCTGAAGGAGGAGAGTGCAAAAGCTGGTTTGAGACTAAATATCAAGAAAACCAAGATAATGGCAACAGGCCCAATCAGCTCCTGGAAGATAGATGGGGAAGAAGTAGAAGCAGTGACAGATTTTACTTTCTTAGGATCCAAGATCACTGCAGATGGGGATTGCAGCCATGAAATAAAAAGGAGACTGATTCTTGGGAGACAAGCAATGAGAAACCTGGGGAACATAGTGAAAAGCAGAGACATCACACTGAAAACAAAAACTAGAATAGTCAAAGCAATGGTTTTCCCAGTAGTAATGTATGGATGTGAGAGCTGGACAATTAGGAAGGCTGAACGCAGAAGAATAGATGCCTTTGAAATGTGGTGTTGGAGGAGGGTTTTGAGAGTGCCCTGGACAGCGAGGAGAACAAATAGGTCAATCCTAGAAGAAATTAACCCGGATTGCTCACTGGAAGGTCAAATAGTAAAGATGAAGCTAAAATACTTTGGACATCAAATGAGAAGGGAGGATTCACTTGAGAAGGCACTGATGTTGGGAAAGGTGGAAGGCAAAAGAAGAAGGGGGAGGCCAAGGATGAGATGGCTAGATGGCATTGTGGACACAATGGGCACAGAGCTGGGAGGGCTGAGGGGGATGGTGGAGGACAGAGGCGCCTGGAGAGCGATGGTCCATGGGGTCGCAAAGGGTCGGAACCGACTGTGCGACTGAACAACAACAAAAACAGGGACCACTTCAGTGGGAAAAGATCTTGGGGACATGAAAGGAGCCTCATTCGGTCGTCCCCTGAGTGGAATTCCTCCAGCAAAAATCCTTTCAACTCAGAAAGCACCTTTGTGTGCTTCTTTCTATCTGACACAATTTTAAAAATGAATCTCAAAGCAAACTTCATTGCTTTGGAAGTGGCAGACTAACCTTTTTAAGCATTAAACTTAATAGCATGTAGGGCTGTGATCATGGTGGGCAATGGTGCCATTGTCCCACCTCCTCATCCAAACAAGAAGAAAAGCAGATCTCTGCATGTTCATCATGGAGGTCTGCAGAGATGCTTCTTAACTCTTTCAGTTAAGTGCCCTGTCAGAGTTTCTAAGCCTGGGAGTTCCACTTTATCAGACCTCCCCAACTGAACAAACACTGAGAGCACATGCAACTAAAATGCAGACCTTCACAACATATACATGAAGGTCCATCTTATGTTTAGGTGTGTGTTGCGGGAGGAAATCCTGATACCATGAAATGCCCAAGCAGATACGGGCCAGCCGGCTGCTTGGGGAGAGCTCAGGCAAACAACCCCAACCAGTATCTTTTATTGCCAAAATTCAACATCAGATAAGAATACAGGAACAATAGTGCATTCAGTAGAAAGCGAGCAGAATTGGTTGCATAGTGAATAATAGAGAATATTCAGCCATAGGTTACATTCGGCATACATTGTTTCTAACATTAGGGTACCGTGTGAGAATCATGCAAGCTACAGTACGTGCCTGATTGGTTAGAACAACTAAGATAGCATGCTAGCCTCGTGAAACTTACGTGATCAGTCTCTCTATAGCAGAAGCTTAGTGACCTTCTTTCAGGGAAATATTGAAACATAGTCAAGGGATGCAGAACATCTCTCAGGAGGAACTCATAAGGCAAATAGGAGTGTTTGCACTCCCATGAACTTGGCTTATGGTTCGTCCCTATCAGATTCCCACATGCCCCCACCATCCTCCAACAGGTGTGGACATAGGGGCAGTACTTACTTGCATCTACATGCCACTAGCGTGGTTATTGTCCTGTTGATTTTTAGAGCGCTTGACCTCTGCACTTTAAAGGTCGTATGTTCACAAATACACCTGCCTACATTAATAATTACAGGGATGTTAATCTTACCACATGTTATGGTCAAAAACTTTATCCGGGTCCTGCAAAATCCGAGACCCAAAGGGAGCCGTTGGTCGTCCATTACTTTGGGACCTCTGAGGAAACTTGATGTTCTTTATAGAGGATGGAGATACTCTTTTGATGATCAGCATTTCAATTAAAAACCTGAAAATAAAATCAAACAAAAGTTTAGATTTTCTGAAACTTGACATTTTCAGTTTCTAGGAGTATAGCCATGATAGTCTGTTGTAGAGTAAAGGTCTTCTTTATATAACTTAAAGGCTAAACATTTTATTATGGCATAAGGTTTTGCAGACCTTGATGACTTCCATCATGTTTGCAACACTACTTCAAGTTGATGGATTATATACACACAGGCTTGGAAGCATGTGTCAGGGTTGTAAAGGAAGACGTTTAAAGGAACTGAAATGGAAATAGTACAGAAAGCAACCCTGCATCCAGTAACATTTGATTCAAATGACCCTATTATTTGGGCTCCCCCCTCCATGTCTGTGAATGGCAGACAAGGTCTGCTCAGAAGTCTCGCTTATCCGAAACTAGCTGAGTGCCCGGCCTTGGCCGGGGGTGGTGGTGGTATTTATGGCACTTGGAAGGCCCCTGACACATACCAACCCAGACTTCTCCCTGTGACACACACACAGACACGTGTGGACGTACCATGGTTGTTTGGAGGCTATGTGTACGTGTGTGTGTGTGTGTGTGTGTGTGTGTGTGAGTGAGCGAAAGAGTGTGTGTGTGTGTGTTTAAGAGACTGTCCTGAAGGAAGGGGGGTGGATGAAGGGTTGGAAGTTCCAACTGCAATTCAGGCCCCTCCCCCTCCCCTCTCATGCCTTTTGGTGTGCAAGGCACTATGGGGGTTGTAGTTTCTGTGGGTTTTGCCATTTTGTGGGGCCCACACACCCTCTCTGGACTCGACACCCCAACGTTAACCTTCTCCAATGTGCAAGGTAAGTGTGTGTGAAGTATGGTCACGAATAGTAAAGGGGTGTAGATTCGTATTCAGCACACACAAAGGGACATGTCTTTCATGTCTATCTATTCATTCACTTCCACAAGCACCTCATCGTAGTTAGAAAGATTGGGCAGCATGCTCATCTCTCTCTCTCTCTCTCTCTCTCTGTATATATAGATGGAGCAGCAGGGCTGCAGGAGCATGCTGCCCAATCTTTCCAACTACGATGAGGTGCTTGTGGAAGCGAATGAATAGATAGACATGAAAGGAGCCTCATGCGGGCGTCCTCTGAGTGAGTTTCTCCAGCAAAAATCCTTTCAACCCAAAGTAATTTCTGACATGAAATTATTATTAAAATGGCTTCTTTACCTGGCCTGTTTCTCCCTCCAAAAGACATGAGAACTCATGGTTGTTGCAGGTTCATTTCTCTGGCTTGATGGGTAAGGGGAGAACTAGGCACTAGGACAATGATGGCAAACCTTTTAGAGACCGAATACCCAAACAGAGAGGCAGGGCGAACTCTGTGCTGGGGGGAGGGAGGAAGCACTCCCATTGGGCTGCTGGGCAGAGTGGTGGGGAAAACTCTCTGTTGGGGCAACACCGCACGTGCCCACAAAGAGGACTCTGAGTGCTCCCTCTAGCACACGTGACATAGATTCACCACCACTACACTAGGGTATTATGTCCAGATATCATGACAAGCATACCATGGGCAAAAAGTCCAAAACTGTTTGGTTTGCTTACTTCCATTTGTTTCAGCACCCCACTATAAATGACATGCCAGGATTCTCCTAGAAATCTGCCTTACCGTGGCATACAACCTAAGCCTAGTTTAAGCATGATTAAGCTAGATGGAATCAAACATAGCTCCACCGCCTGCCATCATTTTCATCCTCTTTCACACATTACTTTATTACATTTGTATAGTAGTTCCTTCAAACTCAAAGCAGAGCACGTCTCTCCTCCTCCATCCTCACAACTACTTGTCAGGTAGGATAGGCTGAGAGAAGGATGGCTGGCCCGTTTCCTAGACAAGGGGTATGTGTGGATTCCTTGTAGGTTGCCCAACAATCCAAGTACATCAGCTCTGGTCATTATTCATGGAGAGAGAAATGGGCATTTGTATATAAAGACATGCAATTTCACATTAACTGGAGCTATTGTTCCATACTACAAGTTCTCAACCTTTTAAAGCCGGGGGACAGGTCACGCTCCCTCATTCATCTTTGGCAGCTGGACAGCCATTTTGCCCTTCCTCCACCACATGGCATTTCCTGGTATGGTGGAAACAGTGTGGGGGCCTCATGAAATGGGGTCACGGGCCACATTCGGGCTGCGGGCCGCAGGCTGAGAATCCCTGACATACCAGTAGTACTTCTCAAACCATAATTTGCTATGGATCTATGTGATCCCACTACAACTACAAGATTAGTAAGATACTTTCCCCCACTCAAAACTCAGGAGAGCTGAGTGAACTCATAAAGGTTCATGAATGCCTCTATGATTATCCTTGTGTAACAAATAGTGAGACATTCGCCTAGCAAGAAGCAGAATGTACATTGTACAACGTCTGTAGACAAAGAAAATGTGAAACACAGCACGTTCAGGTCAGCTTGTTTAAACTGTTTGCTTTTATATGAAGGCTACAGATGAAAGATGTGGAAGTATGCTTTAAATACGCTAGGGTTTTTTAAACAACCAAAGGCTAATCACAGAAGAAACATTCTGCCCTTTTGACATACACTGTTCTGTTTGTCAGCTTAATTTTATCCCACTTCATTTCTTCAAACCTTTTTTTCACAGCTTTTTAATGGTTCCAGCCACTCAAAGAAATCAACTAAACACAAAGCAGAGGAAGTTACGTGTCTGCATGTACACAAACACACACATATACAACTCTCCAGTGGTGGGCTCCAAAAAAATGTACTACCACATTGTGGGCGTGGTATGGTGGGTGTGGCCAGGGGGGAAGCCCTGCTTTGCACCCAAATTAGGATGACTTTATTTCAAAACTTTGATGGGTGTGGCCCGCCAGAATTTCTGCTACCAGTTCTGGCGAACTGGTGCAAACATGCTGATGCCCACCACTGCAACTCTCCCTCCAGCTACCTGAGATAGTTCAACATTTTTATCATGGATATATAAAAACAAAAGTGAAATACTTTTACACTGCATGTCTGAAATCATCTTTGCACCAGATCAGCAAGGGATATTGACCATCCCCACCACCCCTACTCCCGCTGAGCTGCTGACCAGGAAAGCTTGAGAGAAACTAGGAATTAATTTGTACTGTATATGGAAGGAGTGTGTTGTGTCCAGTTCCAGCAACTGCACTCAGAAAAGGCATCTAATGCTGAACAGTAAAGAGCATCCTTTGCATACATGTTTATTTAAGAAAACTTTGCAGACACTTTGTTTTTAAGCTGGCATGTTTTGTATAATAAATTTCAGTCTTCTTCTGAACAGAAGGCCATTCAGTATAAACATCAGCCTTTTCTCACCACACTTTCCAGATGTGGCAGACTATAATTCCCATCATTCCAGCAAGCTCTGCTTATGAAAGGAGCTGCACAGCACAGCACATCTAGAAAGCAAAAGGCTGGTGAAGGTTAGCTGGCCTAACTGTCCTCTAGAAGGCTGACACAAGATTTCATTTATTTTCCCAAGCTGTTTAGATGCAAATTGTTTCGTTATCAAGTATTAATGCTGTTTTTGTGAATGTGTAGTCTTTTAGTTTACTAGGGGTTTTGCATGTTTATATTTTTAAAGTTTTATTTTATTTGTAAGCCACCGTACCTGGAACATAGTATAAAAATAACTATATTTAATAACAATAGATGTGTCTGCGCTACAAAATTAGAAGAATTTGCCATAGCTTTTAACTAAAGAAGTTATATGCGACAACATCCTGAGATGGGTAGTTTCGTGAGGAACTTAGACATCCTGTTATATTTCAGCAACTGTAGCAAAATCCAATAGTAATGACATTTAAGTATCTTGCCAGACTGTACATTCCAGGATGTCTCAGAACAAACTCACTGCGCTTAAAGTCGTACCAAACACTTATACCCATGTAGTTTGGATACATTCAGGGGGGGAAAAGGACCATGTTCTCAAAAAACAAAACAAAAAAACCACTCAATTTTTGTGAGTGGTAGCATCTATGGAGAAAGATTAACAAGTACAAGTAAGTGATTTTAACCATGCATATTTCTATCATATAGCTAGCATACAAAATGAATTGTGAACAGCATAATATTAAGTGTGTCTCTTCAGAAGTAAGTCCCACTGAGTTTAGTGTGCTTCTTCCAATTCCAGTATATAAAAGATGGCAGTCAAAATGGCCTTTCCCCTTATTTTTCAGATTCTTTATTCCCATGTACAATTTTGTGTAGCGATTACAGAAGCTAGCAAAGAATCAAGAATCTAGGATACCATCATACACTTAAAAAGCTGAATACTGCATACATAATTATGTACTGTATATCAAATCAGAGATATACACACAGTGGTACCTCGAATAAAGTCCGATTCGGAAAAGTCATGGTTTTCATGCACACGTGATGCATTGTATAAAGTCCAAAACCGCTTTAAAAAAATGGATGTTATCTGAGGTATTTGGTATAGGAACCTCGGATAAAGTCCGTTTTTTGGATGTTATCTGATGAATCGCCCATTTGATTCAGATAAAGTCCAAAATTGGATAAAGTCCAAACTTGTGGAATGGAGTTTGGACTTTATCCAAGGTTCTACTGTATTGGCTTTTTCATTCAGCAGTCAATAACTACTCTGAGCCATAAAGGAAAGTTTTTGTAGAACAGTATTTCTCCACTGAAGATTATAAAAACACTGAAATAGTGTGGCTGGAATCCTACTGGTGTTCATGTAAGGCAGGGATTCTCAACCTGTAGCCCATGGTGCAGTCATGTGGCCCTCCACCACACCATGAAGTGCCATGTGGTGGAGGAAGGGCAAAATGGCCCCCCATCCTCCGAAGATCTCTGAGGGAGCATGACCCAGGCTCCGACTTTAAAAGGTCGAGAACTCCTGATGTAAGGTTTGCATAATTTGGCATTGCTGTGACTAACTAATGGGACACCGGTGCCCATATCAGTTGTGCAGTCAGGTGCATGATCAGTCAAACTACTGAGACACTGTCAATTACCCTAATTAGCTGTAGCAAGTTATGGAAACCTTATGAAAACACCAACAAGATTTTGGAAGTATTAGTAGTATAATTTTAAAAGTGCCATACTAAATTAATAGCATAATAAACATATGAAGTGCTATATTGCCAAGGAAACTCTGGAGTGGTACTCCAAAAACAAAGATCTTCACACCTCACAAGCTGACCCAAATTGGAAGGAAGAGATATTCCAGAACGCAGATGTCCTTCAGATACTCTACTCTACCCTCATAGTTTGGGGTTTTGGAGATCAAACTGAAAATAGCTAATGCAGGGTGTTATGATCTTCAGAAGAGGCTTTCCTTTCCATTCCACTATCCTCACAGGTACATTTGGTGGGGACATGGGAAAGGGCTTTCTCTGTCACTGCTCCAAAGCTCTGGAAGTCCCTCTCACAGGAAGCGCTCTTTTGGTAAGCATGCAAAGACCTTTCTCTTCAAACAGGTTTCCGCTCAATAGCTAGTTGTCTAAAAGAGAGTTCTTAAAATAGGATTGTTTGTGCTTTGTAGCTTTTAAATGTTTTAGTATTGGTTTTATGCATCATTTTTAATATTTGTTTAACTCTCTTAGTATTGTAATAAATTTTTTTTAGTTTTTATACTGTCTTTTTTTAATTATGTAAGCCGCCTCAGGTCCCTTATGAGAGAGGCAATGTAAAAATATTTTAAATAAATACATAGAATAGCTCTGCTGTGAAAGATTCATTTCCAATTGCATTGTTGTTCCACCCGAGAACAGTTATTCCTATCAGGCAGAAACCTTTTCCAGCTGTACTTTACGAGGTCTTTCAGGGGGCAAAATCACTGAACCTAAGGTCTTGCATGTACTCTGTATGTCTCATGAGTGACAAATTCAAGTAGTAGTCTGGGTTTTATGACTTTTATGGAAGAACAAAGTCCCCATTCAACTCCTAAAGAAAGCCCAGGCTTTTAATTTCTCAAAGGAGGTCACTTTGGTTCAACTAGAACTGTGTTGGCGAACCTAACATGCATGCCAGAGGTGACACTCTGAGCCCTCTCTGTGGGCTCACACACCATCGCCCCAGCAGAGTTCGCCCCTCCCCTCTTCCCAGCAGGCCAATAGGAGCGCTTCCTCCCTCCCCCAGCACAGTTTGCCCTGCCTCTCTGCCCAGCAGCCCAATGGGAGTGCTTCGTCCCTCCCCCCACCACAGAATTTGCCCCGCCCCTCTACAGTGCAGACGGCAGCCTGTTTAGTTTGGGCCATACCTGTCAAGTATCCCAGATTGGCTGGGATTTCCCATATTTCCGCACCGATTTTCTCCACTTCCCGCCCAGAGCAGCCGCTACCCTGTAATTTGGCAGCAGGGGAAAAGGAGTTACTGTGCATCCCTTCTGCGCAGGTCCTTTCTACGCATGCGTAGAACCCTTCTACGCTCTGGCCTTTCTGTAAAGAAAGGGGAGGTGAGAGGTGGTGGTCCTTCTTGGGAGAGGTGGAGGCATGGCAGGGCAAAAGCAATTCCCCGGCTGCCACCCCCACCCCCCCTCCGCAGCCTGGACAACCTGGCCGGCTGGAATGGATTGAAGCTGGACGGAGGCCGCTCCTCCCGGAGCTTGGGAGGCGGGCGTTGAGGTGGGGCCGAGCCGAGGGGGCCAGCGGGAGCAGAGGAGGCTCGGAGCCGAAGCACTTGCATAAGTAGGCAGGGGGGCAGGCGGTGGAGGAGGAGGGGACGGACGGCGTCACTCAGTGTGCCTGCCCGGCCTGGTGACTTATTGGCTACGACAGAGATGACGGAGGCTGCGTAGAAGGCTTCTGTGCAGAAGGGGATGCGTAGAAGCCTTCTACACATGCGTAGAAGCCTTCTACACATGTGTAGAAGTGAGCTGCGCAGAACGGTTCTGTGCAGGTCCGTTCTACACATGCGTAAAAGCCTTCTACGCATGCGTAGAACGGACCTGCCAGAAACGTTCTGCGCAGGTCCCGTAATCTCCGGAGCTGCGCTTGACAGGTATGGTTTCGGCACTCGGTCTTTAAAAGGTTCGCCATGACTGAACTAGAATCAACCAGCACTTAAGATTTGCAGAACCTGTCTCACCTAATTCACAGACCAAACCTGGGCCTCTTCCTTTCTCATCCTGATCAACCTTCTGATAAGGATAACGTGGGAAGAAACCTATGTATGAGCTGACCATGCCTGTCAAGTATCCCGCATTGGCCAGGGAATCCCATATTTTGGCACACGTTCCTCCCCTTTCCCAGTGCTGCCCCGTATTTAGAATGGCGGGGAAAGGGGTTACTGCGCATGCACAGAACCCATCTGCGCATGCACAAACGTGTTCTGCGCATACACAAAGGGGTTCTGTGCCTGCACAATGGAGCTTTTCCTGTGCATGCGCACCTGGGCCGGAGCAGTTTCTGTATTTTCTGGAGCGGTGCTTGATGGAGCTGCTTCGAAAGCAATCCGATTCCAGGTCGGATCCGAGGAGAAGGAAACCTACCTTTAAAACGCTACATACCAAGTTAATACAGCTTATTCGCCTTCCTTCCCAAACCCACTCCTTAGCATTAATGAATTTAATAACATCAACAAACAATTAAATGGGAGTGGTGGTGGTGGGAATGAAACCGAGGCTCGTCCGTGCAAATCTCCCTGGGAGCCTAACTTCGATCTATGCCCTTGCCCAGCTATATGGATTGGACCAGGCAGGCAGCAGCACTGCAGATCCCGGGTGAAGAAGCGCTTTGGTTAGCCAGGGAACACACGTGTCGCTGGTAGGGACGTAGAGAAAACGTGATGCATTTCGGGAGTTGTAGTTTTAGATTCTATTCCAGCCCAATGAACCTTGCGAAGCCCCGGCGGGAAGACGGGTCCAAAGGGTGGAGACTGGAGACCGCGACTTAGAAAGGCAAGGGTCAGTTTTGTAGCCGCACGCGGCTGTGTTGGGGATGGTTTTGTGTACATGGTGTGTATGGGAGACAGGGAGGAGAAAGGCGGAGCCTCCCGGTGTGTAGTCTGGGAAAGGGTTGTTTTAGTTCCCCCCCCCCCTTTGCCCTGCTTCAGGAAACATTTATAACTCAGGCGTTTTGTGATGTTAAATCGACCGTATTCCTTTAAGGCTGAAGAGCGCATAATTCAGAATAAACAGGTTTAGAGTTGCATTTTTTCAAGTGTCTCTCGAAGTGTTTCTCAAAGCCGCCACCCATTCCTGCATCACAGATGCAAGAAAATCCATCGCCTGTGAAATAATGCATTGCTCTCTCTGCAGTGGCTCAAGTGGCTAAGACGCTGACTGGGAAGCGGAAGGTCATCAGTTCGATTCCCGAGTATAGCAGGACGGAAATGAGCTCCCGTCTTCGTCCCAGCTCCTGCCAACCTAGCAGTTCGAAAGCAAGACATTGCAAGTAGATACATAGGGACCACTTCGGTGGGAAGGTAACGGTGTTCCGTGCGCTCCGGTGTCTAATCATGCCTGCCACATGACCACGGAAACGTCTGCAAAAGCAGACAGCGCTGGCTCTTCGGCTTAGAAACAGAGATGAGCACTGCACCCTAGAGTCGGATACGACTGGCTTTCGAGCAAGGGAAAAACCTCTCTATTCTCTGCATGTTTTCCTCCAAAGTCAGACTCGAAATGTTTTGCAGTGTTGTGTTGTTGTTGTTTTCTTCAAGGAAGCACGTAGGAAAATGGCAGCATTTGCATTACACACCAGATCCTATTAGGGGGGGGGGGGGGAGAAACAATTCGGGTTGATAGAAGGGTTCAGAGCCATGTGCTTTCCGATGGGGAGGGAGACTCCTCATGCTACACCGGGCGGGGTGGGGGCAAGAATCACTCTCCTTACTTAGTCACTAATGATGTGTGGTTCTTCTAATTAGAATCAGATCAATGTGCCGTTCTAGCAGTTTGATTCCACTTTAATTGTTGTGGCTCCATCCTATGGAATCCTGGGATAATGTAGTTTGCAAGATGTAGAATTCTGTGGATGAGTACAAAAGTTCTTCAGCAGGAAAGAGAAGTGTGGTCCTTTAAAAAGAAAGGTAAAGGTTGCCCTTGCTCGAAAGCCAGTTGTATCTGACTCTTGGGTTCTGTGCTCATCTCCGTTCACAGGCCAGCACTGTCTGCATCTGCAGATGTTTCCACAGTCATGTAGCACTGGCATGGCTAGACACCGGAGCGCACAGAATGCTGTCACCTTTTCTGCCAAAGTGAATTCATCAACTTGCAATTTCATTGCTTTTAAACTAGATCAGCGGGAGCTGGAACAGATGACAGGAGTTCACAGCGTTGCTCAGCACTCGGGTTTCAAACAGCGGACCTTCCAGTCGTCAGGTTCAGTATCTTAACCACAAATTACAAATTTCAGGATTCCATAGTGTTGAACTGGCAGTTTAAGTGGAAATAACCTCTTATAATTTTACTCCAAAACCACCCATACAGTGATAGGTGCATCTCTTCAGTTAAAACTTCATTGAGTTCAGTGGGACTTAAACCCAAGTAAAGGACTGCAGTGGCTCAAGTGGCTAAGACGCTGACTGGAAGGCGGAAGGTCAGCAGTTCAATTCCCGAGTACTGCAGGACGGAACAAGCTCCCGTCTTTGTCCCAACTCCTGCCAACCTAGCAGTTTGAAAGCAAGAAATTGCAAGTAGATAAATAGGGAGCACTTCAGTGGGAAGGTAACAGCGTTCCGTTCGCTCCGGTGTCTAGTCATTCCTGCCACATGACCATGGAAACATCTGCAGAAGCAGACAGCGCTGGCTCTTTGGCTTTGAAACAGATGAGCACTGCACCCTAGAGTTGGATACGACTGGCTTTCAAGCAAGGGAAACCTTTACCTTTACTTTAATGGCTATTGAGCAAAATGGGGCTGAATTCTTACCAAACATGTATAATTATAGAAAGACTTAATTTATATTACAACGTATTTATTTTTTTAATTTGAGGAACTGAAAAGCCTTTTCCCCATAGAGCCAGCTTCTGAATGAGCCATAAACAAAGCAGAGGTTGGATGTTTCGTTAGAATGTTTTCCAGCTCGCCTTCCTTATCTGCCACAGCAAGACTGGACTCTTCTGATGTGTTTAAAATTCAGAATGTCTGCTGCCTGCTCACTAGAAGGTCACAAGGATTTTACACCCAAGATGCTGGTGTTGTTTATAGGAAAAACATGGGAATCCTGAGGAAGCTGATATGCCAGGTAATGGCTATTGAAGTCTCTTAATACACAACTCAGTCTGTTAGATTATTTTTTTCCTGGGTAAGAACTTTAATGGAGATCCATGTGTTTATAAAGCTTTCTAATCATTTGCACCTGAATGTAGTGTTGTCTCCTAAACTGAAACATGTAATGTGTGAAGCACATCAGACAAAGATTGTTCAAATAACCAGTATTAAGTGGATTAAGAAAAATAGATACAGTAAAACCTTGCATAAAGAGCGCCTCGCTTAGAGACTAACTCGCTTAAAGAGCAGAATATTCTCTGAATGGTCGCCTCGCTTAACAACCAAAACCAACCAAAAACTTGCTTAACAACTAAATTGGGGTTCACAATCCCACCCACCCACCCGAAGTCACAATTGGTCACTTACAATGGTGTTTCACTGAAAGAGCAATCCCGTGGAACACATTGTGCTCTTTAAGTGAAGTACCACTGTAGTTTCAAATGGTAGCCTCTATCAGTGCGATGCTGTTCATGTCTACTCTGAAGTCACTCTCATATCTCGTTGAATTCAGTGAAACAGACTCCTGGGAATATGAGACTGTGGTCTCATTGACTGTTATGGAGGATTCAAAATTTTTTACTACCTACTCTGCATTGCACCCAAATTAGGACTACTTTATTTCAAAAGTTGGATGGGTGGGGCCAGCCAGAATTTCTGCTACTGGTTCTGGTGGACTGGGGCGAACCTGCTGAATCCTACCACTGGGAGTGCTTGAGGCTCCTATTTGCTCTTATGTACCATGAAGTTGACTTGCAGCAACCCAATGAATGAGTAGCCTACAAAATGTCTCATTATTAGCAGCCCTGCTCAGCTGTTCCAGGTTCAAGATTGTGGCTTCCCTTTGCAATTAATCTGTATTCAGTCTTATCTACCTGCTGCCTTCAACTTTTCTTAGCATTATTGTCTTTTCCAGAAAACCTAGCTTCTTGATGCTTTGTGCAAAGTAGGATAGGTTCACTTTCCTCATTTTTTGCTTCTAAAGATAGGAAGGACTTGATTTGATTCAGCAACCACTTGTAAGTCTTTCTGCAGGTCCATGAAATCTGTAGAGTTCTCCAGCATCATGTTTAAGATGATTTTTCTTTTTCTTGCCACCCAATAAACCAGCTTTGTATACATACACACTCGGATGTAATTCCCACTCTGTTAAATAGAGTGTCATGTTGAATAGGTTCAATATTTATACTTAAATTGGAAAGCTATAGAAACTCTGTCCTTAGTCTTTGAATTGCATCTAGTAGAGAAAGTTATCCTGTAGGTACCTGTGTTGTCAGTTATTCTCTTGGGCATGAAAACACATTTGATCAAGGCCCTGGATAGACATTTTGGGCACGCTAGAGCAGTAGTTCCCAAGATGGGGCACACCAATTCCCAGAACCCTAAGTCAGTACATTGGCTGATTAGTACTTTGGGTGGTTGACTTAGGCTTATGTGAATTGAAGTCCAAAACCAAAGGTTGGGAAACACTGCTCTAGAGGTTGGAGTGAGTTCAGGAGTTCTTCAGGGCAATTCATAAAACAAGCAGCCATAACAAATTGTAAAATCAGGTTAGGCTTGATAGTTTAAAAGTTTATTTTTTAAAGTGGAGAAATGTATGCTATTAATAACTCCCAGCCTGAAGAATGCATCCTGGATAAATGCTTCACTTTATTATTATTATTATTATTATTATTATTATTATTATTATTATTATTATTATTATTATTATTATTCACTGAATTGCTGATTTCTTCCTCCTTTCCTTTTTTATCTTCTATCATAATTAAGAAATACAATTAATAATAATAATTGTCTGCTATCAAGTCAGTTTGACTTATGGCAACCTTTTCCAGGGTGTTCTAGATAGAGAATACACAGAAGTGGTTTACCATTTTCTTCTGTGGGCTCTTTGGGACTATACAGCTTGTCAGGGCTAAACCAGCTTACTCCTCTTCCAGGAGGTACAGTGAGGAATCAAACTCCTAACTTTTGCAGCCAGATACCTAAACCACTGAGCAATCCAGCCAGTGTTTAAGAAATATAACATTGCATTTAAACTTCAAATTCCCGTTCCATAGTTGTAGCACCTGTAGAGACAGCTAGCTGTTGAAAGGGTATATAATTAACGTTAGAAAAAATAAGCATGAATGGTATGGAAACATTTTTCCTTAGATTCAAAAGGGTTTTTATGAATCAGGATATAGGGAGGTTTTTTTTAATTCTCAGAAGTCTTGCATTTATGATAGCTTATGGCAGTATCAAATCATGCAGATACATGGCACATTGGTAGGAAACGTTAGATAAAAATGGAATGTCTTTTGCATTCATAGCAAAATAATAAAAATAATTGGTATCATTTTAAGCTACACAATTTAACAGATCACTATGATTTATTTCAGGAAAGTACAACATTCAAGAATGTTTGGACAACTCATTCTACATCACCAATAGCTTATCAAAGTGGGAAGATTTATTTTGATAATTACCGCTGTTGCGTGAGCAGGTAATGCTGTGATTCTTTTTAATTGGAATTAATTTCCTTTCACATCTTACATAGTTGCTTCATCAGAAGTATTGGCAACACTGAGTCTTTTAAAGCAACACAGAATAGTTAGCTTGAAGAACCACCCTATTTTGAACAAAATTTTATGACCTGCAAAAGTTCTAAACTGTCGGTGCTCAATCTAGATTTTTAATATTTATATAGGTATCATTCTGTTTCTTATTGTAACATAATGGGGAATGGATGGGCCATCAGATATTGTTCATTTTTCCCTACCAAAGGCTGTGTGATGGAATGTGGGTGCTCATTCCATCTTTGTTTCTGTGCCCTGCCTCATGAAAGGGGGGGGGGGAGATGCCCCTCCAAAATGGCGATTTCAAACCACATGGGAGCCTCATGGCAGCATCTTGGGGAAGAAGGAGTGGAACTTGGTGTGACTGAAATGTCTCTTGTTGTAAGATCATTGGCTTGTATCTCTGAGTGGTGGGCCAAGGAGGAACACTGGGAAGTGGGAGAAGACAGATCCGGGAGGCCGACCCACACACTCAGAGGGAATCAGACATGTTTGGGAGGCTGAACTGGAAAACAGCCAAAATATGAGCACTTGGAAGAAGTGGAGCGATGGGATCCCCCCCCCCCCCAACACACACACACACACACACTCAACAGTCTGCTTTATCTATCTGCTTCTGATCTTTTACTGGACTGTATTTTGAACCTTGTTATGCTTATAATACAACTAGCATATTTTAAAATTGTGTTGGATAGTAAAGGGTTTCGTTTTTTTTTCTTGAACCAATGGTGCTGGGCTGTTTTAAATGGTATTGTAAGGTTTTGTGATTTTTGTGGCTTCGAGGCGCTGCGTCCGCCTGCTGCAGTGGGTTTTTTGGGTTTGGGTTTTTTTTTTTTTTTTGCGTGCCGGCTTCTTCAGTGCCGGGCTCTTTAAATTGGTTTTTGAAGGTTTTTGTTTTATGTTTATGCAAATTTTATTTTATTTTAATTTAATTTATTTTATTTAATATTATTTAGTTTAAAATTTAATTTTGGTTTTTAAAATGTTTATTTTTACGCATGTTTATTTTTTGTTTTGGTTTTTTTGAGTGAAAAGTGATTTATGGGGTTTTTTTTGGTATTTTTTGAGATTAGTGTAATTATTTTTGAATGTTTTTATAACTTATTTGATTAATTTTTGAATTAATCTTATTAGTTTTAATATTTTTGAATGTTTTTTCTCTTTTGGCCTCTGGGTGGGGGTGGTGAGCTTTTCTGCCTCTACAATTTTTCTCTTCTGTCCTCTGGGTGTCGCTTCCGGTAAGTTTTTTCTTTATTTTCTCATTTGAGTTCCGGTCCTCATGGATAGAAGACGTATTTTGGTAAGCTCTCTGGGGATTTTTTTTGCGGGGTGTTGGTGGTGGTGGTTGGGATTTTTTTTTTGGGGGGAGGGGGGTTTCTGTGTTTTTTTTCTTGTTTGTTTTTGGCTGTTTTTGTGTTTCATTTTTGGATTTTGAGTGTTTTTGATTGTTTTTGGTTTGTGTTTTTGTGTTTATTTGTTCAGGGGTGGTGGCTTTCTTTCCCGCGGGCCATGCTGGCTGGCCCGTGGGAAGGAAGGGCAATGGCGGGGGTGCTTTCTTTTCCACGGGCCACGCTGCCTGGCCCATGGGAAGGAAGGGCAGCGGCAGCGGGGGGTTTCATTCCCCCCCCCCCCCCCCGCAGGCCATGCTGGCTGGCCCGTGGGGAAGAAGGGCAGCGGCGTCAGGGGTTTTTTTTACTTTTATTTTTCGCGTGCCGGCTGGCCCATCGAACGGAAGGGCAGCGGTGGCGGGGGGGGGGGTTTCTTTTTTTTTCCCACGGGCCATGCTGGCTGGCCCGTGGGGAAGAAGGGCAGCGGCGATGGGCCTTTTTTGTTTACTTTTATTTTTCGCGCGCCAGCTGCCTCAGCGTTCTGCATGCTAATGGCGCGCAGGACGCTGGGGCTTGTAGTTTTGGCTACGCGTGTTTGCTTACTGCAGCGGTTTTTCCCCTGCGGCTTTTTTTTTATTGGCCGCGGCGCGTTTCTGAACGTTCCTTTTGCCGCGCCGCTCAGCCTGATTGGCTCTGGTGCAGCGCGGCGCAAGGAACGTTGGGAATTGAAGTTTCTTTTTTTTGTTTGCGACTGGGGGGCTCCTGCCCCCAGGTCGAAAATTTCGACCCGACAATTACCTGTGAACCGGGTTCGGGCGAGTGAACGGAGGCCCATTACGGGCTAGTGGGGCCTGGTGCAACATCCTTTGTCACATTCCAACGGTTAACGCACCATTTTATAGGTATAGATTATGAAAATGCTTGGAAGAGACTTGGAGTGATTTCTTTCTCGACGCTACCTGATTTACCTAATGGAGAAGCCTGAACTGAGAGGGCCAGATTTGGGCCAGAGGGCCGGATCTGGTACACTCTCGCAATTCCATTGCCAGGAAGCTGGAAAAGCGTGGCCTGGATGTAAGAGGATTGTTACAGGCTGTACTGGCTAAGGGGCACTCCCTGCTCTTTCCATAGGACTTCATTCCAAGCCATTATGCCTGGGGCAGCAACCTCAACATAGGATAAATTTTGTACAATGTCACAAGACACTGGAGTACTGCACATTACTCATTTATTAGCAAACAAGTCTGGAGACTCTTCTTTTTATGGAAAAGGTGAAACATTTGGGCATTTTATGTGAGAAGAGGATTGAGGCAGAGACACAAAGTGCCTAAGAGGCAAACCTGGCCCCTTCCATATGTTTCCAACACAGTTTCTTTCCTAACCCTTGCTAGTGGTTTCTGGACAGTTGAAAGTGGCCCACAGTTTCTGTATGCCCCAGGTTGACACCTAAAATATGAGATTCTCTATATAATAATTGGGACTGCAGTGGCTTAGTGTTTAAGATGCTGAACTTGACAACTGGAAAGTTGGCAGGTCAGCAGTTGGAGACCCGAGTAATCTACAACAGAGTGAGTTCTCATCTCTGTCCAACCAAGCAGTTCCAAAGCAAGAAATTGGAAGTAGATAAATAGGTACCGCTTCAGTGGCAAAGGTAACAGTGTTCTGTGTACTCTGGTGTCTAGTCATGCCTGCCACATGACTACATACATCTGCAGATGCAGACAGCACTGGCTCTTTGGCTGTAAACAGATGAGCACCGCCCCCTAGAGTCAGACACGACTGGCTTTTGAGCAAGGGTGACCTTTACCTATATAATAGTTGCATGCCATCAAATCAGTTCTGACTCATGGTGACTCTTTCTAGGGTTTTCTAGGTGTAAGGTATTCAGGTATTCCAATACCTTGGCCATATCATGAGGAACAACTTAAAGTATAGAATACTCCAACTCACTCTACAAGGAAAGATCCCTGGGAAGAGAGACCCTGGATGTAGACAGACTTCATGGCTGAAGAACCCAAGAGACTGGTATGGCATGTCCTTGGAAGAACTAGTCTGAGGAGTTAAGAACAGGAAGACTATTGCCATGATGATAGCCAATATTTGAAACGGATATGGCACCCGAAGAATAAGGAAGAGGAGGTTATTTAGAAGTGGGTTACCATTTCCTTCTCAACATTTTGCCCAGGTCTCTTTAAATGTGATGTCAAAATGGCCAAGCTAAAGCTTGAGAGCTGGTGCCAAAGAAGAAGGGATGGGAGAAACAGATGAAAACTAATTATCAACAATAAGGAAAGACCTGGAGGCAGGTTGCGAATGACTTGGTCAATCAATCATTTTTTTAAAAAAATTACCTCTCATTTTACTGTGCTGATCCATAGACCATAATAAAGTGGTTGATTGATTTATTGCTTGAGAGAGACTTGGTAGTGCTGTATAATAATACAGTACATAAACAAACTTTCTGAATAACAGAAAATGATGGAAAAGTGATACAGTTGAATTCTTTCCTTTCTCTCAGCACTACGCCAGAGCCAAGAATTCTTTATCAATTGCCAGCATGCCCTAAATCAGAAAAAATAGAGGATGCTCTATTACTGGAATGCCCAGTGGTAAGAATTATTATTATTATTATTATTATTATTATTATTATTATTATTATTATTATTATTATTATTATTATTATTATTATTATTATTATTATTATTATTATTATTATTATTATTATTATTATTATTATCCTCAAACACACAGCCAACAAGATAACAATGCTGGATTTTGTATCAAAATCACTAGTCGAACACTTCCCATGTGTTTAGGACTAAGTGATGTATCGGTGAATTATGCGAGCAGATCCCAGCAGGGTGGCCTTCTGCAGCTGACTGATGGTGATTTTGTCAACTCCAGTTGTTTCTAAGTGCCTGCCTAGGTCTTTAGGCACAGCACCCAGTGTGCCGATTACCACTGGGACCACCTGTGCCGGTATTTGCCAGAGTCTCTGCAGTTCAATTTTCAGATCTTGATATTGAGTAATTTTTTCAAGCTGTTTCTCGCTGATTCTTCTGTCACCAGGTATGGCAATGTCGATGATGCATATTTTCTTCCCCTTCACAATCGTAATATCTGGGGTATTATGCTCCAAAGCCCTGTCAGTCTGTATTTAAAATCCCAGAGTACTTTTGCATGTTCATTCTCAATCACCTTTTCGGGCTTATGATCCCACCAGTTCTTTGCTATGGGCAAATGGTATTTGTGATACAAATTCCAATGAATCATTTGAGCAACTGTATTATGGCGCTGTTTATAATCAGTCTGAGCAATTTTCTTGCAGCAGCTCAGTATATGGTCTATAGTTTCATCCGCTTCTCTACAGCATCTGCATTTGGGATCATCACCTGATTTTTCTATTCTACCCTTAATTGCATTTGTTCTGATGGCTTGTTCTTGAGCTGCCAGGATCAGGCCTTCTGTCTCTTTTTTCAGTGTTCCGTTAGTAAGCCATGACCAGGTCTTTTCCTCATCTACTTTTCCTTTGATCTTTTCAAGGAACTGCCTGTGCAATGCCTTGTTGTACCAGGTGTCAGCCCGTGTTTGCATCATTGTTTTCCTATATTGACTCTTTGTTTGCTTCACTTTAAGCAAGTCCTTGTTCTTGACCTCCATTAAAGCTGGCTCTACACTGTTTTTTACGTAATCTGCTAGCGCATGCTTCTCTTTTTCAACTATAATAATTTTATCATCACCATCATCATCACCATCATCATCATCATCATCATCAAAACAACTTGGGTTGAAGGATCAGAAGTCCAGCAAATGGCTATTATCCCCAGAAGAGCACCGTTTGGGGCTCCCATAAGCAGTGTTATTTTTAAAGTGTAGGCTGTATGGACAACATCCGCTTGCTCAGTTATTTATACTTTTAGAATTATCTTTTGTTGCTCTGATTCTAATATGTTATGGATGAGGAGAAAAAAAATTACTGTATGACCTTCCTATTGTTATTGTGAAGGCTGAAAGGGGACTCTCTCTCTCTCTCTCTCTCTCTCTCTCTCAAATAAAGCAAACAAAACAAAATCAGATGCTTTAGAATCCAGAAGAGAGGCTGCAGTAATTGCAACTGCTTTATTATACACTAGCAGAGGTTGCCCGGCGTTGCCGGACTGTTTTAAATTGTGTTGGACGGGTTTTTTGGGGGGTAATGTTTGTAAAAAAGAGGTTAGTCTGTAATTTTTCTTTTTAAATTTTTTATTTATGCAAACCTTTTTTATGTTGTCATTTGTTAAATAGATTGTATTGTTTTGATACTGTAAAGTAATAACAACTTGTATTTTGTACTTTTTCTAATGTATTTTTGAATATTTGTTTTAACATATATGTTAATTTTTGTTACGATGCCGGGCTGTTATAAACTGTGATTAGTTTTTTTGGGGGAGCTTTATTTTGTGGATTAAAAAAAGAACAAAGGATGATATGGTTTTTTCATTTTGTTTATTTAACCAAATAATGTTTTAGTATGTGATCTTATTTTTAATAGTTGTACCGTAGGTAATAATTTTAAAAATGTGAAAGTACATGTTTTTTACATTAAATGTTTTTAAACTGTGTTTAGATGTTTTTGGTTTTTATGTGAGTTAAAACTCAACACAGGATTTTAGAAATGTTTTTATTTTATTTTTGTGACATATATTGGTGATTTGTGTAAACTTGTGATTTATTGTTATGTTTTTGACTTGTTTTTACTCTTGTGGCCTCTGGGTGGGGCTGTTGAGTCTTTTTGAGTTGTTGAGTCTTTTTGAGTTGTTTTTACTATCGTGCCTTGCAGGTGGGGCTGCTAGTGGTTCTCTTTTACTTTTATTGTTTTTTCTCTCCTGGCCTCTGGGTGGGGCTTCTTCCGGTAAGTAGTCTTTGTTTCTTCATTTCTGCTCCGGTCGTCGTGGAGGGAGGACATGCTGGTGAGTTGTTTGGTTTTCTTTCTTCTGGGGGTTTTCTTTGTTTTGTTTTTGTAGTGGTGGGCTGGGAGGTGTTTCTGTTTATTCTTTTTTGTTTTGGTTTAGTTTTAGGTTTCTTTAGTTTTTGGTGTGTACTTTGTTGTTTTGTTTAGTTTTGTTTAGTTTTAGGTGTGTACTTGGTGGTTTTTTCGTGTTTTAGTTAGGTGTTTTGTATGTGGTTTTTTGTCATTGTGGATGTGTTTGTTTGTGTATTTTGTGGTTTATTTCTTTTTGTTTATTATTTTTTAATTATTGATTTATTTTTGTTTGTGTATGTTGGTGGTTAGGGGTAGTTTTGGTGTGCCCAGTAGGTGAGTGTGTGTATGTGTGTGAATGTAGTTCAGGTGTGCCCAGGTGTATGTGTGAATGTAGTTCAGGTGTGCCCAGGTGAATACCTCCAGGAGGTGAAGGCAGCGACTGGAGGCCCGTTCGCTGCCTTTGGTTCCCGGGGAATTGGTTCGCTTTCAAGGGGGGGGGGGCGAAGGCACCAGTACCTTCTCCCTCCCTTGAAAGCGAAACACCTCCTTGGGAAGTAAAGGCAGCGAAAGGAGGCCCGTTCGCTGCCTTTGCTTCCTGGGGAATTGGTTCACTTCCAAGGGGTGGTGGTGAAGCACCAGTACCTCCCCCCCTTGAAAACGAAACACCTCCTCGGGAAGTAAAGGCAGCGAGTGGAGGCCCGTTCACTGCCTTGGCTTCCAGGGGAATTGGTTCACTTTCAAGGGGGGGCAAAGGCACCAGTACCTTCTCCCTCCCTTGAACCCCCCTTGTTTATGGTTTTTTTTCCTGTGGCTTGTTTGTTTTGCGTGGCTGTGAGGCGTGCGTTTTGTATTTTTGTTTTTGCACCACGGCTTTCTCAGCGTTCTGCACGCTCATGGTGCGCAGGACTCTGGGGCTTGTAGTTTTGGGTTTGTGGTTTCCGTTTGTGCAGCGGTTTTTTTTCCTGCGGCTCGATTGTGATTGGCCACGGCGCGTTTCCCAACGTTCTTTTTGCTCGCACCTCTCAGCCTGATTGGCAGCGGCGCCGTGCAAGGAACATTGGGAAGTGAAGTCTTTTCTTTTTCTTTGTGTTCGTGGGTCTCCTGCCCCACTGGCGCATTTCTCAACCCGACATTTATCTCCGTACCCAGTTCAGGCAAGTGCATGAATGCTCGGTACGGGATAGTATGGCCGGGTGCGGGATCCTTTGTCAAATTACAACGGTTAACGCTTGTATTTATAGGTATAGATTGTTGCTGATGCTTTTTTTTTTGAAAAAATTGCAATGGAGAACTATCTCTTGACATAATGGAGAGCAAATGACAGGGGGTGTATATCGTAACAGCATTGTGAGATTGTGTATCTCTCTGTGTTTGTGGAAATGTTACTTCTTTGAACAGCATCTCCAAGATTTCCCCACGGGCCTTGTTAGCTAGAGCATTCTGGGAGGTGACTGAGTTAACTTTGTATGCTTTGTGTACGGTGATACTTGCACCACCTAGCTTGTGGCTAGGAAATCTGTGGTCCTCCATGTGTTTTGGATTGCAGTTTCTGCAGTCCCGTTCGTCTAGACATGCTTTATCTTTGAAAGGGTTCTGTGGATTGGCGCTCTTATCTCGTCCATTTTCACAGCAACTCTTCCAAGGGTGGCCTACTATCATTCCCACTGCACTTAAGAGACAGTGACTGAATGATAGTGGTGAGTGGATTTATAAGCGGATAAGATAATCTTTCAGGTCCAAAGTCCAGGCACAAAAGCATTGGTCCACATATGTTTGTTGTCAGTCTTACATCTTGAATATTGATATATCAGGTATCACAGCCAAATTCTAGATGAAAAGCAGTCAGATGTCTATGTAATTTATGCTGCACCCAAGTGGCTTGCTTTGTCATATTTTTGGATTGTAATTCCCAGAATCCTCTAGTAATTCCTCAGGCAGAATTCTGGGTGCTGAGCTACACAAACCCAGATATGATTTCCAGCATCCTTCATGCCTAGCCAGTCAAATTACTGCCCAATCAGAACCTCCTGGGTGTGGAGGACCCTAGGACCAATAGTCTCCCTGCTCAATAGACTCTATATAGCAGTGGTGGTGAACCTTGGCACTTCAATTCCCAGAAGCCCAAGTCTCTGAATCCACACAAATGGATTTACTATGCCTGGCGTGCCAAGGTTCACCATCACTGCTATAGAGGGTGCATCCCAAAGAATTGTGACTTCCAGGAAGCACCACAGAAGGAAGGAGGAAGAGTGAGAGGAAATGAAGCCAGCTTATGAGATCAGCAACCTGAAAGTCCTTTTCTGTGGGGGCCTAATCTAGATAGCTGCAGATTTGCGTTTAGCAATAACACTTCTATACCGCCCCATAGCACTTAGTGTACTCTCTGGGCAGTTCACAAGGTAACTAGCCTTTTGCCCTTAACATGTTAGGTACTCATTTTACTGCCCTCAGAAGGATGGAAGGCTAAGTCAACCTTGAATCCTGTCAGGATCAAACTTACAATGTCAACAGTTGTGGCTGCAGTATAGCTGTTCAACCACTGTGTCTCCAGGGCTATTGTTTATGGGATGCAACTCCCAGAATTCCACCAGAAGGGATTTTTGAGGATTCTTTGAGTTTTTGTTCAAAAACCTGGAAGAGCGCACTCCTAGTGGCCAGATACAAAAAAGGGCTGAGGCTCTTCTTCCCTTCATAGTTGTGTAGAAAGAGGAATTTTCAATAGGTTCAGTTTGTCGTGCAACAGTGAAAGATTCAGAAACTCCAGCCTCTTTGCATTTGTCTGCCATGGTGAAGATGTACGACAGCTTGCCTCTGCAATCTACAGTTTTGTATCTGAAATCACCGTACTTGCTGGCATATAAGACCCACTTGTACCTTGGACAGCAAGGAGAACAACTACCGTATTTATTCGTGTATAACGCGCAAAATTTTATACCCAAAAAAAGGCTCAAAGTTTGGGTGCGCGTTATACACGAGGACTGGGCCGCGCGACTCAAGAAGCCGGCGCCGGGTAGGCGCGGAGCACGCCGCGGCCCTCCCCGGAGGGTTCCCTTCTCGACCCGGCGGGTGCGTGCAGGTGAGCGGCGGCGGCAGCGGGACCTGGGCAGGCGCCCAGGTCCCGCTGCCGCCGCCGCTCACCTGCACGCACCCGCCGGGTCGAGAAGGGAACCCTCCGGGAGAGGGCCGCGGCGTGCTCCGCGCCTACCCGGCGCCGGCTCCTTGAGTCGCGCGGCCCGGGTAGGCATGGAGCACGCCGCGGCCCTCTCCCGGAGGGTTCCCTTCTCGGCGGGTGCGTGCAGGTGAGCGGCGGCGGCAGCGGGACCTGGGCAGGCGCCCAGGTCCGCTGCCGCCGCCGCTCACCTGCACGCACCCGCCGGGTCGAGAAGGGAACCCTCCGGGAGAGGGCCGCGGCGTGCTCCGCGCCTACCCGGCGCCGGCTCCTTGAGTCACGCGGCCCGGGTAGGCGTGGAGCACGCCGCGGCCCTCTCCCGGAGGGTTCCCTTCTCGGCGGGTGCGTGCAGGTGAGCGGCGGCGGCAGCGGGACCTGGGCGCCTGCCCAGGTCCCGCTGCCGCCGCCGCTCACCTGCACGCACCCGCCGGGTCGAGAAGGGAACCCTACGGGAGAGGGCCGCGGCGTGCTCCACGCCTACCCGGGCTGCGCGACTCAAGGAGCCGGCGCCGGGTAGGCGCGGAGCACGCCGCGGCCCTCCTCCCAGGCGCCCAGGTCCCGCTGCCGCCGCCGCTCACCTGCACGCACCCGCCGAGAAGGGAACCCTCCGGGAGAGGGCCGCGGCGTGCTCCACGCCTACCCGGGCCGCGCGACTCAAGGAGCCGGCGCCGAGTACGGTAGGCACTGCTGAGATGCACCGTCTGCCCCACCCACGGGCCCAGGGGCGCGCGGCTGGCGGGATCTGATTGGGTGGCGCGGGAGACGAGGCGTGTGAAAAAAAATTTTATACCAAGATTTCATGGAAAATTAGGGGTGCGCGTTATACACGAGTGCGCGTTATACTCGAATAAATACGGTAGGTCAATCTTAGAAGTAATCCACCCCGACTGCTCGTTGGGACATCAAATAATGAAGATGAAGCTAAAGTACTTTGGGCATCAAATGAGAAGAGCAGATTCACTGGAGAAAGCCTTGGTGCTTGGGAAGGTTGAGGGCAAAAGAAGAAGGGAGCGGCAGAAAATGAGATAGCTAGATGGTATTGTTGACGCAATGGGCACAAAGCTGGGCGGGCTGAGGAGGATGGTGGAGGACACCGGAGCCTGGAGGACAATGGTCCATGGGGTCACAAAGAGTCGGTATCAACTGTGCGACTGAACAACAAGACCAACTTCCCACCCTCAAAATACCCTGGAAAAATAGAGCACATCTTGTACTGTATATAGTGGGCTATTTTGGTAATAACGGGGTGTGTCTTATACTCTGATGCATCTTATACGCCTGCAAATACAATAATTGTTACTTATTTTAATATAATTTACACATTTAACATTCTGGTGAAATGTGCTTTTACTCTTAAGATGTTTTGGGTAAGTGTATGTTAATTTTACGTTGCAACATTATACATTTGATCTTTCTCTACGTTTTTATATCGCTAAATCAATCCTTTTAATACAGGGTGAAGTGTTACCAAATCAACCAGACTGCAAACCTTCCTTGATAGTTTTGACAGCTCACAATTGGCTTTTTCGTCTCTCTGCAAATACAGGAAAAATACTCGAAAAGGTGTATCTTGCGTCCCATTGCAAATTCAGGTAATAAAGGTAGGCTTATTGGAAGAGTGCTTGAATTAATATGTAATAAATAATAAAATCCTGTATACATTCAGTGAGCCAGCTGCTTTCGGGCAGGGTCTTAGTGACTTCTGCTAGGAGATACAACCTGTTGAATTCAGACAGAGTAAGCTTATGTATGGTAGGTTTCATGTCTGAAATTCAAATCACATTGAGTAAAAAATATCAAGTAGCTAAGGGTGTGATTATACTTTGCTATAACAAAGTAGGCCAGCTAATTTAGCATGCACTGAATCGAGCAGCAATAGTAAATCAGTTGCTACATGGAGCAAAGCTTTTGAGTGATCCTATGTCGGATTAAGCTGTGGATGGGAGAAAAAACTTTTCATGTTAGCATTGATGGGTGTCCTGGATAGTGCATTGATGAAATCACTTCCAAATTTGTTTGCTACAGTCAGATTCTTGCCCGAGTTTCTGCAATGTAGGAAGAGAAGAAATTTATTAATCTAGTGAGACATTGTACTGTATTCTGTTTGCAGATTTCCATGAATTGGTTGCAGAGATTAATATGCAAAGACTGTCTCATGTTTATTCAAGTTTGAGCATCTGGAGGTCTCTTTGATGTTGTACAACACAACTTAGGGGTTTAGGGTGTTGGAGAACAATTGTTCCAGCATGATGAATAGTTTCCCTTCTGCAATATGACCAAGTTAGTTCACAGGGATTCTTTCTGAGGAAGGGCTTGTGCCCATGTTGAGCGCTACCAATAGGAGACTTAAAACATACAGGCTGGAATCCTGTTGCTTAGCATTAAGATGAATTGTAACTGATTTTTGAGGGATGTGTATGTACACACACCAAGCCAGATGCTCCCCTAAAAATCACGGCAAGTACTCTGTGTTCACCAAGTAGACGTTTTGTCTTATAATACGCAACAGGGCTTTGGCCATTGTGTTGCAATGGAGTTCCAAGACAGAAATTTGGAACACAATAGCTAGAGGGTAAATGTAACCCGAGGAATATATTGGATCGTTTCCTTGGCAAGTCAGACTCGCAGAATTGTATTTGATTTGCATCATTTTGTAGTGGCAGGCCAGTCCTTAATAAGAAGGTTAAAGTTCATATGATAGACTAACAGCAAAACTCAGTGTAATGAAACCAGTGAGGAAATAGAGAGTGGATGTCAGAGTACAGGCTCTTCCTCTTTCTTTCTGGAAATGAATAGGATGGTTGCTAGCCAGACAATTTGACTTGTCTGTGTGTTTTTTACATTTATCTTTTTCCTTTTGTGGCTCAACTGCTGCTTTAATGGATAGTCTTTCATTGCCTAGTGAAGATGGTTATTGATGTTGTCGGATGACAAGAACTGCCCAATGGCCTTACCTGTCCATATTCTTAAGGTGTGTATGTGAAAGGCTGGGGTGTAAACCTCTTGCAGATTGTAGCAGGCCTTTAGTATAACAGTCTTCTCCCACAGAGATTGCAGGAGGTGATATTTGCTTGGGTACGGAGGAAAATTGGCTTCAAATTGGAGGGTTTTTCTTTCCTCTCCAGTACTGGCTAACAAACCATTACAGTGGTTTTATTGATGACTAGGTTTTTTCCTTTCATTCAGCTATGTCAGTCTCTTTTTGTGCTCTTGTGGAATTATTTTTGTCTTGGGCAGGAAGTTTATACTTCTTTTTCCATGTCTAGGCCAGATGTGAAACTACCAAAATAAAGGCACCTTTTGGTGAGTCAATTCTGCAGTTCCCTTTGCCTGACCTAGTGTGAGAAAGATTAGCTGGCAACACAAGGTTACTGTTACCAGGGTATGCCCAATTATGGTTCAACAATACCACAATCTTCGAGGAGGCTCTTTCTGTGTACCCCACTTCTACTTTTTAAAATGCTTTCATCCCTAACCTCCATCAGCCCCACCTAGAGTGATCAGTGGAAAAGGGCCAGTTTGAGTTACCCTATGAAACATTTGAAGAGGGCAGAGGTCCCCCATACCTAGAAGGAGGGATCAGGTAGAGTCACATACCCATAACTGAACAGTGTGTTTGACAATATTGCTCCTTTAGACCATTTTTTAAGCACAGGGCCCCTTTCATTCTAAAGAACTTCAGAAACTCATGGGTAGACTCCCTTAATATATATTTTGCTTCTTTTTGGTGTGGTCTTCTCAATTCACCCTTCATTCCCCACAGGTACTTGAGTTGGGACACACCTCAAGAAGTCATGACTGTCAGGTCAGCTCAGCAGAAACTCTCCGCAGCTTCGCGGCAGGTACGCTGAGGTGAAACTAAGGAAGCCTATGAAAATACCCATGTTTTGGATCAGATCAGAGGCCTTCCCAATCCTGCCTTCTGCTCATGTGTGTTATTTCGTGAGAGGGGTTGTGGGTGGGTGTGAGATAGAGACAAAGAGGGTATATGTGCATGTTCATGAGCTATATCTGTTTTGAGAGAGAAGGAAAAGAGGGATCATATTGGCACATTTCCTATACATAAAATACATTTTGTGTCAGAATGCCACACAAATTGAACTGTATTTCCTTCCTAGGCAAGCAGGCAACAATCTGTGCTTTTTGTGCTTGGTATCTTCAGAGTTCTGCCACTTTCATTTATTGGGATGCTACAGCTTGATAAAAAAGTAAGTTTCCAACCTTACTTTTCTCTTAAATCTTTCTTCTGTGGTGCCAGGAAGTAGATCTGTGCAAATCACAGTAATCATTGAGAGATTTGATAGCTGGGGAAATAAACCTTAGGGAAGCTCATCAGGTTATGCTTTGACTCCAAAGACCACGAAATTCAATGTTCAGTTTTACCCATCAACACATTAAATGAAACCACTTTTGAGAAGCTTTAGTAAATGTATGCTTAGCATGCGAGGAACAGCACTGTCACCTTGCCCAGGTACACTTTCTCTTTCTTTGCTGAGATGAGGAAAACTAAGCTATAATTCGATTGAGACTGTGGCACTGGGCAAGTGGAATTAACCTTTCGCTCTGTTGTTTTTCTTATCACTACTTCCTTTCCCCAAAACTACAGTTTGTTCACTTATGGAAGACTTAAGTATATTTTGATTTCATGTAGGTTTGCCATAATAGCACAAATAGCAGTTTGGGATTGAAGAGGATGATACTAAACTCCTGTTTTTTCAATACGATAGTCCAAAAACATACATTACCACCCCCTGCTTTGTTTGACACTTGCTTTGCGCCAAAGATGGCACTGATGGATCTCTGTCGGCTTATGTCATTTCACTTCTCTCTTTGCCACATATCTGTAGATTTGGTGTACACTCTATTTACACAAAATTGTCCTCTAATTGTAGCCTATATAGTTTCAATAATAAGCCTGGAAATATGTGAACGATGTCTTTGAAGATTTCTGTTCAGGAAAAAGAAATACTTTTCCTACTGTAAATTAGTTTTGATTAAATCTTAGTTCCTATCCATTTTATTCTCTGTATTCTCCAATTAAGATCAGATTTGTTGGGAGGCGGTTGGACTACATTTCCCAGAATCCCACAACCACCATGGCCAGGTTCAGACCTCTTTGTGTCTCCAGTGAAACAGATACTGTGTATTGTGTCTTTTAGGATGTACAGTAAACCCCCGAATTATGGACACCTCAATTTATAGAAAATTTGACTTACGGAAGGGAATTTTACATTTACACTCATTACATTTATATTCTATTCAGTAAGTCGTTTACTTACTGAAATCGCGTCCCTACTTACAGAAAAAACTCGACTTACAGAACAGGTTTCCTCAGAGTTTATTCCATCTGAGAGGGTTTAAAATGGCATCCCCGCAACATTTTAGAGTGTGGATGGCATGAAAAGAAGAGGATGAGTTTGAGCAGAAGGAGTTTGAGCAGGGTTTTGGTGAGGAAGCCACTATCAGGCCAGCTGGAGGCTTCTTTACCAAGAGACCCCTGGATGCCTAACCACGAAGAGTCCTCCCAAAGAGAGTTAAAGAAGTTGTTTACTTACTGATAAGTGCCTTCTTTACCTCTTCTTTGGAGGGTAAGAAGCCACAGAGACCCGGCAAGGCGAAGCAAGCCGCTCACTTTGCTGCCCCTTCTCTGCATAGGTTTCTGCGGCCTCTTATCCTCCAGGACTCCAGAAGGTGAGCAAGAGGTGTTTTTCTGGCTACAGCGTCCTGGGGAGGGGAGCCGCTTACTTCACCGCCCTTTCTCTGCACGAGTTGCTGCCACAGCTTGTGCCAAAGCCCGGAAGGGTAAGGATTTGCATCTTTTTCTTTCCCGGGGCTGCCTACATCGGCTTCCTCAGCAAGAAAATGGGCAGCCCCGGGAAAGAAAAGGGTGCAAATCCTTACCCTTCCAGATTTTGGCACAAGCCGCGGCAGTGACCCATGCAGAGAAGGGGTGGCAAAGTGAGCACCTCGTCTTGCCTCCCCAGTTTGCTGCGGCCAGACAAATGCCTCTTGCTCACCCTCCCAAGTCCCGGAGGGTAAGAGGCCACAGAGACCTGTGCAGAGAAGGGATGGCGAAGTGAGCAGTGGGAGCCTTGCCCTTTTCTCTCTCAGAGTTTCTTCAGGAAAAATGTGGGTGCAGCGGTACATTTGCACTTTCGTCTTGCCCTGTGCCCCAAAGTAGAGCCCCAGAAGGAGGAGTGAATTCATATGGGAAATTGTGCTTCAACTTCCAGAAAAACTGACTTACAGAAGAAATTACGGAATGGACTAATTCCGTGAGTTGGAGTTTTACTGTATTATCATCATCATCATCATTGTTGGCGTCGACTCATTACATTTATATTCTAATTCCTGTCCATTGATTGACTTGTAGGAAGGAAGAGGTTGCCCCTGAGCTATTTGTGTATGGCAAGGCTGAATAGGAGTCCCAATTAATAAATTAGTCTTTCTTCCCATCAATGTTTAACTAATGGACAGAAAGACTAATTAATTGGATAATTTTTTTAAAAAAACATGAAAATGTGTCAATCCAAGACAGCACTGGGGCAATTTCCTCCTCTTTGAAGGCTAAATAATGGACCAGAAGCACTTGTGTAGGGTAACAAGACCTCCTTTGTACGCTTCTGCTTTTGACTGTATCTCCCAGAATTCTGCTCCGGGTAATTCCAGGCAATTTTTTACGAGCTGCAGTATAGAAGAAGCTAAAGTCCTAAGCCTATTATGAATAGGCTCTTTACCAGTCAGAGCAAACAGTTCTGGCTTTGATGGCCAAATAGCCTGACATGGTATAAAACTGTCTCGTACGTTCGTCACAGTGAAAAGTCCTTCAGCTTGTATTTCTCTCAGTGGTGATTTTTCAAATATGGGAGGCTTGTGCTGATCTTTATTGTTATGAGATATTTTCCTTTCTTCCAATCAGATCTTTGGGAACACCATGACAGATGTTGCAATGTCTCATGGCATGCTGATTGTGACTCATAACACAGGTCTTGTGAGGCTATATAGCTTCCAAACCATCTCTGAGCAGGTAATAGAATATTATTATTTAGTAGTAGTACTATAATATTGCCAATATGCATCATATTTTGTTGTTGTTATGTGTCATCCAATCTTCCCCAACCTATGATGACCTTATGAATGAGGGATTTCTAAATTCTTCTTTCCTTAATAGCTCTGCTCAGCTCTTTTAAACTGAAGCCTGTGGTTCCTTTAGGGAGACAATCTATCTCATAGTTGGTTTCCTCTTTTCCTGCTGCCTTCAACTTTTCCCAGCATTATGATCTTTTCCAGAGAGTCTTGCCCTCTTACGATGTGCCCAAAGCAATAACAGCCTCAGTTTAATCATTTTTGCCTCCAAAGACAGTTCAGGCTTGATTTGCTCCAGGACCCATTTGTTTTTATCTCTGGCAGTCCATAATATCTGCAAAACTCTTCTGCAGCACCATATTTGAGATAAATATTTTTTTCCTGTCATCTTTCTTTACAGTCCTCCTTTCATACCTGTACAATATAGTGATCAGAATTAAAGAGTGTGGATGATCTTGGTCTTGTTCTCTAGTGACACATTCTTATATTGGATTATGTTTTCTAATTCTTTCATTGCTGCCCTTCCGAATCTCAGTCTTCTTCTGATTTCTTGGCCACTGCCTCCATTTGGATTGATGATTAAAACCAAAGTATAACAATTCTTTCACCATCTCAATTTCTTCCTTTTTAACATCAAAGTTGTGTAGTTCTTTTGTAGTCAGGATTTTTGTTTTCTTAATGTTCAAAGGCAGTCCTGCTTTGACACGTCCTTCTTTCACGTTCACTAAAAGTCATTTCGAATCATTGCTGCTTTCTGATAGTAAAATGGTGTTATCTGTATACTGTATCTTAAATTATTGATTTTGCATCTCCCAATTTTCACTCCTTCATTTGAATCTAGTCCTTTTTATATGATATGAAAAGATTGAAAAGAAAAAGGGGATAAAATGCATACTTGTCCGATACCTATGCCTATAGGAAACCAGTCTGTCTCCCCATATTCTGTCCTAACAGTAACTTCCTGCCCACAATATAGGGTACGCATCAGGGCAAGCAAGTGCTGAGACATGCCCATTTCGTTCAAAATAACCCATAGTTTCTCATGATCCACATAGTTAAAGGCCTTGATGTATCTATACCTATAAATCTGTGCGTCAACCGTTGGAATGTGACAAAGGATGTTGCACCAGGCCCCACTAGCCCCGACCGAGCCTCCGTGCACTCGCCCGACCGGGGTTCGCAGGTAACTGTCGGGTTGAATTTTGCGCCAGTGGGGTAGGAGCCCCCCGACCGCAAACAAAAAGAAAGGATCTCCATTTCCCAACGTTCCTTGGGCCGTGCCGTGCCACAACCAATCAGACTGAGAGGCGCGAGCAAAAGGAACGTTCGGAAACGCGCCGCGGCCAATCAAAATTAAGCTGCAGAAAAAAACCGCTGCACAAGCGGTAAACACAAACGCCAAACTACAAGCCCCAGTGTCCTGCGCGCCATGAGCGTGCAGAACACTGAGGAAGCCGGCGCGCGAAAAATAAAAATTAAAAACACACCGGGAGTGCAAGTCTGCCGCAGGTGGACGCAGCACCTTACAGCCATGCAAAACAAAACACCACAAAACTACACCATGTAACACCCGCCGTCCTTCTTTCCCGGAGCAATGGGGAGAAGAGGGACTCCCTCTCCTCCACGCTACCCCGCCAAAGACACGGCGAGACCACCACTCAAGAAAGGTTGAGCCGGGGTGGAAAAAAGCACACAATAAAACGCGGAGGGGGGTCAAGAGGAGTAGAAGGTACTGGTGCCTTCCCCACCCTTGAAAGTGAGCCAACTCCCCGGGAAGCAAAGCCTCCCTCCCCAACACCGCCTAAAGCACCGCTGGGGTTCCCATGGCCCGGCCAGCGAGGCCAGGCTGCGGAAAGAAAAGCCCCCCCCCCCCAATGCAAAAACAAAAAACAAACTGCACCAACAGTAAACACAAACCGAAAACTACAAGCCGGCGCGTGAAAAATAAAAATAAAAAACACACCCGGAGCGCAAATCCGGCACAGGCGGACGCAGTGCCTCAAAGCGATGCAAACACCCGCTGGCCTTCTTGCACAGAGCAACGGGGAGGAGAGGGACTCCCTCTCCTCCACGCTACCCCACCAAAGACACGGCGAGACCACCACCGGCCTCAACAAAAGTTGAGCCGGGGTGGAACAAAACCACAACAGAGGAAGTTCAAGAGGGGGGAAGTATTGATGCCTTCGCCCCCCCCCTTTAAAAGCAAAACAATTCCTCCAGAAAGGAAAGGCACCGGACGGCGCTCTGCCCGGTACCTTTACTTGTCGAGTAAGTGTTTCACTTTCAAGGGAGGGCGAAGGCATCATTGCCTCCCCCCCTTGAAAGCGAAACAATTCCTCCTCTGTAGCATGGGGGTGGGGTGGGGAAAGAGGATACCCCTCTCTTCCACCCCTCCCCCCACCCATGCTTCAAATGGGGAAAAACTATGTATTCCTCCGCAGCCTCAGAGGCCTACCCAAGCCAGCCCGTAGCTTGGGGGGAGGGGATACCCCCCTCTTCCACCCAAACCCAGGCTACGGCAAGGCACTGGCCAGCCCCCCTGTAAAAAAAATACATATAAATAAATAAAAGTCCCCACCACCACCCCAACACAAGGATTTAACGCGGCCTGGCCAGCAAGGCAAGGTCACGTTAAACCCTCCCAACACCCCAATCCCCCCCCCCCACACACACACATTGAACCCATTCCCAGGTAAGCAAAGCCAGCGGACGGCGCTCCGCCCACTGACTTTACTTACCCCAAAAATAAAACACAAAAATCAGAATCAAAAACATTCAAAAATAATCAAAATCAAACCCAAAAATAAGAACAAGACAGAACACATAGAACCCCCCCCCCAAAAACAACAACAACAGCAACAACAACTAAACCAGAGAACTCACCCCCACATCCTCCCTCCACGACATCCGGAAATTAAATGAGGAAAGAGACTACTTACCAGAAGAAGTGACAACGAGAGGCCAGTAGAGAAAAACAGTCAAAGCAAAAGAAAACCTGAACAGCACCACCCAGAGGCCACAGGAGAAAAAACAGTCAAAAATATTCACAGAAATGATTCACACATTTCTAAAATCCTGTGTTCAGTTTTCACTCAAAAATAAAAACACAACATTTTAAAACATTTTTAAAATATTAAAAATATTTATCCAAAGTACAACAATTAAAAAAGAATTCACATAGTAAAACATTATTTGGTTTAAAAAAAATAATTGTAAAAAAATATATCATCCTTTCCTCCTTTTTGTAATCCAAAAACAAACAAACCAAAAAAAGCTGATCACAGTTTATAACAGCCCGTGCATATAAATAAATATTTTAAAAATCACAAAACCTTTCAACACCATTTAAACAGCCTGGCACCATTTGTTCAAAAACCTTTACTATCCAACACAATTTT
Source organism: Bradypodion ventrale (assembly GCA_035047345.1). Taxonomy (NCBI): domain Eukaryota; kingdom Metazoa; phylum Chordata; class Lepidosauria; order Squamata; family Chamaeleonidae; genus Bradypodion; species Bradypodion ventrale. Next base: position 284,324,334 of record JAWDJE010000001.1, read on the forward strand.
ACGTCTTTTTATATAACAATGCACATTAAAAAAAAACTTCCAAAACAATTTAAAACAGCCCGGCACTGCCGGGCAATCTCTGCTTGTCTTAACCTATAAATCCAAGTGTTCACCATTGGAACTGGCTATAGGTTGCTATGCGTCGCCCTACTGACCCGCACCCACCCTTCGTGCGCACGGCCGAATTGCCTACGCAGGTCAACGAAGGATTTAAAAATCCGGCACGGGGGCCTCAGCCCCACAAACGGCAAGAAAGGGAAAGAACTTCACTTCCCAACATTCCTTGCGCCGCGCCGCGCCAGAGCCAATCAGGCTGAGAGCCTCTCGCACGGGGCAGCGTTTGGAATCGCGCGGCAGCCAATCAAAACAAAACCATTTTAAAAAAACGCAGCACAAACAGAAAGCACCAACCCATTACTACAAGCCCCAGCGTCCTGCGCGCCATGAGCACGCAGAACGCTGAGGAAAACGGCGCCCGAAAAATTAAAAAGAAAAACAACTCACCGCGTCACAGCCAAACACACACCAGCCGGCTTTCTTTCCCTCACCCACGGCGCCTGGAGTTTCCCCTTTAATATCAGTGGGTGGGGGCTGCAACCCCCCTCTCCGCTGGCTTTTCTAGGGTTGGGAGGTTTGTGGGGAGAAAAGGGAAATGTTTCCCAAACCCTTCTGGACTCAGGACACCAGGGAGAGGTGATCGATTCCCACCCCCCTCCTTAAAAAAACTCCGTCTTTTCTACTCTTTAAAAACGGAGTTGTTTTAAGGAGGGGGGTGGGAATCGATCACCTCTCCCTGGTGTCCAGAGTCCAGAAGGGTTTGGGAAACATTCCCCTTTTCTCCCCACAAACTTCCCAACCCTAGAAAAGCCAGTGGAGAGGGGGGTCGCAAGCCCCACCCACTGATATTAAAGGCGAAACCCCGATCTACTTTCACAACTCCACACAAACAAAGCACCATAAAACAATAAAGCCCCCCTCCCTACCACCTAGCCCACCCTTCGTAACCCCCAACGACCAGGCCCCCCTCCCCACCACCTAACCCACCCTTCCTAACCCCCAATGACCAGGCCCCCCTCCCCAACACGGGCTGGCAGCGTACATGTTCCAACAAGTCTGCCTTGCGAAAAAAAAACCAACATAACACCACATGGTATTTCAATGGGCCACCCAGCCACCGAGGCCGGCCCACAGAAATAACCACACCAAACACATAAAATTTAAACAGAAAATCTCCAACAAACACACAAAAAAAACAAGGAAAAACACAACCCCCCACCCCCCACAAATCACACCAAAACCACCCATTACATATCGGAAATCACAACTTACCAAGACAGGTCCAGCCTCACCGAGAAACAGAATTGAAATGGCAAAAGAACAGGAAGAAAACACAGGACAGGACAAACATTACGCAACAGCACCACCAAGTGGCCACAGGAAAAATGACACTCAATGAATTCGAATTACACTTACACATTTTTAAAAAAATCTTATCCAAAGTACACCTATCACCAAAAAAAACATAGTAACACATTATTTTTAAAAATGCAATTATTGGGAAAAAATATATATCAACCTTTCCACTTTTAAAAATCCAAATTTATTTATAACAGTTTAAAAAACTACCTATGTATAAAAAAACAATATTTTTTAAAAATAACATAACTCATTTAAATACACATACAACAAAAATCATCCAACACCATTTCTCATATTTTTTAAAAAACAAAACCCCCAAACAAGCCCGGCAATGCCGGGCAACCCTTGCTAGTAGTCTATAAAGCAGAGATAGATCTTCTGAAATTGTTTGGTGTGCTCCAGTAGCTAGAGGATATTTTCAGTATGATCTTGAGTGCCTCTTATTTCTCGGAATCAAACTTGAACATCATGCAGTTGTTGCATTATCTAAAAGCCTTTGTTGCAACACCTTGAACTTCTGTTGCTTGTATGGAAAATTAGAGAATTGGTCCTGTAGTTACTATACTCCTTGGTATCTCCTTTCTTGGAGGTTGGAATGTATATTGAATTTTTCCAATCTGTGGGCCATTGTTTTATTTTCCATATGTGTAAGGATTTTAACAGATTCAGTCTCTATAGCTTGACATGGTTCCCATCTACTTCTGGTGATTTATTACCTCCCAGTGCTTTCAGGGCAGCTTTCACTTCATTTTCTAGAATTGCAGGTTCTTCATCAAAGGATTCCACTTCAAAAGGTAAAATCCATCATTCATGGATGCCCAACCTAATGTGGTGAAGGGGTTTGATTGCATCTATGAGGCTTAGAGCAGTGCTATCAGGCTCCACTAGGAATGACTGCTCTTCTATGAGTAGTAGTCCTTCTGTGAGTAAAAGATGCTTTTCCACTAGCAGAAGAGCACTATTGGATCTAGCTCAGTATAGCAAAAGTGTTAAGTAATACCTTCAGTTCTTTATATTGCTCTTTGTTTCTCTTCTTTGCTCTTTATATCTGTGTTCATTGCTCTGTTCTAAAGGTAACCCTTGTTCTAGGGTTCGATGTTTATCTCTTTTTATAGCTAAAGAGCCAGCGCTGTGTGCAGATGTTTCTGTGGACATGTGGCAGGCATGCCTAGACACAGGAGTGCATGGAATGCTATTTACCTTCCCAACAAAGTGTTACCTATTTATCTCCTTGCAATTTCTTGCTTCCGAACTGCTAGTTTGGCAGGAGCTGGGACAGAGACAGAAGCTCACTCCATCGCGCCGCACTCGGGTCTCGAACTGCTGACCTTCCATTTGTCAAGTTCAGCATCTTAATCACTAAGCCACTGCAGTCCCTTGCTCTGTTCTACTGGAGTTCAAATTAAGAAAAAAGGTGTTAATTAAAAATAAATCAACATTTTGAGGCCGCAATCCTATATACACTTGCCCATTGATCATTTTCTCTGATCTCAGGGGGATTTCCTTCTGAGTAAACTCACATAGGTTTATACTGTAAATATGCCATTGGTGTATATATAACTTGAAATATATATATGTTGTAGTCACTTCATGTATAAGCCAAAAGAATTAATAATGCTTTGTATTACTTTTAGTTCATGCAGCAACAGGTGGACCTGGGACATGAATACAGCTGGGATGGCAAAATTGGAATTGTGGGGGAATATCCTTTTGGCATTCCATGCAATATTAAAATAACAGGTAATCAAGTCAATACTCAAAGGGCTTGCTTGCCTGCCCTCAAATGTGTATCAGCTTTATACCAAGATGCTTGGCTTCCCTCAAGATATCCTGGAGCTTTAATATGATGGGCCAAAGGCGGAACTCCTTTTCATGGAACTGCAGTTCTCAAGGTTCACAGGGGAAAATGAATTATGGTTAAGCCAGTCTGCATCTGTAGTCAAGCTCTGCTGCTGGGGGATTTGTAATATCCCTCGAAAACACCTAGGGGGTAGGTGTACCTAGAGATGTGAAGGCCCGGAAAAAACAGAAAAACCGTTTTTTTCTGAAGCCTTTTTGTTTGTTTGTTTTCTGAAAAATTGGAAAAATTGAAAAAAATATTATGGAATGTTTTGTTTTAACATGATGAATAAAATATTTTAAGATAAGGCTGGGTTCAAATATTTTATAAATAATTTCTAAAAAAATATGTATGGTATCAGATTATTTTCAGTTTTTCTGAAAATTTTCATTTTTTTCCATTTCCCCCCGGAAAAAACGTTTTTTTTTTTTTCCAAGCTTCAAAATTTACATCTCTATTTGTAGCATGAATTAAATTGTTTAGACATCTGTTTTGCATAATGCTAATTAAGTAATCCTGCCAACCTAGCAGTTCAAAACCAAGAAATTGCAAGTAGATAAATAGGTACCACTTCTGTGGGAAGGTAAACCTCGTTCTGCGCACCCTGGTGTCTGGGCATGCCTGCCACATGTCCATGGAAACATCTGCAAACACAGAAATAACTGGCTCTTTAGCTATAAACAGAGATGTGCACTGAACCCTAGAGTTGGATACGACTGACTTCCGAGCAAGGGTGAGCTTTACCTTTACCTAATTAAATGAAAGATGGCTTGGATTTTCATTATCACAGTTTCAAAAACAGCCTAAATCTAATTTCAAGGTAGAAGCAACTCCCAAGTGAAAGAGGACTTTTGAAGGAGATGAAGTGTAGTGTTTGCTCCAGTTTCCTACTTCCACAGGAGGTTTTAAGGGTACACTGTGGGTAGAATCTGCTCCCCACGTCCGCTTCAGTTCATGGGAGCAATACTGTCAGTAGAATAGTTCTATTGGATCCTGGATGTAGACAAGTGCATCTCTCTTCATTTACTAGTCGCTTCTTCTGAGTGGTCCGTCTTCCAAGAACAATAGGCTTTTGAAAGGGTCCTTGTTCGTTGGGTTCTTAGCACCTGATGTTCTCCACAGATACTCCAGATCTACTTTTTGAAGTGTCTTCCCTGGAAAGTTCATTTCAAGTCGGAGGGTACCCTTGGCATTACATCATCACGCCCAACAGGAAGAGTCAAAAGGGGATCTTTCATGTTTGTTCTTTGAAGGACCACACTTTGGTAATGTAGTCATACATGATTCTGATTTTTTGCACATCATGCCTGAAAAATGGGAAGGAGCAGTGGTGGGCATCAGCAGGTTCGCACCAGTACGCGCGTACCAGTAGTAAAAATGGCTGGCCCTGCCCACCTACCCACCCCACCCCCTCCTCCTCCTCCTAGAAGAGGCTTCGGAGGGGGCTAGCTCCATTTCCCCCTTCCTCCAAGGTTTTTCTTGGGCTCCGTTTCACCCCAAAGTGCATCCCCAGCCACTCCGGATTGGTTGGGGAGGCACTTCAGGGTGAAATGGAGCCCAGGAAAAGCCTTGGGTGAAGGGAGAAATGGCTTTGGAGGGGGATCTTCGCTATAGATTCTGAAGCCATTTCCCCCTTCTCCAAGGCTTTTCCTGGGCTCCGTTTCACCCCAGAACACATGCCCAGCTACTCCTGAGTGGCTGGGGAGGCACTTTGGGGTGAAACAGAGCCCTGGAAAAGCCTTGGACAAAGGGGGAAATGGCTTCAGAGGTTTGCTATAGAGTGATGAAAATAGAAGAAAAGGCTTCTATTTTTATAGCTCTATAGCGAAGAGCAGTCACATGGCCAACAGGCCACGGTCACATGGTCACACCCACAGAATAGTAGGAATTTTTTTTATGTCCACCACTGGGAAGGAGACAAGAAACACTTGGTGGTTCATATGAATTTTCCTAACTGCCTTTTACCAGAGAGAAGGCAAAGCGTTGCCAACCTGGAAACCATAATTACCGTACGGTGCTGCGCAAAAACTGCCGTACAGTACCGTACGGGGTTCGCGCATGCACAGACCCATTTCTGCACGTACATACTGAGCGGAGCTATGGGCGGTGCCTGGGCGGGCATTTTCTTTGAATATTTATGAGGGAAGAAAACGGAAGTAATCTTTTTTTTTTACCCAGGACAGAACCGGAAATAATCTTTTTTTTTCTTTTCATTTTTACCCAAGATGGAACCACGAAATAATCTTTTTTTAAAATGTTTACCCAGGACGGAACCAGAAATAATCTTTTTTTAAAAAAAATCAAAAATTACTGAAAATTACCATACATCTCCGTACGGTAGTCGTACATCATACGGAAGGCCAAATTACCGTACCGTATGGTAATTTCCGTACAGGTTGGCAACGGCTAACAGGTAGTTTGTTTTTTCTTCACAAAAAAGTAGTCAGCTGGTGTCTAGACTGCATCTTTCTAGTTACAGGACTTGGTTACAATATCAATAGCAATTACACTTATATACCATCCCATAACACTTAGTGCACACTCTCTGGGCAGTTAGGTAATCTATATAAAAATGACAAAACTGTTCCACCTTTATACCAATCTATGTAAGAAATATTGGCCAAAATCCTGTTCCATAAATCATGACTGGGTAGGAGTGATGGCATTGCTAGTAGGAGGACATTTTCAGAAATCAAAAGTTTCTGCTTCTGCTCCACAGCTTGATCAACTCTTGTGTAGTCCTTGCACACATTATGAGCCAAGGGAAGGAGGCAGGAATTTTTTAATTACCAAAAATTCTCCTCTTGCCAATAACATCACCGAGTGGAGGAGATTTCTAGTAATTTAAAGAGTCGCTGCTTCAGGAACAGTTAAAACATAACAGGATAAAATATTAAAACCTTGACCAGCAGAAGAAATTGCAGCATTCATCTTGAAACCTCTTTCTAAAGAAATCAAAGTTAGTGGTGAAATGAATGAAAAGATCTTTGCCTGGCAATCAGCGTTTCCCAAACTATGTTCCATGGAGCACTGGTGGACTTCAATTCCCAGAAGCCTAAGTCAGTGCTTTGTGGAATTGATTTAGGCTTTTGGGAATTGAATTCCAGAAATCAAAGATTGGGAAATACTGGACTAGACAATGAAGCATGGGGTACTGGGGAAACCTGTGTGCAGATTCTTAACATTGGAGAGTCCCATTTGCAGTGAATGCCTAGGGCAGGGGTGCCCAAACTACGGCCCAAGGGCCGGATCCAGCTTCCGATGCCAATTCATCTGGCCCGCGAAGCCCTCGTCGCTCCCGGAAGCAGAAGTAAAATGTGCCCATACAGGCGCATTTTAATTTCGCTCCCGGGAGTGACGAGGGCTTCACGGGCCAGATGAATTGGCATCGGGGGTTGGATCTGGCCCCTGGGCCATAGTGACCAGCCCCCTGAACCATGTGACCGGCCCATAGCCTGAAATGCTTGGGTACCTCGGGCCTAGGGCTTCCAGTAGGAAGATGAAGAAATACATATACAACTTGTTAGTACAGTCGTACCTCGCTTAAAGAGCATAATGCGTTCCACGGGATTGCTCTTTAGGTGAGTTTGCTCTTTAAGTGAAACACCATTGTAAGTGACCAATTGTGACTTCTGGCAGGGGAGATTGCAAACCCCGATTTAGTTGTTAAGCAAGTTTTTGGTTGGTTTTAGTTGTTAAGCGAGGCGACCATTCAGAGAAAATTCTGTTCTTTAAGTGAGTTAGTCTCTAAGCGAGGCGCTCTTTATGCGAGGTTTTACTGTATAGACGTGGTTTTCTGACAAACCATATTTACTATGCTACTGTTTCAGGCAAAGAATGGTGTACAGGATATGAAATGCTGCTCTCTGGAACCTGACTGGATATCTTTCCACCCAGATAGTTCCGGAAGGATACTACATGGAGGACCAAATTTGATTAAGTAAGTGTTTGTTGAAAACTAGCCTATTCCAGGCTATGGTTTAACAGTTCGTCAGTCTTCATTGAGGATGTAAGCTGAGCTGGCTGAATTTCTCATTAACCATGTTTTCCAAGCTTTTTAACAGTATATTTTTAAATGACTAGATAGCAAATGTATGGGCTAGACTTACAGCTACCCATAGTTAAACGGAGCCTTTGTTTGCAAAGGTTGTATGCCAGATACTGGAAAGAACAGTACCCAAAGTTCTCTTGCTTAGTTATGTCAGCAGTAGGCAAACAACATAACTTGCAACAACTTCTTCATGCTAATTAATGGATATCCAGGCACAGTGCCAGTTCAGTAGGTTGGCATGTGCCTGAAAATCTAATTGCAAGAAGGTTTTGGCCAGTGTGTGAGATCTGTTGCATTCAGGCCATGCTTCTTGATTTTCTGGATATGCCTGGCTAGCATGTTCGAAAATCATTTGAGATGAACTGTTAGTTTGATCTGGGGAAGCTTCATTTGGTAGCACAAGCATGGAAGACATGAGAATAACTAGAGCTGGCAAAAAGGAACTTTTGGACTATATTTCCAAGTAACATTTTCAGAGTCTGAGAATAAAATATAGGGTTCTAGTTTATACCACCATGGTGTTCTGTCTTTATCCTTCTTTGTTGCTCCATTCAGCTTGAATTTTAAACATGAAATATTTAGACTTTTCAACTTAGGTTTTCAAAGCTAACTAGTTAATTTTTAGGCTTGTAAAATTGGGAGGTCAGCTTTCCTCCTTCCTAGCCACTCCAGCTTGTTAATTGTCCATCCTGTGTAAGCATTTATGGGGACTTGAAAGCTTCATTAAGATTTTGTGATATACTGCCCAAAAAATCCTGTTGCTGATCAATAACTGCAGAAGAGAAATTAGTAAGATGTGGCAGCAAACTGCCACTGATTGATGAGTTGCTGGTTGAGTTTCTGGGTATATGTCTGATCATGGGATCAGAAACACATCCAGTACCTTGTTAATGATTGGCAGTTAGATGACAAGGGTTACACATTTTCCCTTACTTAAGCATAAAATCAGAAATAGGCCATAATTTTATTTTGGTTTGATAAAGACATTGCCTGACAGATTTTTGGAATTATTCATCTGGACCAATGTAGCTTTACAAAGCTGCTGAGAGTGCAGATTTCCAAATCAGTGGGGGCCCAGCTACTACATAGCTCTGTCTTCCCTATCCTGGCATCCTTCAGGTCTGTTACACTATAGCAGTGATAGCAAACATTGGCACTCCAAGTATTCTTGGACTTCTGTTACCAGGCACCCTAGTCAGTACACCTTTTGATCAGGGCTTCTGGGACTTGAAGTCCAATAAGATCTGGAATGTCGAGGTTTGCCACTGCGGTACTATAGCCTTCACCCACTCCTTCCAGTATGTTGATGTCAGTGCTATTGAGAGATGATGGGTGTTGAATTCCAAAACATCTGGAGAGTGCTGGGTTGGATAAAACTATGCAATGAACACCAACAGTGCCATTGAGTGTTTTTATTACCATTCGGCCAGTGTCTTCATGCCAGTGGAATTTATGAGTATTGCGCGATTGTTGGAATTCTGTGTTGCCTCATTTCCCAGGCATGCCTGAGTTTTGTTGGGTCTTGACAACCTGCAATGATATTGCAGAAGGGCATCTCAAGGTAATGCCACTGTAAATATATTCACCCTTTTTAGGGGATGCTGATCACTGCAACCAACCATTTATAAAATCTACCTGGGAGAAATGGCCCACACTTGGTCCTGATGCTACCGCCATTTTGAAAAGGTGCTGAAATTGTGCTTATTGAAAGGAGGTGGCATCCTGACTTTTAGCATGATCTGCCCTCATTTCCATTTGTCACGCCACACACTGGCTGCCGAACTGGCTACACTTTTCAACACTCACTGGTTTCTTTTTCCTCCACAGAATTTCAAGGCTAGAGGAAATGGAAGATAATGCAGGACAGTACAAAGTTATAGAAGACTTTACTATAGAGACTCACCGGGAAAATGATGTGAGACTATAGCAAGAAAAGTGCATAACCTCCACCACCCTTTCATATGTTGCATTCTATGTGTTGTACGGGCATTAATTCAAAGCTAAAATGCAGGAAGGGGGTAGTCTAATTGGGATGAATCACTGCCTTTTAGAGTTGGTTCACAAGTCCCTCTTTATCATTCATTCAAAATGCATGCATTAGTTCTCCATTACAGATATATGGCTATGGACAGAACATTTTCAACCAGCCAGTGTCTGTACTTCTCAGTGGAAACAATATTTGAACATTCAGCTCAGAATTAACAGATGGTGGAAATGCTTGTATAATCAACCCCTCGTGGTCAGAGCAATAAGCAGACTTATTGGTTCTGTGCTGAAGCATAGCACCAGGAAATGCTTTCATATGTTATCAGACCAAAGGCATTACATAGAAACTTGCTGGAATAACATAGAGCTGGAAAAGAGTTAGAAAAGGGTTGAAGAGTCTTTTGGAGTTGGTAGCAGTTAACATACAGTCTCTTACCATTGGAAGGCCAGCAAGTTGGCAGTTCGAGACCTGGGTACTGCATGACAGTTTGAGTGCCCGTCTCTGTCCCAGCTCCTGCCAACCTAAGAGTTCAAAAACAAGAAATTGCAAGTAGATAAATAGGGACCACTTCAGTGGGAAAAGATCTTGGGGACATAAAAGAAGCCTCATTCTGGCATCCTCTGAGGAGTTTCTCCAGCAAAAGTCCTTTCAACCCAGAATAATTTCTGACATGAAATTATTATTATTACCATTGATTGTGCTGGGGCTGGTGGATGTTCTAGTCCAAGACATCTTGAGGGCCAAGAGTTGCCCATCCTTGATCAAGAACATCCAGTTGAATTACTAAGGTTGATTAGCTGCTGCTTTGTAGATATGATGGCTTTCTTAGATGTAGTTTAGATGCAGTTCACAAATATGTACATAAGATAGATTTTTTAAAAACAGGTTAGTCAATTTGTGATTAAAGTTTGGCACGTAACCCTAAGAAATTCCTTCTTTAGGAGAAAAATTCCTACACTTATCAGTGCCTATGTATTCCCAAGGATAAGTTAGTAATAATAGAAAGCAATGGGATTTGTCCTCCGGAAACACAAAAGATCCATCCCTAATATCAAGCATCCTCAAAACTGGAACCTGAAGAAGAAAATGTATTTTATTTTTATTTTGAAAACAGAACATTTAGTCTTCATGGTTGTAGTGGAAAGTGTGAGGACATGTCAAGAAGCATTAAAATAAGATTTTTAAGAACCATTAAGAAACAAAAGTGATCAGGAAGATGGCTTAGGTCAGGAGTTCTCATCCTTTTCAAGCCGAGGGCCAGGTCACGCTCCCTCGGACAGCTTCAGGGGCCAAATGGCCATTTTGCCCTGCCTGCCACACATGGCACTTCTGGGTGTGGCAGCCCCCCCCCCCCCCCCATAAAATGGTGTTGGGGCCACATCCGGCTGCTGGGCCGTAGGTTGAGAACCCCTGGCTTAGGTTATTAAATTTATCACTTTTTTCTCTTTCCATCTTTTCTTTGTCAACTTCTTCCACTCCTCACCAATTCATTTACATCAGGAATGGCAAAGGCCTGTGATACTCTGAAGAAACTATGATTATTTCCTTTGGCTGGATCTAATATTGAGCCCCTGTGATGTAATACTTGACCCTGCTGTTACTTGAAATGACCTTGTTCTTGTGCTGGTATGGGTTTCTGTGACTTTTAGAAGTTTTTGATCTATAGCTGCCATAATTCCTCACGGCACTCTATGCTGGCTAGGGCTGCTGGGAATCACAGGCCCAATAGCCTCTGTAGCTGCACAGTTATTTCACTTCTGTCAGAAGAAATTAGTACATAGTTCAGGGGTGGCCAAACTACAGCCCGTGGGCTGGCTCTGGCCCCCAACACCAATTCATCTGGCCCACGCTGCCCTCATCGCTCCTGGAAGTGGAGGTAAAACGTGCCCGTACGGACGTGTTTTACTTCCACTTCTGGGAGCAACGAGGGTGGTGTGGACCAGATGAATTGGCGTTGGGGGCTGGATCTGGCCCACAGGCCGTAGTTTGGACACCCCTGACATAGTTATTGAAAGAGGAATTGTATCTACCAAAAGAAAGGCCGTGAATTAGCCAATGGTGCTTCACAGGTTGTATAAAATAAATAGCCACAAAGAATTTCAAGCTTAAGTGAGCTCAGATTCCCTTCTAGTGCTAAACAGCCTCCTCCCTAGAGTATCATGTATCATGCCAACAATTCAGAAAGTATTCTTGACTTAGTTCTGTTCAGTGCCTTGTAATTATGCTTTGCAATGTCTCAACTAAGGTACTTAAAAATACAGTACAGTATCTGGTATTTTCTAGGTGGAATTTTTCAGAGTTTTTTTTAATTGGGGGGGTTGCCTTAAAAACCTCAAACGGTCTCTCCTACAACAATGGCAAATATATAGATAGAACTTGGTTTGGAATCCACATTAAGCTAAAAGCAAATTGAAAGTTTTAGTTAGCACTGTCCTCATTTCACTATTTGTCTGTGTTTTTCTCCCTCTCCTATCTCCATATTTTTATTTTCGAAGGTTAACAATTCTGTCACTGTCACAGCTTCTGGCCGAGTAGTGAAGAGGCGTTTTGATTTACTGGACGACGATCCTGAACAGGAGGTAAATTTTAATTTTGAGGCGGCGGCCTTGAATATGGCAACCAGTGAAATCCACATTGCTTGTGTATGCCTATAAAATATCCCGTTCTTATGTACAACTAGCATATTTGTGCGCGGCCAGCCAGGCATTTTTAAAGTGTGTGTTGGTGGTTAGGGGTGGTTTTGGGTGTGCACAACCACCACCACCCATACAATATCACTCCAACAACCAACACACACATTAAAAATTCCTGGCAAGGCAGGAGTGTCATGTGTGTGTGTTGTGTGTGTGTGTTGTATGTGTGTGTGTGTGTGTGTGTGTGTGTGTGAGAGAGAGAGAGAAGCAGTGTGTGTGTGTATTGTCCCCCCAAACCCCCCCAAACCCAGGGGACCAGGCAGAGAGGGGATCCCCCCCCCTGCAGGACACCCTATTATTAAATAGAAGAAAGCAAGCGGTTTCTTTTCTTTAAAAACAGAGTGTTTGTGAGGGGGTGGAATCGATCCCATCTCCCTGGTCCCCTGGGTTTGGTAGGTGGGGGGAACAAAAGGGGTCTGTCCCCCAACCCTTCCAGAGCCAGGGGACCCTGCAGAGAGGGGATCCCTCCACAGGACACCCCATTATTAAAGAGAAGAAACCAAGCGGTTTCTTCTCTTTAAAAATGGAGTGTTTAGGAGGGAGTGGATTCGATCCCCTCTCCCTGGTCCCCTGGGTTTGGAAGGGTTGGAGGGACAAAAGGGGTCTGTCCCCCCAACCCTTCCAGAGCCAGGGGACCCAGCAGAGAGGGGATCCCCCTGCAGGACAGCCCATTATTAAAGAAAAGAAACCAAGCGGTTTCTTCTCTTTAAAAATGGAGTGTCAGGGGGGTGGAATCGATCCCCTCTCCCTGGTCCCCTGGGTTTGGGAGGGTTGGAAGGACAAAGGGGGTCTGTCCCCCCAACCCTTCCAGAGCCAGGGGACCCAGCAGAGAGGGGATCCCCCCGCAGGACACCCCATTATTTAAGAGAAGAAACCAAGCAGTTTCTTCTCTTTAAAAACAGAATGTTTGGGGTGGGGGTGGAATCGATCCCTCTCCCTGGGCCCCTGGGTTTGGAAGGGTTGGAGGCACAAAAGGAGGAATCGCTTGGTTTCTTCTCTTTAATAATGGGTGTCCTGCGGGGGGGCGGGATCCCCTCTCTGCAGCACCTTTGCCTCCCGGAGAGAACGAATCCCCATCACGGAAGGGCTTAGCTTCTCTCTGGGTTGGTTGGGAACAGGAAACTTTTGTTCCCAGCCAACCCAGAGAGAAGCGAGTCCTTCTCTCCGGTAGGCCAGGAGGTGCTCCGGCCTCTCCTTTGTCCATGTGGGCGTCGAGTCCACATCGCCCACAGGGATGAAGGAGAGACCGGTGCTTCTCCCTATGCAGAAGGCCGCGCCGAGAGGGAAAGAGTTTGAGAGATGAGAGATCCAGCCGGAGCCAGGAAAAGTTAAGTGTGGTCAGTGGGGGTTAGGGAGGGGGGGCTAGGTGGTGGGGTGAGGGGGCAGTGTGGTTACTGGGGCCGTGCCTCCCCCCCACTCCCTAACCCCCACCGACCGCACTTACCTTTTCCTGGCTCCGACTGGGTCTTTCAAAGTCTTTCCCTCCGGCTCCTGGCGGTTTTTTTTTAAGTTGGCGCGTATGTTCCCGGCCTCCTCTGCGCTCGCATCCCTCAGCCTGAGGGGTTGCGCAGCGCAGAGAACTCTGGGACTCGTAGTTTTATTTTCTGGTCATGTTCGTGGGGCAGCTGCCCCACTGGCGACCTCTAGACCCTTACGGGTTTGGTGAGGTAAGGTAAGTGCAGGGGGCTCGGTTAGGGATGGTTGGGCCAGGTGCAGGAGCATATGCCGGAGTCCAACGGTTAACGTCCCTCTTTATAGGTATAGATAACCTCCTCCTTTTCATATATACAATAACCTGTTTGTTTACAATATCCTGGAAGATATTTCCAGAGTTTGCTTGGGAATGAAGGAGTAATAATCATTGCTTCCCTTGCCCACACTTTTTTCTTGGAGTTGGGGGAGAGTAAACCTTACAGTTTCTTTAGAGGGGATTTAAAAACAAGCAGGAGTTTAATCTAAACATACGGGGAAAGGGGAGAAGTTCAGCTCTCACCCTCTCACTTGTGGAGAGAAGCAGTTTGAAAAGGAGAGCTTTTGCTACCTATTAGGCCTTCTCCACATTCTATGTTAAAACCAACCTAGTTATGTGAAGAAGTTCCAAATGTACAAAAGAAGGTGGAACTAGTATTCTCCCGGCCCTCTTGTTTCAGATTTTGCCTTCTGCTTTTTTTAAGCTTCTGAACGGGTCTCTATTTGACGGATGGTCATTGAGGAATTTTGCTACAAACATCACCCCCTTCCCAAAAGATGAGATATAGTAATACCTCATACAAAGTCCGCTTCATACAACATCGAATTCGTACAACATCGCCTAATTTCTTGAAAAAAGTTACCTCATACAAAGTCGCTCGACTTTGTATGAGGCATTCAGTTTTTCCCAGGTTGCATTGTGCCTGGGCAGTATAAAAGGCAGGACACATGCGTGCATTGCTCTTGTGGGTTTTGCACAAGGCAAAGAGTGTTTAGGAGTGGTTTTGAGCGTGATTTTGGATTTTTTTGGATTTTTCATCAGATTTTTTAGAAGCATTCCTGGGATTTTTGTAGCATTCTTCAGGTTCTTGGACAATCAGGGTTGTTTGACATGTTTTTGTAATGTATTTAGACAATGATTTCTTAAAGTTCTGTCAGTTTTCTGTCTGTTTCCTTGACTTTGCCCTGAAGTCTGTGCTGTTACAGTACAATGTATCTCTATGGAAACAATGTTGTACGAGGCATCGCAGCAAGGATTTGGACGTTGTATGAGGCATCGCAGCTAGGATTTTGCATGCCTCATACAAAGTCCAAATCTATATAAAGTCCAAACTTATGGAACCAAGTTTGGACGTTGTATGAGGTATCACTGTATTGCATTAATAGCAAAAACGGATATAAAGGATTCTTGACTATTTATTGAAGTTCTAATAACTGAGGATGGCAGTGTTTTGGGGTGCCTGAAAGAAGATGGAATCGAATTGGCTGGTGAAAATCTGGACTGTTCAAGTGAACTGTGGAGTACTTTGCCTGCCACCCATTGTATGCTGTTTGAGAGCATGCAGTTTGCAGGAAGATGGTAAATGGCACAAGGGAAAACATGATGGATGTGAGCCAATGTGCTCCTTGCATCATTAGCAACTATTTTTGGAAACCATTTTTCACCCTCTATCAGAAACTATAGCTGAAATGACACAGCCATAAGAATTCTAATCCCACGGCTTCTGGAAACCATTTCCAGCCTTGTTTCCATGGAAATGAATATCATCTGGGTGAAAACATGGCAAGGGCTCCTCCATGGCCTTTAAAACCCGTCATTCATTTATATTCTGCTACCAAACTTAGACAGAGAGGGAACACGCACACTCACTGGCAGACTGTTACATGTAACAGGCCCTATCAGTTCCTGGAAAATAGATGGGGAAGAAGTAGAAGCAGTAACAGATTTTACATTCTTAGGATCTAAGATCACTGCAGATGGAGATTGCAGCCATGAAATAAAAAGGTGACTGATTCTTGGGAGACAAGCTATGAAAAACCTGGGAAACATAGTGAAAAGCAGAGACATCACATTGCAAACAAAAATTAGAATAGTCAAAGCAATGGTATTCCCGGTGGTAATGTACGGATGCGAGAGCTGGACAATAAGGAAAGCTGAACGCAGAAGAATAGACGCCTTTGAAATGTGGTGTTAGAGGAGAGTTTTGAGAGTCCCCTGGACAGCGAGGAGAACAAATAGGTCAATCTTAGAAGAAATCAACCCTGACTGCTCATTGGAAGGTCTAATAGTAAAGACGAAGCTAAAGTACTTTGGACATCAAATGAGAAGGGAGGACTCACTTGAGAAGGCCTTGATGCTGGGAAAGGTGGAGGGCAAAAGAAGAAGGGGGAGGCCAAAGATGAGATGGCTAGATGGTATTGTAGACACAATGGGCACAGAACTGGGAAGGCTGAGTGGGATGGTGGAGGACAGGAGCCTGGGGGACAATGGTCCATAGGGTCACAAAGGGTCGGAATCGACTGTGTGACTGAACAACAACAAATTCAGTGTTATGGCCTAAATAACATTTCACAGGAGACAACCACTTGCTTGTTTAAAATAGGTCATTTTTAAATTTGTGTGTGTGTGTGTGTGTGTGTGTGTGTGTGTGTGTGTGTGTGAGAGAGAGAGAGAGAGAGAGAGAGAGAGAGAGAGAATTTAAGTATTTGGTCCAATACTCTGTTCTGGAGTGAAAAGAAACATAACATTCATAAGTTGAATTCTCAAAGTCTGAACTATTTTGCTGATAATAGTTGGAAATACAGTATGTAAACCTGTGTCAACCACATGCCCCCCCCCCCCCCCCGGCCAGTTGCCTAACAGGATTCTCCCAGTCATCTTGCTTTCTTTCTCTGGGATATGTCCTACTTTTTAGTACAGGGATTCTCAACTTACGGCCCACAGGCCAGATGCGGCCTGTAGCACCATTTCATCCCCCCCCCCCCTTCCACCACACCCGGAAGTGCCATGTGGTGGAGGAAGGGCAAAATGGCCGTCCGGCTCCCAAAGCTGTCTGAGGGAGCGTGGCCCAGCTTTAAAAGGTTGAGAACTCCTGTTTTGGTATGTAGATGACCAAATCATCATGGACAATTAATTAGCTCAAATGGATTGTGGAAGGTCAGAACCTGAACAATTAATTTTTGAGATATAATTGCCAGACTTTACTAGATGGCGTGGCCACTCTCATAGTCATATTTATATATGTATGAAGCTTGAATTTTCTACTAACATAAATTGAGCCCCTGCACACGCACACCCATGTTCTTTTCCACAGATGGAGCTCTCCAGTGGGGCAGTTATGAAAAGCCCCAGCTGAAATGTGCAGGACAGAAGACTGCCAGCAGCAACAATTGATAACATCACCTTTACAAAGCCAGCCCTCTTAGTTTTAACTTCTTGTTTTCCCTTTTGTGTTGTGTTTGTGGGGTTGTTGTTGTTGTTTGTTTTGCACTATTGAAAGCAGTTTTAAAATATGCCCAAAAATATTTACCACTGTTTAACCCATATTTTTTTTCTTTTGAAAATAAGACTTTCAAGAATTTTGATTTTGAAGATGAATTGAATTTACTGTCCGTTGTGGCAGTGACTCAGATTGGTTCTGACGGAGCCGCTCATCTTCATATTCACTGTAACGAGCGCGGGACGCGGCTCAAAAGCATTCCTTTCTTGGAATCCTGGGATGTGGTGAGTAGAGAGCACACTAATTAATGTTTTGATTAACAAAGCTGGTACCACAAGTCAACTTCAAGTAAGCTTCAAACCGTCTCCAGGCCTTGCCTGAGGGCCTCTCCTTACCCAAAGACTCTGACTCTGAGAGCCTGTCCAGCCCTAAGGCTGCAATGACCTAGGAATTACCTGCCGTAGCAGAACCCAGCAAAATATTATGGAGTTATTAGAAAAATGCAGTAGCGTGTCTGTAGGCTTAACTCTTGTCTTACCCCCTTCCAAAGATCAGGCAGGTCGTTGAAGTAAAGTTGTTTTATTGTTCTGGTAGCATGAAGAACAATAGAAGGTTCATAGGAAGTTTCAGGATACTAAAAGATCAAAATACAAACTAATCAAAAACAGCAGCTAGGGTATCAACATACAGGCTTTCCCCCCACAAATCAAAATAGCCTGACTATTCCTTAGTAACCATTTTGGAAGGGTTTGCTGTGTCCCTTGGAACATCCAGAATCCAACTCCCTAACCACGTGGCTCTGGGAACAAAGAAATAAACTAATTTCACCTGCTTAGCATAAAACCCATCAGAGTCCTGGGTTCTAAACAAAACCCTTGCTTTCTAATGTATTGGCTGTAGGTATCAGGTGATGCAAGAAATGCATTACAGGCTTGAGTTGTAAACAAAAGGGACAACCCTTCCTGATCCATCAACATGATAAAGATTGAAGGAGGAATTCAGGGGTGCCCTTGCAAAAAAGCAAGGCAGCTTTTGGGAGACAGTTTAAGCAACAGGGAGGAGCCATGTGGAATGACTTGTGGCCATTCCATTACAGCTGCCACCCTCATCCTGCATCGAGAGTGGCAAAGGAATTTTAAATGTTAGTGTCATAACACCAAATAGGGTAGGAAATGGCTACCGCCATCTGGAAGTACACATACTTGTCTTGTGTTTCCTTACTAGAGCCATATTGAAAGGACTTAACTTGAAAAGGTTGGGAACCCCTGACTTAACTGGCTGGTACATAAACCCAGTGGTGGGTGGCTTTGAAATTGTGACTCTCTCCGCCCAGTGAAGCTTTGAAACTCTTGTCCCAAAACAGTAACTTTTCCAGGTTCTGTGGTCTCTGTCACTGGTATGGCTTGGCCCTGAGGTATCACTGAATGCTGCCTTTCTCAGGCATCCCGGGGAATCGATAGGTCTTCCAGTTCTCTTGATGTTGACCTTAATGGGGCCTGGTCTCCTCTGTGGTGAGAGGGTATTTGCCAAGGAAATGAGATGTATAGTGGTGGCAGCAGCAAAATTCTTGGACCTTTCTTGTCTTGCTTCTAGTTAGATGGCATACCAGCCACTTTGCAGCTCTTCTGTTCATCTTTACCTGAAGTCTCATGATTGTTTAGTTGGAGCTTTAATTTTCACAGAGAGGCTACTTGTACTTTTGGAGGATGGAAATATTTCCCTGGCACATTTTCATGGAGAGCATGTTTGCCAAGGCTCAATGGCACCGAGGCGACAACTTATTTATTCTAGAGTCCTGCCAGGGCCTCAGAATTACAAGATCTGGGCTGAGGGTTTAAATCCTACTCTGACTTATCTGGAACATGTAATGTGCGCAGCTGAGATGGAAGAAGTCAAAGTTCAAAGCCCTGTTCAGCCACAATCCTCTGTGACCCATATTTCAGCCTAACCGTCCACACTGGCACGTTGGGAGGGCAAATGGGGGACAAGGAAACCCTGTGTCTTTGGATCTTTTGAAAGGGAGAGGTGGAGTATCAGTCCTACCATCTTGTCAGCGTTCTAGAACTGCAGTCACTTTGGAACATGTGTGCATAATGGGCAGCTTTCCCACAAGCTGTGTGACCTTATTTTATTTATTTACAGTAGAACCTCGGATAACATCCAAACTCCGTTCCACGGAGTTGGTCGCTATGTGATTTTGGACGTTATGCGGTTCCTATGGGGAGATGCCTTGCATAAAGTCCAAAAAATGGTCGAAAATGGACGTTATCCAAGGTTCCTCTACCAATACCTTGGATAACGTCCGTTTTTTGAGCAGTTTTGGACGTTATGCAATGTATCACGTGTGCATAAAAACCGCGACGTTATGCCAATATGACGTTACCTGATGCGGATGTTATGCGAGGTATTACTGTATTTGTTTGTTACATTTTTATACCGCCCATTGGGAACGTTTCCCACTGTGGAAAATAGGAGTTGTAGCCCAACACGTTTAACATATATTTTATTTCGTATTCTCCCTTTCTCTCAAAACCAGATTTAAACAACACACAAAAGTAAAAATACATAAGTTGTAGTGGTAAAATACAGCTGAACTGCAACGAAATTGAAAACACATTGCTAAAAAAGAAACAGAGAGGGAGGGAGCGCTTCCTCCTCAGTCACCAGTCAGTTGCAAAAGACAGTGAGGAAAGGGTGGCTTCCGTTTCCTTGGATGGGAGTTCCATAACTCTGGGCGTAATCATTAAGGAGAGAGCCAGGAGAGAGCGATGTTCTGTACTTATTTTTCTGCAAATAGTTATTATCGTGATCTGTTAAGAGGTGGTCATGTCTGAAGTAGTCATCACAGTGCAAAGATTATTTTATGTAACTGTTAAGTTCCACCTTGCCTAACAGTGGTTTTTGTCTTGTAGACATACAGCCATGAGGTTTACTTTGACAGAAATGTCGTGCTACACGTTGAGCAAAAGCCCAACAGGATCTTCAGCTGTTACGTTTACCAAATGGTCTGCAACAGTTCAAGGGAAGAGGAAGACAAGAAGGACAGAAAAAGAGGGCGACTTATTTGTAAAAAAACTGGGAAGGACTTTTGAGTGTTTTTAGAATACTTGTTATCTTAGTCAACTTCCCTTGAATAAAAATAAGTACTTTACTACTTTAAAATGTGTTGCTTTTTTTAAAAAAAATCCTCCTAAATGTAATGTAGTTGGAATTATTTTTGTGACCTCTGTTTTTAGGAAAAGATGAAAATTTGTACTTGGCCCAAGAAAAGGATTTCTTTTGTTAAATCGATTTCTAGCACTTGGAAGAGTACACAAACTTTTAATAGTTGGCACGAGCTGGGACAAAGATGGGAGCTCATTCCGTCCTACAGTACTCGGGAATTGAACTGCTGACCTTCCGCCTCCCAGCCAGTGTCTTAGCCAACAGGTCAAATTTTTGAAGTGTTCGCTGTGTTAGTCTGTGCAAGCATATCAGAGTAAAGACAAAAAAACCCCATGTTGTGGCACCTTAAAATACTAACTCCTGTATTTTGATGTGAGCTTTCTCGGATCAAGCCGAATTCATCAAACATGAGAGTGAAGAGTTTATGAACTTTCCCTCCTCCCCAATCCCATCGTGCGCTTGTGCGCTCTGGAGCAGAAAGTCAACTCGAGCCCTACTGCCTGCTGTAAGAGCGCTGGAAGGGTCGCATCAGGGCTGTAGCCAAGATTCTAGATTTGGGGGGAGGGATATTTTTTTCAGGAGGGGAAACAATGTGTGGGGCACAATGTGGGGCACTGATGGAGGGGTGACCCCCTGCCTGCTGACTTGTATAATTAAGATTTTTCTCTCTTTTAATGGATGGGATGGAGTGAGTGGGTAAATTATTGCGAATTCTTTATGGGTTTTTTAACAGTGGCTCAAGTGGCTAAGACGCTGACTGGGAGGCGGCTAGTCAGCAGTTCGATTCCTGAGTACTGCAGGAACGGAATGAGCTCCCATCTTTGTCACAGCTCCTGCCAACCTAGCAGTTCGAAAGCAAGACATTGCAAGTAGATAAATAGGGACCACTTCGGTGGGAAGGTAACAGCGTTCTGTGCGCTCCTGTGTCTAGTCATGCCTGCCACATGGCCACAGAAATGTCTGCAGAAGTAGACAACGCTGGCTCTTTGGCTTTGAAACAGAGATGAGCACTGCACCCTAGAGTCGGATACGACTGGCTTTCGAGCAAGGGAAACCTTTACCTTTACTAAGGGTTTTTAGCAGTGGCTCAAGTGGCTAAGACGCTGACTGGGAGGCGGAAGGTCAGCAGTTCGATTCCTGTATGCGTACTGCAGGAACGGAATGAGCTCCCGTCTTTGTCCCAGCTCCTGCCAACCTAGCAGTTCGAAAGCAAGAAATTGCAAGTAGATAAATAGGCATACCTGTCAAGTTTCAGGGAAATTTCCCGGCCAAAACAGGTAACTGGACAGCTATGCTTATCCTGTGCTGGCCTCCAGTCTAACTAATACGGGATGACAGCGGGAAAGAGTGTAAAATACGGGGGTTTGACAGAAATTTCCCGAAACTTGGCAGGTATGTAAATAGGGACCCCTTCGGTGGGAAAGTAAACAGCGCTCTGGTGTCTAGTCATGCCTGCCACATGACCACGGAAACGTCTGCAGAAGGAGCACACAGCTCTTTGGCTTTGAAAGAGATGCGGGCACTGAACCCTAGAGTCGGATACGGCTGGCGTTCGAGCAAGAAATTTGTTAGTTGATGCTTATTAATTGTTAGCCGCCCAGAGTCGTGGTCGAGTTGGGCGGCAATAGAAATTTGAGGAAATAAATAATAAAATGTCACACATTTATATAGCATTGGCATTCGTGGGGTAGTGGGTTGTTAGCTCGGGGGCGTGTGTGTGTGGGTTTGACCCTGGGTCGCATCCTGCGTCTCCAGATGAAGCCCCTCCATTTAGGGTTTCTCAAGATGGGGGCGCTCCGTGGCAATCCCCAGGGATTCATTCAAAAGGCAGGCTCTAAGTCTTCTGCCCTCCAGCCAGGGGGGAAGGAGGAGGAGAGGCAACGGCTGTGTGTGGCGAGTGGTCCCGCCCCGCCCCGCCCCGCCTCCCACTCCGCCATCAAGTCTGTTGGGTCAGTGGTGTGTGTAAGAGAATGCAGTGGGTGGGCAGGCGGGAGAAGATGGAGGGCTACGGGCTGTTCCTGGCGCTGCTGGGCTCGGCGCTGCTGCTGGGCTTCGTCTCCGTCGTTTTCACCCTGGTCTGGGTCCTCCACTACCGCGAAGGGCTCGCCTGGGACGGGGACAAGGCCGAGTTCAATTGGCACCCGCTCCTGACCATCACGGGCTTCATCTTCGTCCAAGGCATCGGTGCGTTAATGGGGAGAGGGAGAGGGAGAGACCTTTGGACGGAGCCCCCCTCCCACCCGCCTGCCTGCCTGCGTGCCTGCCTAGCAGCCTTCTAAGGCGCGGGTCGCGGGTGGAGAAGAAGGCACCTATGGGGGGGGCGTGGTTGGTGGTTGGAGAGGTATGGCTGGGAGTAAAGGTAAAGGTTTCCCTTGCTCGAAAGCCAGTCGTATCCGACTCTAGGCTGCAGTGCTCATCTCTGTTTCGAAGCCGAAGAGCCAGCGCTGTCTGCTTCTGCAGACGTTTCCGTGGCCATGTGGCAGGCACGACGGACGGAGCGCACGGAGCGCTGATTACCGTCCCACCGAAGTGGTCCCTATTTATCTACTTGCAATTTCTTTTGAACTGCGCTGGGACAAAAAGAGGGGGAATCTCCTCCTGAGACTTGGCCGTCTGTTGTTGGAAGCTGCGGCAAGGCTTCCCCCCGTTTCAGGCTGCGCAATAACTTGGACGGCTAACAGTAGCTCCGCTCAGATTAGTGGAGTTTTTTGGCTTCCAGTTGGCCAGGAGGGAGTTAGTTGCTTCTTTAATTTTTTAATCAGGGCCGAACAGCTTGCAAAAGGCTCACGGAAAACTAACCTTAACAGTCCCCAAGTTTGTTTATTTATTTATTTATTTATTGCACATTTATATCCCGCCCTCCTGGTGGGTACACCACTCAGGGCGGCGAACAACAAAAAGGGAAAGGGAAGAGGGAGAAAATACAATAAGTAAAAATTACAGTATAAAACAGTTCAACAACAATAGCTAAAACAAGATCTAACAACCGCAGCTAAAACCAGCATTAAAACATAAACAAACAAACAAATCATCATTTAAAAAAACCAACCCTACCCACGTTAAAACAGAATAACCAAGCTGGGGGGCAGCCCCTCACATAGGCTAAATCAGCCAGACAAATCTTCTTCTGCAGCCTAGTTTTCGTTTATGGCCGCTAAAGGTAAAGGTTTCCCTTGCTCAAAAGCCAGTCGTATCCAACTCTAGGGTGCAATGCTCATCTCTGCTTCAAAGCCGAAGAGCCAGCGCTGCCTGCTTTCCGCAGGCGTTTTTTGTGGTCATGTGGCAGGCATGACAAGACACTGGAGTGCACGGAATGCTGTTACCTTCCTTCCCGCCGAAGTGGTCCCTATTTATCTACTTGCAATTTCTTGCTTCCGAACGGCTAGGTTGGCAGGAGCCTGGGACAAAGACGGGAAACTCATTCCGTCCTGCAGTACTCGGGAATCAAACTGCTGACCTTCTTTCCGCCTTCCAATCAGCGTCTTAGCCACTTGAGCCACTGTATGCAGCCGTAAAGTTCCAGGACCACAGCCAGGATTCTAGAGGGTGGGGGCGGTGAATATTTTTTCCCCAGGAGGTGCAACAATCACACACACGCGCGCGTGTGTGTGTGGTCATGTGGGAAGGAAGGTAACAGCATTCCGTACACTCCAGTGTCTTATCATGCCTGCCACATGACCACACACACTATGATATTTGCCCTGGGTGGGGTGCGGGCTGTTAGTTTGGGGTGGGGTGGGGCTGATCCATCCCTGGCCACCCCCTGGTTATGGCCTTGTAAAGCCCCATGGGTTCTGGGTTGTTGTTTTTGAATTATTATTCTCAGGACAAACAGAACCGAACCTTAAATCCTTACCTTCCGGGTTTGTTTTTTTTCTGCCTCAGCCAAATTTGGGACACAGTACTTGCCCTCTTGGCTTAATGTTTCTGTTAAGAATGGGGCATCCTGAAAAACATTTTGGGCTGGGGTAAGTGACGTAGTTTGAGACAGTTTATCTGGCATTTTGCCTAAGAATGGAGACAGGGTTCTAGATGTGGGGGCAGATATTTTTTCAGGAGGGGCAATAATGTCATTGTGTGTGTGCGCGCGCGCATGTGTGTGAGATAGATAGATAGATAGATATATTTATATATAAGCAGTTGGGAGTTTGAGGGTGTGCAAACTGCTAACTCAAAGTGGGCAACGCCCACCCTGGCTACGGCCCTGAATGGCGATGCTTTGAAGGTCCCTCGCCTGATATGTTGAAATGATCGGCTGTTGCTCCAATTAATTAGCACTGCTGGTCTGTTTTCTTCTGCTCTTCTTCTTTTTTATGGGGCAACTGTACAGCAAGTGAAATGCGAATTAACTTGCATTGCATTACCTCGCTGTGACGTCACACATTTGGTCCCCTTCAACTTAAGGGGCCACATTGGCAAAAAAGAAAAAAAATCCCTTCCAGTTGCAAATCTATCTGAAGTACAATACCTGGTGGTTCCAAAGAACTGCTTTAACAGGAAATTCATTGATTCCCTCCTCAATTATTGATTTCCTCATCTTGTCTTGCCTGTGGTTGAACTCCTCAAATTGTAAATACAGTAAAACCCCGGGTTACGACGGAGGTCCGTTCCATACCTGTCAACCGCGGCTCCAGACAATCCGGGACCTGTGCACACAACGGTTCTGCGCAAGTCGCCTTCTACGCATGCGTAGAAGGCGACTTGCGCAGAAGGGCTGCGCAGTACCTCCTTTCCCCGCGGCAAATTCCGGGGTTTCGGCAGCGCGGGGTGGGAAATGGCGCAAATCGGCGCCGAAAACCATGAAATCCCAGCCAATCCGGGAAGGTTGACAGGTATGGTCTGTTCCAACCGCCTCCGTTGTAACCCTAAAACATTATAAACCGAAACATCCATAGGAATGTATTGAAAAATAAAAAAGGTCCTGAATTGATCGTTGTAAACCGAAAAAAATACTTTGAAAATTTGTAAACTGGGACAGCATTTCCATAGGATTTGCCGTTGTAAATAAAACCGCAGCAAACTTAAACCGAGGTGGTTGTAACCCGGGGTTTTATTGTAATAATATTAATCAGGAACTCTGCCTAGAAGAAGTTTTTTATTTAAAAAATGAAGTATTTTAGGAGAGAGACATTGGAGATAGAGGGGAGGCTGGCTCTCCAAGTCCTCCCTCATGAGGCAGGAGGTAAGGAGAAAGTGCTTTGCCAAAGCACTGCTTCATATTTGTGTGTGCGTGCATATGTGTGCGTGCATGTGTGTGCTCAGTTGGTTTTTCCTTTTTTTCAGCAGTTCAAAGTGATCACATTCTTTGAACTGGAGCAAAAGGATTCAGATGTTTTTAAAAGCAGAACTGTCTGTAGAAAACTACAGATTAGGGCTGTGGACTTTTGGCTGATGCACGTTTCCTGTTGCATAAAGTGGCCAATAGGAAAACATGTGAATCAGCTCTCCCTAAACCCATAGTATTATTTGCATTTTTTTGCTGTTTAGTCACTGAGACAAGAGAAAACATTAATGCATCTCAGCCAGATAATTGTGCAACATTCAGCAGCCTTGTATAAAAGAAGGAGGGCATATTATCTCTGATATGCTCAAGAGGATGGTTCTAAAACAAGGATTCTCAACCTGCGGCCCATGGGCCGGATGCTGCCTACGGCACCATTTCATGTGAGTCCCCACCGCCTCCACCACACCAGAAAGTGCCATGTGGTGGAGGAAGGGCAAAACAGCCATCAGGCCCCCAAAGCTGTCTGAGGGAGCGTGACCCAGCCCCTGCCTTAAAAAGGTTGAGAACTCCTGGTCTAGAATGATGTGACCCATAGCCAGTATATCCAACAGTGACGAATGCTAGAAGGTACAGCGTGTCTAACATCTGGCTGCAAATTGCTGTCCCCATGGCTTATAATGTGTGCAGCAAATGTGTAACATCCTAGTTCATTTTTCCCCACTGGCTTAGCATTTTTATAGATTGCATCATCATATCTGGAATCTGTCCATTTCTATTGACCAATGAAGTATAAATAGTCATTCTTGGTGCTATAACTTTTTTATCAATACTTAGCATATTATGACTTGAAAACTGTAAAGATTTGAGCACACAGGATTCATTTGATTTATTTCAGGCTAGTTAAATAGTTGTCACAGGTGTAAAGTCTGTGGGGAAGAGTTCCTGAGTGCAGGAGAAGAATGAATGTTGAGAAGCAGAAAAATAATGGTGTGTATCTTTTTGCCCCCTGATTTAATCATAGAGAGTGGTTAATAGAGAGCACCTCTAATATTTACTCCGGGGGAATGGTTATAGCAGGGGTGCCCAAACCTTTTGGGTCATGGGCCAGTCACATGGCTCAACAGGCCGGTCACCTGGTTCCTCCCACTGGAAGCAGAAGTAAAACATGTCTTGCAATCTGTTTTTGCCACAGGATGAGATAGATTTTAAGCTGTCATTTTCTCTGCTTAAACCAGAGGTGTCCAAACTATGGCCCATGGGCTGCATCCGGCCCCCAATGCCAATTCATTCAGCCCATGCCACCCTCGTTGCTCCCAGAAGTGGAAGTAAAACTAGAGCAGCGTGAGCTGGATGAATTGGCATCGGGGCCCAGATCCGACCCATGGGCCATAGTTTGCAGCCTTGATTGTGAAGGGGTAACCACTTTAGCAGTAGCGTGTCATCAGCTGAAGTTGATTAGACAGTGGTACCTCATACAACAATTTTAATCTGTTCCACAGGGCTCGTTTTACGAAACAATTGCTATACGATGCATGCATCGTATAGCAATTTCCCCTATAGGATGCATCATACGATTTATTTATTTTTTGCTAAGTGGTTTTTCCCACTGAAAAATTGTTGTACGGATTTTTTTCCATAGGGAAAATTGTTATGCGGGATGCCATCCCCCCAAAAAACAACAACAACAACAACAACAACCCACTAATCGTTGTGCGATTTTGTTGCTATACGGGGCGATTGTTGTATGAGGTTCCACTGTACTTCAGGTCTGTTTTATTTGCCAAGGAAATCTATACTCTAGATTTATGCAAGAATTTATTTGTGCAGTTGTACACCTTCCCTGAAGCCGAGATCTCGAATATTTTTTTAATAGGCCCTGGTGGCGCAATGATGGCATGCTGTCCTGCAACCAAAGGGTTTTAAGTTCAATTCTGACTAGGACTCAAGGTTGACTCAGCCTTCCATCCTTCTGAGGTTGGTAAAATGAGTACCCATCATGTTGGGGACAAAATGCTAATTAACTTGTGAACCGCCCAGAGAGTGCACTAAGCACTATGGGGTGGGATAGAAGTGTGATTGCTTTGCTTTTGTTGGAGGGTTAGCTTTTATGGTTGTTGTTTTTTTGTGACAGTACAACCCTTTTTAGAGTTCACTAAATGAGCAGATGGCTAAGTAGAGAAGACATTTGTGCCAATGAGTTGGTGAGAGACTAACCTCTGCCATCCTTGCAAAAACCAGTTTTCAGGCCATGACATAGAAGTGCACATTGAGGTCAGGACAGGAGTGGCAAATAAAACTGGGAGGAGAGATGATATTAGCCAGTGCTTACCCTTTTAATGGTTTGTTTAAGTATCTGCAGCATCACGGGGTTAAAACTGTCAGTTACTCAAAGGTGGAGTGCAGAACATATCTTGAAGCATAGGGCTTCATTGTGACAGTCACTGCAGCCACACCCCAAGGAGAGCCCAACAAGGGGTGGTCATCATCATAACCCACAAATGAAAAAAATAAATCTTCTGACTGAATTCTGGATCCACTGCAGGCTAGGAGACATTGGACAACATTTGCGCAAATTGAAAGGAATAGAACAGCATAGCAGGCACGAGAAGACAAAAGTATTGCATTTTATGGAAAGCAGAAGAGTATGTGGAAAAGGAAATAAGGAATAGCATGAGTGGTATTGCAATTAATCTGTTTTTATTTTGGCAAAGATTCCGTTATTAGGCTAAACTGTTTTCCAGTTTTAGTCAGGTGTACAGATCACACCCATGGGGGATATGTTCTGAGACCTACTGCGGGTACCTGAAACCACTGGTAACAGCGAACCCTATATTTTACAATACAGACAGTGGCCTCTAGTGAGCAGCTCTGGTAATTTGCCATCACATTTTTCTTGTGACATATCTGATTCCGAACATTGGCGATCAACAGTTGCAACACAGAGCAGCTTCATACAGTTTTTAAATTGATATTTGCGCATACCCCCAAGCTCATGGTGTTTCCATGTTTGTTATTTAAAATGTGAGTGTGTCTGTGTACACACATACCCACATACATGTGTGCCAGGAATAAAGGATTTGAAATTAAAATAGTTTCTATTAACATTATATTCTATGCATAGATTAAGCTAAAAGGCTGTTTAAAAAAGAATGGGGAAGTTATTGCACACAACTTTCCCTGTTTCTTAAAGTGGCATATTACTGTTGTGCCTTCTCTAAAACATGTGTAGGATTCTGCTATGGAGCTTTAATTTTATGTAGATTTACAACAAAATAATCCCTACTGGACTCAGCAGGACTTACTGGCAAACAGAGTTGTCTGAATGAGTCTTTGATTGTTTAATGTCTCTATGTTTAAACTAGTATTTTGTCTGTCAGCCTGCTACAGAGCTGAAAATGAGGCAAACATTTTACCGGTTTCAATGTGCCTTTCGTTCACTGTGGGGTGGAATCTATGAAATTCCAAAAATATATATGTATAGTTAACTTTAAAGGAAGTCTTTAAAATGTCAATATTGTACTTCCTATATCATAGAGAAACGTACATTGGTTTATGTCCCGAGACATTCCATTTGAGAACAGAGTTTTCTTTATGACTTGTATAGTAGACATGTAATCCTTGGCATGCACTGTACATAAATGTCAGGATTTTAAAAGATTTAGAGCTTTAATGTACTGTACTGTTATTTATTCCTTTTGGGCCCTGGATATATTCACCCCTGTTTTTGTAGCCATCTGAGTAGAACATCTTGAGCTGTGCTCAACCTATATACATCATCAGATGTCTCTGAACAACTGAACTTGAATTTTACTTTTCTTTCTTCTGAAACTTATTTGCTAGTCTGGGGATTCTCAGCTTGCAGCCCATGGGCCAGATGCGGCCTTCGACACCATTTCATGTCCTCCCCCCTCCCACCGCCTCCACCACACCAGGAAGTGCCATGTGGTGGAGGAAGTGCGAAATGCCATCCAGTCCCCGAAGCTGTCTGAGGGAGTGTGACCTGGCCCCCAGCTTTAATAGATTGAGAACTCCTGTGCTAGCCCATGAGAGAAGTACTAAAGGAAAGTGAAAATAGTCTGAGAGGATCTTGTAGGGCAGTCTGGACTCATTGATTTTCCAGTCGCTTTAGGATCGGGAAGGGCCAAATAACATTTTACCTACTTCCCCACGCTCCAAACACCCCAAATGACCTTTGTCCATCTAGTGAAGTGAATGACAAATGCAATTATAATTGTTTCAGCGCTGCAACAAATGGTGGGAGTGGGAAAATTACACTTCCTTGCACCTCTGCAGAGGAGTAGATAAAGTTTTTAATTCAAACGTCAGATATGCAGCTCATTGGCTCCTTCAGTATACCAGATGTTTACCTGGAGGCAACTTTTGATGGCTGCAAGCTTCCCTTATATACCACTAGCTGATTGCCCGGCCTTGCCGGGGGTTATTAATTTTTTTAATTGTGGGAAGGTATGTGTGTGTCTGTGTGTATATATTTTTATCTCTGGCTCTCTCTTCCTCTTTTTCTTTCTCTCTTTGTCTCTCTGTCTTTGTCTCTATCTTTCGTTCCCTCTCTCTGTTTTTTTTTCTTTCCTTCTCTCTCTCTCTCTTTCTTTCCTCCTTTCTCATTTGTTCTTGCTTTCTCCCCCCCTCTCTGTCTCTCCTGTCTGTCAGCCTCCCTTTTCCCCATTGCTGTTTCCAGAGCTGCTCTCGACACAGCGAGGGGAAGAGGGGAGCCATACCTGTCAAGTTTCAGGAAATTTTTGTCAAATAAGGGAAATTTCCTGGCCAAAACAGGAAACTGGACAGCTATGCTTATCCTGTGCTGGCCTCCAGTCTAACTGCAGTCTAACTAATACGGGTTGATGGCAGGAAAGAGTGTAAAATACAAGGCTTTTACAGAAATTTCCCGAAACTTGACAGGTATGAGGGGAGGTGGCAGGCCTCTCTTTGTCCGGGGACGCGCATTCCTGGTCGAAGAGCAGCCTGACTGTCAGCTTCCCTTTTCCCCATTGCTGTTTTGAGAGCTGCAACACAGTGAGGGGAGGAGGAAGCTGGCAGGCCGCTCTTCATCCAGGGAGGCGTGTCCCTAGGCATCCAGGTGAGTTGGCAGGGAAGGGGAGGAGGCGGATGCGATTTGTTCCCCCTTCCCTGTTTTCGCCCAGGGGGAGGCAGGGAAGGGTGGGGAGGTGGACACGATCCATCCCCCCTTCTCTGCCGGCGCCTGGGTGTGTAGGGAGGGAAGGGGGGAGGCGGACATGATCCGTTCCCCCTTTCCTTCCTGCGCCCAGGGGGAGAGGCAGGAAAGGAGGGAGGCGGACGTGATCCATTCCCCCTTTCCTATCTTCGCCCGAGGGGGAAGCAGGGAAGGGGGAGGCAGATGCAATCTGTTCCCCCTTCCCTGCCGGGCACCCGTGGAGGCAGAGAAGGGGGTGCCCTGCCTCTCCTGGGATCGCTTGGATGAAGAGCGGCCTGACTGTCAGCTTCCCTTTTCCCCATCGCTGTTTCGAGAGCTGCTCTCGACACAGCGAGGGGGGGAGAGGAGCTGGCAGGCCGCTCTTCGTCCGGTAACGTGCGTTCCTGGGTGGAAAAGCAGCCTGCCTGTCAGATTCCCTTTCACCCCTTGCTGTTTCGAGATCAGCTGGTCTCGAAACAGTGAGGGGAAAAGGGAATCTGGCATGCCGCTCTCTGTCTGGTAACATGCGTTCCCAGGTGGAAAGTAGCCTGCCTGTCAGGGAAGAGGTTCACTTTTCCGAGCAGGCAAGGGCGGAACGGAGCTGTGCATTCGGCCCTTGCCTCCCGGAAAAGGAGCGCGTTTTCTCCAGCAGACAAGGGCCTAATGCAGCGCCACATCCATCCCTTGCCTCCCGGAAGAGGGGGATCTTCTCTCCCGGAGAAGGGGCTCGCTTTCTCCGGCAGGCAAGGGCGGAACGGAGATCTGCATTCAGCCCTTGCCTCCCGGAAAAGGGGTGCTTTTTCTCCGGCAGGCAAGGGCCTAATGGAGTGCCGCATCTGGCCCTTGCCTCCCAAAAGAGGGGGTCTTGTCTCCCGGAGAAGGCTCACCCACATCCGGTTTTACGTGCAGCGCTTGTTTTTTTTTTTCTTGGCCATACGCAGACTGCTGCACATGGGATTCTTTTTTCCCCTGCATGTGGGTCTCAACGGCGACGGCATGTGGACCCACCCATCCCCATTTGCGCATGCACAGTGATTTTTTTCATCTTGGTGGGGCAAACGCCCCACCCTCGGCACCCAAACCCTCACTGTGATGATCTCAGGGACAAAAGGTAGGTCTGCACGGCGCATTATGGGATAGGCTGGACGTGTATGGAAACGCATTCCGCACACGCACGACCACATCCCTTCCTTATAGGTTAAGATTCCCAGTGTCCATAGGTGCTGGGAAAGGTGTATATGAAATTGCATTTAAAAAGAAAGCATTTCTAAAATAAATACTCCAGGAGAGGTTGGGACTCTCCAGCATCTACAAAATGTGTAGATGCATGTAGCTAGGACTCACCCCCAAGAGCTTCACATAACGGGTGAAACATCCATCTGGGCATGCTTTGGATTTGGTTTTACAGTACTTTAACGTATCAGCACCAAAAATTCTCAGCTGTCTGTTTCCCCCAACTCCAAAAGGACAACAGAGTCATAGGAAGACTGAGTTAGGTTTTCATATCCAATGCTTTTGTAACATCTTCATGATCCTGTTCCATCTCCCATTCTATACTGGATGTTATGAATATGATTCCATTTGAAGACTCAGCAAATCATGTAGGTTACCAGGAATCAGTGACTGGCAAAGGCCTCTTGGCTGGTTTGGAAACAGTAAGAAGTCAACATGCCCAGTAAAGTACTCCTTTTTGGCGGCGGCAGGGCAGCTCAGGAAAGCTCCTTTAAATTGGGAGGGCGATCATACCAACCATGCTGTTAGGATAGAGCAGAATGCAAACAATCTTTTTTATTCCTATTCCACAGAGGAAACAACTTTCCTAATTTCTCTATACTTAAAGGAGAATCTAATGTTGAGTTTACGCATCCCTTCCTGGTCCAAGCAAAGTTACAGTCTTCAAAAGTACCTTCTCTAAGTTCCGAGATAGAGGCATTGGAGACATGGAAAGTGTGGGGTTGCAGGTGCTGGGCATGTAATAGATTTGAGGAAGATTTGAAAGTGTGTGGCAAGAGCAAGAATGAAAGAAAGCTGAGCAGATCAGACTGGCTAGGAAACAGGAAGGAAGAGAGAAAGGGAAGCAGATTTGGCATTGACTTACCTGTTCATTTCATTTTTCATTTCATTTCATTTATTCGATTCAGACCATACCTGTCAACTGCGGCTCCGGACAATCCGGGACCTGTGCAGAACGGTTCTGTGCAAGTCGCCTTCTACGCATGCGCAGAAGGCTTTTATGCTTGCGTAGAACCCTTCTACGCTTGCGTAGAACCCTTCTACGCATACGTAGCCTTCTACCCTACACATGCATAGAAGGCGACTTGCGCAGAAGGGATGCGCAGTTCCTCTTTCCCCCCACTGCCAAATTCCGGGGTTTTGGCAGCTCCGGGCGGGAAATGGCACAAATCGGCGTCGAAAAATGGGAAATCCCGGCCAATCCGGGAAGGTTGACAGGTATGGTTCAGACATGGTGTGTCTTCCTTACATATCCTCTGTGTTTGATAATGAGATGGTAATAAAGCAGCATTTTTAAAAAAATATCCTCAACAATACATTTCCATTAAAACAGTAAAATGTGCAAACCACGCTTGGATCTATAACTGGATTCTTTCTATGTCTCTGAAGAGGTTTGCAAGTTATTTAGTTTCCTGTGTTTGTATGACGGCCTCCTTTCTGCCTTTACATAGTAAAGGCAAGGAAAGTGAGCAAAATCATATCTACTGGCTGCTGTTTTTGTGAAGTAGGTTGTCCATTTGTGGCAAAATGTTCTCCCATTCTGTCGTGAATCCTTGTCTGTGAGGGTGTCTGATAGCAGAGCCTGTTTTGTATTTGTTTCCTAGATTAGATTTTGTTGTCTATTCATACATAATTTGTAGGTTGGGTTAGTTTGGAAGGGGAATTGGTTTTGTGTGTGTTCATGTTTGTTTTGGGACAGTAGCTTTCAATCAGCACACATGATGTGGTGTGTATGTTGTTTCCCCAAACCTCATCATTATTTCATTCTATGAAATCAATATTTTGTTGTGCTTCATGCGGTCAAGTTTGTATTTCTACATTTCAGGTTCAAAGCCAGTCATTAATTGCCACTGGATTCTGCCTTGTTTCGTGGACTTTTTAACAGGAAAAAACTGGTGCTTTTTAACAGGAAATGCCCTGATAACAGCCATTTTTTTGTGGTGCCTACAGGTGGCTTAGTGGTTAAGATGCTGATCTCAGTGATTGGAAGGTTGAAAGGTCAGCAGTTTGAGACCTGATTGCTGCACGACGGAGTGAACTCCCATCAATGTCCCAGCTCCTGCCAACCTAGCAGTTCAAAAGCAAGAAATTGCAAGTAGATAAATAGGTCCCTCTTCGCTGGGAAGGTAAACAGTATTCCGTGTCCTCAGGCGTCTAGTCATGCCTGCCACATCTCCATGGAAATGTCTGCAGATGCAGATAGAGCTGGTTCTTTAGCTGAAAACGGAGATGAACACCGAACCCTAGAGTCGGATTCGACTGGCTTTTGAGCAAGAGCGACCTTTACCTTTACAGCCATCTCTCAGCTTCCTAAAGGCACCAACTGACGCATAAAAGCTGGTGTCCCCTGGTTTAAATGCTGGAAACTGAACATAAGGCAGGAGGACATTTCCTGCCTTTGAGCTAAGATCCTTTCACTACTTCAATTATACAGTAAAAAGCCTTTGTTTAAAAGTTGGACACCTAGGCAAACACTCTACTTTGTTAGCTCAGGAAATGCAGAAACCACCACATGAAAGAATATGTTGGTTTAAATTGCTGTTGGTTTTAATGGTTTAAAATGAAGCTATGAAAAGTCAGCCAAACCCAGGCAGTGTCATAACTGTCAAGTATCCCGGATTGGCCGGGAAATCCCATATTTTGGCACGCGTTCCTCCCCTTTCCCGGCGCCGTCCCGTATTTAGAATGGCGAGGAAAGGGGTTACTGCGTGCACATGCAGAACCCATCTGCGCATGCACAAATGTGTTATGTGCATGCGCAAAGGGGTTCTGCACATGCGCAATGAAGTTTTTCCTGCGCATGCGCACCCGAGCTGGAGCAGTTACCGTATTTTCCGGAGTGGCGCTTGACGGGTATGGGCTGTGTTCAAATGAGTGTAAGCAGCATTGATGCTGTCTCTGTAAGTTAGGTGCAGATGCTGTTCAGGCGACCACACCTGGGGAAAGAAACCAAAAAGAAGAAGAACAGAACAAGAAAGTAGCATCATGGACAACAGTGCCTTTTTTAGTAATATTTTTTGTGAAAATGAGAAAACCCACTATTGATAAGTGTTTGGTTCTGGAAGTGGGAGCCGTCACATAACCAACATTGTCTTGCTAAAATTACAAAGCTAATAAATATAATTTGCATAAAAGAAAATGTTAATCTAGGGATTGTTTTCTAAATTGAATTCTTTCTCCCCCCCCCCCCCTTTTCTAGCAATTATTGTATACAGGTTACCGTGGACCTGGAAATGCAGCAAATTCCTGATGAAATTAATCCATGCTGGGTTAAATACTATTGCTCTGATACTTGCAATTATTGCTCTGGTGGCTGTTTTTGATTACCATAATCATAATAATATTCCTAACATGTACAGTCTGCACAGCTGGGTTGGATTGGCTGCTGTCATTCTTTATGCTCTCCAGGTCAGACACTATTTATAAACAGTGCTTTGAAGTAGAATAAGATGTTTTGTTTTATCTTTAAATAATAGTATGTTCTCGCAATTGAATGTGCTATGTGTGAATTACTTTAATTGGGGATTTTGTATTTACCACAACTCAAAAACAAAATTTCATACCAGAGTGAGGCAAATTCCATGATCACTATAAACAGGGGGGAAATATATGTAAGATACAGGTATTTAGCCAGATTGGTTTTCTAAAACAACAATGCCTACCTAATATATTTTTCTAGAAATCAGAAAACAGAAAGAAAAATAGTTTGCCAGCTTCTTGGCTTTGAAACCATGAGACACTACAGGTAGTAATGGGGGAAATAAAGGAGAGTGTTTTAAGTTTGCTCAGGTTCTGTGTTTTATTTAAAGAAACAAAAGGTGGAAAGTAGAGATGGGTAGCGATCAAAATGATTCTCACATGTTATGGCATCATGCCAAAGGGAAAGTATAATTTTGATACGAGATGGGTGGGTCTAAAAAGAATGTACTGTACTGTGTATCTGAAGAAGTATATGATGTTCACCAGATGTTTTGGATAATAACTTGGCAAGGAGCTACATCTCTTAGAAAATGCCAGTGGCTGTGGAATTCCAAGCTCAGGATGATAGTCTAAAAGGGTACCTTTTCCAAGATCCATTACTTGCCCCTTGGTGTAATAAGCAGTGGTCCAGTAATAACAGATAGCCAAGATTCGTCAATCAGCTTTGAACATAGGCAGGGACTGAACCAGTTTTCAGCCATTCTTGACTGACCATTCCAGTAAGGCTGGCTTACCAATTCTGCTTGCTTGCTTGCTTGCTTGTTCATTTATTTATTACATGTTTTTACTGCCCAATTGGGAAATTTTCCACTCTGGGCAGTGTGCACACAATATCAGATAACACAACAAAACACACAACAAATAAAAAACAGACCAACCAAACAAATAAGTCTCAGAAGAGCTTGCCAGCAATGCATCCTAAAATGGTCTCCTTTATCCATCCTGTGAATTACATATACAGTCAACCTCGAAATAAGAATGGCTCGACTTAAGAAAAACTCGAGATACATCTGGAAATCTCAAAAAAAAAAAAAACAGGTTCGAGAGAAGAATTTTTAATAGGATTTTTTCGACATAAGAAACTCAATGCATTCCTATGGGATATTGCATTCAATACATTCCTATGAGAATTTTAAGATAAGAATTTCTCGAGATACAACCAACCTCGAGGAACAAATTAAATTCATATGTAGAGGCTTGACTGTAGTAGCACAATTAATTTTTGTACCTCTAGAGAGTGTCTATGTGACTAAACCCATTGAGAACAGGAAAGTTTATTCTTTGCGTCAGTTCAGAGCTGGTTGGTTGGCTCCTTGGAAGAATGCCCATTTTTCTAGTATTGCAGCTGGCCCCTTGTTTTATTACATTTACAGGGAATGCAACAACACAATATTAGCTGACAAGGACTTTATTTATTTGGGTCAAAAAAAAAACACTACCAAAGGATTCGTCTGAGCAGAGAATTCCAGGGAGAGTGACTTACTAATGACTCTTCTTTTCATGCTGTTAAACTTCTTATGGAGAAAGTTAAGTAAAGGAAGAAACTATATTATGTTGCTTAAGCAGGATAGGCTGTGCCCTCCTTTTTCAAATTCTTTCAGCTTGTTTTTCTTTTAAAGATCTTGGAATGAAAACCACAGCT
Organism: Bradypodion ventrale; assembly: GCA_035047345.1. Classification (NCBI taxonomy): domain Eukaryota; kingdom Metazoa; phylum Chordata; class Lepidosauria; order Squamata; family Chamaeleonidae; genus Bradypodion; species Bradypodion ventrale. Next base: position 284,361,148 of record JAWDJE010000001.1, read on the forward strand.
GCCCTGTGTTGTATAAGATGATTAAGCATTCATGTGGAAGCGTCAGGTCTTTAAAAGTGAACACAATGCGTTTTCATAACATTCTTGTTGTCTTGTGGTAGTAAGAGTCTTCTGTACATAATAGCAATGTCTTGCCAACAGGTTGAGATCATTGATCTTAAAGGATGTTATTTGAAAGTTTTAACAAGCATAAACATTGTTTTTGCTCATTCAAAAACTTTCACAAGCTGACTTACTAGTCACAAACTTAACTATGCTAAGAGTAGGCCCATTTAATCAGTAGTGATTTGGAAGAAGACTTTTCCACACGTTTGATTAATTCAGTGGACCTACTCTAGTTGTGACCTACTATGCTAAGCAACAGGCTTTTACTCATTTGTTTGTACAGACGTTTTCAGGATCTGTCCCCTAAACATTTTTGTTGGATAAACTGATATTTCCTCCATACCATTCAGCATTATTATTATTGTTGTTGTTGTTGTTGTTATTATTATTAAAATCAACCATTTGGTTCACAGTCGAGGACTGGAATAAAATCAACAGTTCCAGCCCTAACCAAGGACCTAAGAGCTGTTTATGTAACGTCTGAGTAATATGCAGTTCCCAGTAGAGTTTTTTTTTTGAGAGTTAGGATGTTCAAATCAGATAAGTCCAAAATTTCCAAATATCTAGGGAGGCCTTTAGGTACTGCTCCAAGGGCTCCGATCACTATGGGAACAACAACAGATTTCTTCTGCCATAGACACTCAACTTCAATTTGAAAATCACGATACAATATTTTGAGATTTTCTCCAGTTGTTTGTCTTCAATTCTATTATTATTAGCTTCCACTTATACCCCGCCCATCTGGGGTTTCATCCCCACTCTGGGCGGCTACCAACAACATATTGAAAACATCTTAAATGACACAATTAAAAGAGAGAGAGAGAAGTACTGGGCCTAATTAACAACCGGAGGAATGGCAAGAAACCTCAGACTAGCCAGATGATTACCCCTTTTCAGATTCCTCCCTAAACAGAAGGCATTTTAGCTGCTTTCTAAATGTCAGTATGAAAGTGATCTGACGCAATTCCACCGAGAGTGAGTTCCATAGGGTTGGTGCCACCACCAAAAAGGCTCTTCTCCGGATCGTAGCCTTCCTTGCCAAGTTCAGCATCGGCACCCAAAGCTGACCCGTCTGGGAAGATTGTGTGATGTGAGATGATGTTCTAAGAGGGAGACGCTCCACTAAGTAGGATGGGAATTAAGGAAACATTAAAAAGTGAATTCTGTGATAGTCTGTCAGATAGCTTTATACAGTAAAATTTCTTCACTTAAGAACATTTCTACCAACATAGGTTAAGTTGCTTTAGTGGTTGTCCTTTTTTAGTGGCATTCGAGCAGAATCCACATCAGTTTTTATACTGTTTGGGCACCTTCTGTAAACTGGTGCCCTCCAGATGTGTTACATTGCAGCCCCCATCCTCCATAGCTAACTTGGCCAAGAAGGACACCATGTCCTATCATAAACAGTGACTAGCATTGCTTGGTTAAGATCAGCCAATTAGACTGAATGTTTCGAGAACCTACTGTCCAGCAGGTTTTATATTTTAGGATACATTGATTAAAATAATCCCCCTGAACATTGAGTGTGAACAAACAAACAAAAGATGTGAAGAGAAGAGCTTGGTAGAATGATGTGGACTCAGGATTCATCTGCAGGTTTGACTATTTCTATATTAGCACGTGTACATGGTTATGCTTAGGTTGCAAACCCATAAGTCCTACCACATTCCCCTCCCTCTTTGATCTCTCTTCCAAAAAAAAACCCCTCCTCCCCCTAGTAGTAATTTAGCTTGCATTGACTTAATAGAGGAGCCCAGCACTTAGTGCACTCTCTGGGCGGTTCACAAGTTAATTAGCATTTTGCCCCCAACATGCTGGGTACTCATTTTACCAACCTTGGAAGATGGAAGGCTGAGTCAACCTTGATCCCTGGTCAGGATTGAACTCACAACCTTTTGGTTGCAGGACAGCAGTTTAACCACTGTTCCATCAGGGCTCCTTAAGTGACCAACCAATAAAAAGAACTCAGGGTAAACAAACTTTGACATATAACCTATCTCCCCCCCCCTTTTTTTTTTTTTTTTAGGAAACTAGTCTTCAAGCAAAATTTCATATTTCTAGATTTTATTGTGTTTCAGAAATCATTAGAGTCACATTAGGCTGTAAAGCCGCTCCATTGATACCCAGTGCTAGTGCATGTAAGATTGCTATTATTCCAACAGAAATTACATTTTACACAACAAAAACCTGTCTGTGTTCAGCTTGTTCTAGGTTTTGCGGTCTTCCTGCTTCCTTTTGCTCCTATGTCTCTTCGGGCAACTATTATGCCGATACACGCTTATTCAGGCCTTCTCCTCTTTGGAACAGTTATTGCCACAGCACTTATGGGAATTACACAGAAACTTTTTTTTGCTTTGTAAGTATTCTTTTATTTCATTGGGTTTTATATAAAATATAGTTAGCCGTCCTCTTACAGAAACTTTTTTTCCCCCTCCCAGAAAGTCACCTGCCTACAAGGACTTGCCACCAGAAGGTGTATTTGTCAATACACTTGGGTTACTGATAATAGCCTTTGGTGCAATCATTTTGTGGATGGCAACAAGATCCCACTGGAAGCGCCCAGCAGAACAGAACACAAAAAACCAGCAGGGATATGGAGGGATGCTTGATGGTAACGAAGGGGGATCCAATATGGCTGGTTGTAGCAATACAGAGAAGTCTGAAGAGGCTGCAGCTAGAAAACGGAGTCCCAAACTTGATGAAGCTTGATATTGGTCGACCATGTAAAGACAGATCTTACGGATGGACACCCCACAGTAGCAAAACGTCTCCCTAAGGCATTCAGCACAATATACCTTATTTGCCGGTGTATAAGACGCATGAGATTATAAAACACACCCCATTATTGCCAAAATAGGCCACTATATACAGTACAAGACACACTCCATTTTTCCAGGGTATTTTGAGCGAGGGAAGTGGGTCTTATACGACAGGAAATATGGTATATTGTTCACTTAGTGCTTTTAGGAATTTTGTGGGTAATTGTTACAACTTGGTAAGGGCTCTCATATTGAAAGACTGTGCTTATTGCTTAATTATTCTTATTGCATATTTTGATCAAAAGCAATGGGACTAGAATGAAAATGTGGATTTGATATTTTAAGGTAGTAGCAGATGGGTGTGCGTGTGATAATTCCATGGTGTCAATAAATGTTAAACTGTTTTGTCACTGCCTAAAGTTTATCTAGCAATGAGCAAATAAATAGACAAGAGGTTGGATAGTGGAAGGGGGAAAAATAAAACTTGGCCAAGGGAGAGGAAGAAAAGCCACATAGTACTGCATAAAGATTACCCCACACATACATTGTAGATTTTTCTACCATCATTGTTCAGATCTGTTCTTATTGGTCAAAATTTTGCTGGCATTCCCATAAGATGTGTGCATATTGCTGTGGCTAATTGCTGCTAATCAAAAGGTGCCAGGGTGCTTCTAGGTTCTGCAACCATGCCCACAACCATGCATTTGATCAAGATGCACCCTGCTGTTTCATCACTTATGTATGATTAGTTACACAGGTTTTAAGTGAACATCAGTAAGATTGATACTACAATAGAACCTCGGATAAAGTCCAAACTCCGTTCCACAAGTTTGGACTTTATCCAAATCAAATGGGCGATGCATCGGATAATGTCAAAAAAAATGGATGTTATCCGAGCTTCCTGTACCAAATACCTCAGATAACGTCCATTTTTTAGCGGTTTTGGACTTTATGCGATGCATCACGTGTGCATGAAAACCGCGACTTTATCCGAATCAGACTTTATCCGAGGTACCACTGTATAGATATTGTATAAGGGCTGTCACAACATTTGAAGATTTTGCAGATCCCTTTCCTGCGTCTCAGATAAGCCCACATACTCCTATTCTGATAGCACATGGCCTATCAAACATTGCTGTCTTGTGGCAACTAATGCTATCTCTGCACAGACTTCATACCTACAGTCAATAAAGCTTGTTCAGCCACAGAACTGGATAAATAAGTCTCTTCGTTTCTGTGAATCCAATGATTCTAAACCAAAATAAAAATGGATCTATGTTTTTCATTCTAAAACTTGTTCTGGAATCGTATGATTTAAGTCAATAGTAAGTGGATTTTTTGGCCTTGTAAGGGTGAATGTCTATTTTTTTAAATTCTGTTCCATGATAGAAAACTTTTAAGTGGAAGTTGTGTATTGCCAGCATTGTATAACTTTGCAAAACCTCTGAGATCAATATTTTGCCTTCAGTTTTTACTGATTTGTCCCATTGTTGTTATTCTGAATTAGTCAGAATGGCTGTGGATTTCAGTAATTCTCGGAGGGCTTGCTATGCTAATTTGCTTGCAATAACAGTGCTATGGCAAGCTAGTATGAGAGTCACCTTAGAATAGATTGGCATTGCTTAGAACAAGTATGGAACTGTGCTATCCAGATGTTTTGGCTTCAGCTCCAAGAACCCTCAGCCAGCATGGTAAAGGGTAGAGAATTATGGGAGTTGAATCCTGGAGGATCAATAGCTCACAATTCCTGTCCTAGAACATCTTTACGGCCTGCTTCCAGTAAGAACAGATGCTCCAACCCAGCAGGTTTCTGTTAATCTTTGGTGAAGGAAATGGAGCCCATGTCATGTTCAGGGGCCTGCAAAATACATTGGAAAGCTCTGGTCCTGATGAATGTCAGAGTGTTGGAAATATGTATACAGTAGTGCTATTTTGAAAACTTTCTATGGTTGTACTTGCATTTTTTTATTTCATTGATCGCCTTTTGTATTAGAATAGGGGACTGAATGTACAACAACGATGTATGTTTCTCATTATTATTATAAACTGACTCTCTTCATAGAAAGAAACTTTATGATTATAACAAATACGTTAAATACCAAAGACACTTTTTGCATCTCAAATTAGTCTGAATATTTGCCATTTTGGAGAGCAAAAGGAGACAAATGTTTTGGAAATACTTTTCAATAAAAAATTACTGAGCAATTTAGAACTGCGATATTAGTATTTCTTCCCAGATTTCATCCCAGATTGAAATTTATCATGAAGGTCTTCTAGAAATATTGTAATTGTTGCAAAGCTATTTGCCTTTCAGAAACACTGATTGATTGATTTTACTTATACCCCGCCTACCTAGGAGGTTTTCTCTGTAGACACTTGTGACTTTTATAACAAGCCTGTTTGACACTTTTCCTTGCTATTAGCATATGACAGTGGTCTTCCCATTCCAAAGCCAAACCAAAGACAGAAAAAGATTTCCATAGAAAGATCAGCAGCTCCATCACCACAAGTGGTTACAGGTGAGCAACGAAGGATGCTGTCCAACCTCAGGTAGGAGAGGAACAAGAAGAATGAGAATGGGTGCTGTGCTGATAGTGAAATGGCTGCTGCTGTTGGCTCAGCTCTTCCATATGGCCAGAATGGGAAAGTGAAAGGCACATAGAACTAGCTTCATTCAGACAGATCTTATCCCACTCCCAGATGTTTCACACTGCAGATGGGATTAGTGCTTGTTGTAGAATAAAACATTTGGAGTTGCCAAAGATTCCACAACACAGCCTCCAGAAATATTGAGCATGCTGATGCATTTATAGCTTCCTGGATCAAGGCAATACATTTGTACAGTAGAAGCATACCATGCCTTGCTTAAAGCTTCTCTTAATATTCAGCAGAGCTACCCTGACTCAAGAAAGTTATCACATCAAATAAATATAGGAACAGAGATTTAGGATTTACAAACCAATGGTACAAATTACATGCTCCATCTAGAAATTTCAACTCATATTTTGGCTTCAAAGGATGTATCTAGATGGAGTGTATAATTTGTACCATTGGCTTGTAAATCCTAAATCTCTGATCCTGTATTTATTTGGTGGTGTGTGTATTTCCTCTGTTTACAAAATTTTCTCCCAGGCATACAAATCTGCTGAAGCCTGAGACATACAAATGAATTCGTGTTTATCTTTACCAGTTACCAAATAGTAGCAAGTTAATTTGCATAAGAAGACAAATGATGTGAGAATAAACATATCCTCCTTTACACTTTAGACTACTTAATTGGAAAAGAGTGAGACTTGGAAGGGCAGCAGTGAAGGAATTAAAAAGCTTATCAAGTGCAAGGACATCAAGGGAGACCAAGATCATTCACACTCTTCTATTCTCAATTACCACGTATGAGTGTGAAAGATGGACAGTAAAGAAAGCTGACCAAAAAATGGAATTGTTTGAATTATGCTGCTGGAGGAGAGCTTTGCAGATACCCACGACTGCCAGAAGGATGAACAAATGGATCTTAAATTAAATCAAGCCTGAAATATTTCTGGAGGCAAAAATGATGAAGATGAAGTTGTCCTACTTTGGGCATACCATAAGAGAGCAAGACTGCCTGAAAAAGATAATGCTAGGAAAAGTTGAGGGTAGCAGGAAAAGAGGAATGCTTTGCATTTGCAAGAGCTGATGGTTGAGGACAGGGTATTCATAGGGTTACCAAATGTCGGAGAAAACTTGATGGGTCAGAAAAATAACTTTCACTTAAAGGATCTTTGCTTCTAATGGCATGTTAACTATCATATAATATGGCCCAGAGGGAACGAATCTACCAGATTCTCGCTAAGCAACAATCAGTTCTAAGTCTTGCTTTCATACTGCCTCAAATAGTGTTTGGACAGGAGGAGCACGCTACTGTGCATATAATTTAGCCCCTCCTGTCTGTAGCTACCGGAAAATGAATGAGCCCAAACCGCCCCATAAGGGGCAATCTGGACATGTTCAAAGATGTAGCATTTAAAGCAGGGGCTCCCAGCCTATGGCCTGTGGTCTAGATCCAGCCTGTGGTGCCATTTCATGTAGCACCCTCCCCTCCAAGGACATTTGAGAAACAATGGCTGCCCCTTTGAAGCTGTTGGGACAAAATTGGCGCCACCCCCATCATGCAGGCAGGGCACAATGGCCATCCAGCCTTCCAAGCTGACTGAGAGAGCATGACCCAGCCCCCAGCTTGAAAAAGTTGGGAACCACTGCTTTAAAGGCTTCAAATGTTTTATCTGGTATAAACAATAGCAATTACACATATACTGCCCCATAGCACTTAGTTCACAAGATAATTAGCATTTTTGCTATTTATGGTGGGTACTCACTGAATTTGGAAGGATGGAAGGCTGAGTCATCCTGGATCCTGGTCAGGATTGGACTCACAACATCAACAGTTTATTCGCTGCACCACCAGGGCATAAGATTTTATGCAGTACTGTACCTATATTTAAATCCATGGAGGGCTAAAACTACCTCCCCTCCCTCTTGCAGAAGGACCACAGGAAATATAACCATTTTCTTCTCCCTTTATGAAGCTCCACTCCCCTTCCAAAAGTGTCATCAACTCTTGTGAAGGTGAACTTCCATTTCACTTTACTAATACAAAATCAATAAATTCTTCCCAAATGTCTATGCAAATATTCTCCTGTAATAATCTCTTTTTAACCTTGACATTACACATTAGTTTATCATTAATAGCTATATTTCAAACTGTTATGAAGGGGGGGCTCACGTGCCCCACGGGCACTCCCTTTGGGTTCTGACGGCCCGCTGACCTCCAGTCTTCGTTTGCAGATGGAAAGATGGCCACACTTCTCTTTTGAAGCTGGGAAATATGGTAGCTCGGCTGAACACAGTCCTTTAAAAACTGCCACCTTCCCATCCATACACAGACAGAGCTTACCCTGGGAAACTGCCCTTAAGATAGCTTTCACCTTCAAAGACTGGGATGCCCCGACAGTTGTTGTTGTTGTTGTTGTTGTTGTTGTTGTTGTTGTTATTATTATTATTATTATTATTATTATGATGATGATGATGATGTGTGGGGAGGGATGGTGTGTATGTGTGTGTGTGTAGAGACAGGCTCTGGAGTAGGCTAAGGGGGTTTCATTCCGATTTGTTTAGTCTGATATGCTAGCACCACATGCAAACATTTAAAATGTTTAATTCTGTGCAAACATATCAGAGAGTAAACAAAGCAAGTTTTCAGAACAAGTTTCCCCTCACACCAGAGTGCGACTGCGCACGCCATGCAGCAAGGGTGCGAACGCGGGCCCCGATAACCCCCCCACACGGACCAAAGCACCAAAAACATGGGACAACACTGGCACACCCACAGCACGCACCAACGCAACCCCGGGGGCCGTGCCACCACCACCCCAACCATCCCTGGGCAAAGCCGGGCACTAAGCTAGTACTTAATAAATGCAAATACATTAAAATGTGTGAATGTCCCTTGGGATTATCACGACACAAACCTCTTTATAACATCCATTTACTTGGCATACTTCAAATACACAAGAGTAATAGTGAATGAGAATAAATCAAGTTATTTTATATGAATGCAATAAACCTGTTTTCTTATATTTTCTATTTTTATGCTATTTGAGAAAAAGATAACAAACCCCAATGAACTGTATAATAATGCTCATATTGATTGCTTCTCCTACTGTACTCTGCCTCGTTTGCACTCCGTGATCTGAATTCTTTTCATATACTGTACTAAAATTAATGTTGGCCATCACACAGTAAGCAATAAAAAGAAAATGAAATGTCACAATACTACAACACAGGAATGAGGAAGCTGCACTGATTTTCATTCCACCAGCACTGTTTGGCATCTGGAGACCACACAAACACTATTAAATTGTCAACAGAAAAGTTACTTAATGTGCTGTTTCCCACCACTCCCCTGTATTTATCTTCTTGGTTGAAATCCAGACAGTTAAAATACTATTCTAAGTCACTGTAACAGTGAAAACTAATTAGGGAGTATGTGCTATTGAAGCATTTGGGTCCATTTTGCATTGACTATATTTAATCTTCCAGGAGGCCACAGGGTTCGTGTCTGTTTTTTGCCACCATGATGAAGTAAGATTAGGATCATGCCCTTTCATAATCACACTTACTTACTTAGGCTTAGATCCTACCAATCTATGTAGCATATTGGGCAGCATGGGATCTCCAACAGTTTCAGTCTTGGGCGAATGCTTCAGCATCCTCCCATGTCATTTTTAGTGTTATAATCACAATGCACATTTACAAAAAGCAATCTGTTGCCTCAGTATGGTTAGTCATTTTCTTATATGACTAGCAAAGGTTGCCCGGCGTTGCCAAGCTGTTTTAAATGGTGTTGGAAAGTTTTTGTTGTTGTTAATGTTTGTAAAGAAGAGGTTAGTCTATAATTGAAATTTTTAAGATTGTTATTTATAAAAAAATTTTTGATGGCCTGTTATAAACTGTGATGAGTTTTGTTTGGTGTTTTGGTTTTGTGGATGAAAAAAAGAATAAAGGATGATATACTTTTTCGAAAAACTCTTGGGGCCTTTTGTGTGGGGCTATTGTGTCTTTTTGAATTTTTTTTATTATTGTGGGCAGCAAGTGCTGCTGGTAGGGGTTATCTTGTATTTTGACTGTTTTTTCTCTCGTGGCCTCTGGGTGGAGCTTCTTCCAGTAAGTAGTTTCTTTCTTTATTCATTTCTTTTCCAGTAGTTGTTGTGTGAGGTCGTCTGGTGGTGAGTTGGCTGTTTTTCTTTATTTGGGGTGGTGGTGGTGTTTGGATTTTGTGGTGTTTGGCTGGGTGCTGGGTGTGTTTGGAAATGTTTGTTGTTGTTTACTTTTTTGGTGTTATTATTGTTTGTTTTTGTGTATTTCTGAATGTTTTTGATTGTTTGTTTTTGTGTTTTTTGGTGTCCTACGGGGGGGGGGGGGAATCCCCTCTCTGCCGTCTCCCCTGGCTCTGGAAGGCTTTGGAGGACAGACCCCTTTTGTCTCCCCAAACCTTCCAGACTCATGGGACCCAGAAGAGGGGATCGAATCCAGGCTACCCTCCGTTTTTAAAGAGAAGTAACCGCTTGGTTTCTTCTCTTTAATATGGAGCGTGTGTGTGTGTGAGGAGGGGGATCCCCTCTCTGCCAGGTCCCCTGGGGTCAGGAGGGTTGGGGAGACAGGCTCCTTTGGTCCCCCCAAACCTTCCAGATTCATGGGACCCAGGAGAGGGGATCGAATCCAGGCTACCCTCTGATATTAAAAGGGAAATCTCAATTGGGGATTCCCCTTTAATATCAGTGGGGGGGGGTTGTGATCCCCCTCTCCGCTGGCTTCCTTGGGTTTGGGAGGGTTGGGTGGACAAAAGGGGTCTGTCTCCCCCACCCTTCCGGACCCAGGAGAGCCATCGGAGAGGGGGATTTCCCCCCCCACTCCGTTTTTAAAGAGAAGTAACCGCTTGGTTTCTTCTCTTTAAAATGGTGTGTGTGTGTGTGTGTGTGTGTGTGTGTGTGTGTGTGTGTGTGGAAGGGGAATCCCCTCTCTGCCAGGTCCCCTGGGTTCAGGAGGGTTGGGGAGACAGACTCCTTTTGTCCCCCAAACCTCTCAACCCCAGGGGAGCCAGTAGAGAGGGGGAGCACAACACCCCCGCCCCCACCCAGTGATATTAAAGGGAAAACTCCGATTAGGAGCTTCAGGCGCCGTTCGGGAGGGGGGCTTTGGTTCCCGTGGCTTGGCGGACTTGCTCTCCCGGTGTTTTTGTTTTTGTTTTAATTTTTGGGCGCCGGCTTCCTCAACGTTCTGCACGCTCATGGCGCTGGGGCTTGTAGTTATGGGTTTGTGCTTTGTGTTTGTGCTGCGTTTTTTTAAAATGGTTTTCTTTTGATTGGCTGTGGCGCGTTTCCGAACGTTCCTTGCGCCGCGCCGTGCGAGAGCCTCTCAGCCTGATTGGCTCTGGCGTGGCGTGGCGCAAGGAATGTTGGGAAAGGAAGTTGTTTCCCTTTTTTCGCGTTTGTGGGGCTGTTGCCCCACTGCCTGTTTTCTCAATCCTTTGTTGACCTGCGGACCCAGATCGGCCGTTTGCACGAAGGATGAGTGCAGGCAAGTAGGGCGAGGCATAGCAACCTATAGCCAGTTCCAACGGTTAACACTTGGTTTTATAGGTTAAGATTAAACAACTTCAGTTAAATATATGGAATCCTCCAGTCTAGACTCAGTGGCTGTTTCGTGTTCAGGGAATGAAGAAGCAGACGAGTGAAGTAGTGAAATTCAGCTCTTTATTAGTGGGGTTTGAACACAGTTTGGATGGGGCAAAACTCGGACTTATATACACTATAAACAGTAACAATAATACAACAACCCCATTGGCTAACAGAGTGTGCACATTTTTGATCCACCTATTTGCATAAGAATAGATACATGGGAAAAGATACATTCTGCTCCTGTCAGAAAACACAGTTAAAATACATAACATTCTTCCCCCCTAGGTAAAAACAAAATCCTTTAACCAGGATTGCGGTCTAGCTTCCCTTCTGGGTCGGACGCTTGGCTGAGCCGGCTCAGGGGCTCGTAGGATGGGTGACCTGACTGGAATGAGGGATTGACTAGAGGGGGAGGATTGTAAACCCGAATTAAAGCCCCGTTTGTCAGATGGAGGAGCAGGGGATCGCTTAAAACCAAAATCTAATTCTGTGGATGAATAAGACAACTCAGGGTCCCTCCTGTGTGTACTAAGAGTGGAGGGCGACTCCAAGCAAAATTGGTCATCATCAATAAAGGAATCCAGAGTGCTAGGCTTGGACAGTGTAGGGGTACACCTGGCCAGAATAGGGGACCATTCCACAAATTCCCCTTGAAATCGGTTCCTAGAAGACACCTCTGGGTCAATGTTGGCTGGCTGCTGACTATTACCTCTGCCCCCTGGGTTTAAATGGGTGGGGAACAACCCTAGCCTTGAGTGTCTGTATTTGTCTTGTGGGTCCAGTACTCTGGGTCTCAATTGATCCGCGTGCCTCCTCCAGATCAGACCAGTGGCTGTTTTGATTCTGTAAGAAACAGGACCAGTTTGATCGATCACAAACCCAGGCAACCACGTAGGGCCACTAGCTGCATAATTGCGGCAATGTACAGGGTCTCCGGACGAGAAACCCTTCTGGTGTTGGATTGCTATATTTGTGCTTTTGTCCTCTACCCTAGAGGGATCCAATCTGTCCAGCAAGGATGACAGTTTCCTTTGCTGGAGCAATTCAGCAGGGGACAGCCCTGCGGCAAGGGAGGTGAGCCTATATGTGAAAAGAAACTGGCATAACTGGAGCTCCAAATCCCCTTCACCCATACACCAAAGCACGTCTTTAGTTGTGCGTACCTGCCGCTCTACCTGGCCATTGGTGGCTGGGTTGAATGGGGCGGCAGTGATGTGCCTAATTGCATTCCTTTCCATGAAGGATTGGAATTCTGCAGATGTGAACATGGACGCGTTGTCGGACATCAGCACATCTGGAAGTCCAAATGCTGCAAACAGCCTTCTAAGGTGCATTATCGTGGTGGCTGAAGTGGTATTAGGCACCCTAATCACTTCCAGCCACTTAGAGAATGAATCCACAACCAACAAAAATAGGGCACCCCTAAATGGACCTGCAAAATCTATGTGCAACCTGGACCACGGGCCCAGAGAAAAATCCCATTCCCGAGAGAGAAGGTGGGATTGCTCTGGGTGAGAGGATTGACAACTGGCACAAGTGCCGACCATTTGTTCTATGTCTTGGTCAAGTTGAGGCCACCAAAAGTAGCTACGGACAAGGGCTTTGGAACGGACAATTCCTGGGTGACTTGTGTGAAGTAGATGTAAAGTTTTTTTCCTGAGAGTGACAGGAATGACCACCCGCTGGCCCCATAGAAGGCAACCTCGTTCCACTGACAGTTCCAAATGCTTGTGGTGGAATGTTCTGAATTCCTCGGCTAGAGGAGAAACAGGCCAGCCTTTTTGTACCCAAGACATTACTTTAGTCAATGTTACATCCTTGGCCGTAGCCTTGGCTATATCTGAGGGGACGACTGGGGGCGAGTCGAAAGCCTCAATCATAAGGACCTGGTGGTCGCTTTCGATCTCGCGATCAGCTTCCCCGACCCCTGGCAGTGGAGAACGTGACAGGGCATTAGAGTGGCTGATGTTCTTGCTGGACCTGTGCACCAAAGTAAAATCGTATGCATTTAGGAAAATTGCCCAACGCAACATCCTTGGGGTCAGAATTTGAGATGTGGGCTTCCCGTTCACAAAGATTCCAAGGAGGGGCTTGTGGTCAATTACAGTGGTAAAAGGTCTTCCGTAAAGGTAATCATGGAATTTCTTAGTGCCAGCCACGATTGCCAACGCCTCCCTGTCTGTCTGAGTGTAATTTTTCTCAGGCTTTGAGAATGAACGGGAATAGAATGCTACGGGGGCTTCCCTCCCGTCATTTAGTACATGGCATAACACAGCTCCCACCCCCACAGGTACAACTTCCTTGTTAGGATCAAAATGAGTTAATACAGCATCCGAAAATAGCAACCTTTTAAGTTCTAGGAACGCTTTCTCCTGGCAATGGCCCCAGTGCCAAACAGTATCTTTCTTAAGAAGCCGATGTAATGGTTGGGCAACTGAGGCTTTGCGATGGAGAAAAGTGTGATAGAAGTTTAACGATCCTAGAAATGATTGCAATTTGGCTTTACATTTTGGCCTGGGTGTATTTCTACAGCTGCCACCTTGGAGTCAGAGGGCATGATACCTTGAGGTGTAATTCCATACCCCAGGAACTCCACTTCCTGTGCCAAAAACGCACATTTGTTTCTTCTGAGACGTAGACCGGCCCTCTCGAAATGTCAGAGGACTCGATTGAGCCTGGCCGCTAGTTCGACGGTGTCCTTAGCGGTGATCAGGACATCGTCAAAATATGGCAGGACACTGGGCAAACCTTTTAGAATATGTTCTACAAGAGACTTAAATATTCTGGGGGCCACATTCACCCTGAATTGTAGTCTAGTTATCTTAAATCCCCCCCCCCTATGCGTTACTATGGTCAGGAGACACATTCAATTGTTGGTAAGCCTGGGCAAGGTCAATTTTTACGAAGCAATTTCCTCCATGCAAGGAGGCAAGAAGGTGGCTTACCACGGGCACAGGATATGCATTCGGGCAAATAGCTTTATTGATGGTACACTTGTAGTCAGCGCATATCCTGACCTCCCCATTACTTTTCAAAGCAGTCACTATTGGTGTCTCCCACTCTGCGGAGACCACTGGCACTAGGATGTCCTGCCCCACCAATTTGTCCAGCTTGGCTTCTATCTTCTCCTTTAAAGCAAAGGGTACCTGGCGTGGCTTCATCCAGATGGGCCGGACGGTTGTGTCAAGCTCAAAGTCCACAGGGGGTCCTTTGTATAACCCTAAACCCTTTTTGAACACCTCAGGATGTGCAGCACAAACGTCCTGGATTGGGTCAGCATCTATTGCATGAATGCCAGAAAGCCAAATTCCCAGGGGCCTAAACCATTGGGTCCCAATAAAGCAGTTAGTGTCCTGCTTAACTACAACCAATGGCAAGGAGGTGTGAATGTTTTTGAATTTGACCAAGAAATTTCCCACCCCCAGGACCGGAATCTGGCAACCTTGCACATCTGGAGAGAAGTTTTAAAAGATTTGAGCTTGGTCCGAGAGGCAGGGGGAATTCTCAAAAACTCCCACTGTGGGATTATGGAAAAGGTAGTACCTGAATCCACCTCCATCTTGAAGGGGACGTCCTGCAGGCTCAGGTCTGCAAAGAAATGCTCGCTGACGATGCCCACTTGGCACGGCTCAGGCTCTGGTGACACTTTGGCGATGGACGTTTTGTGGTGGTTACTCTTCTTGGACTCAGGTGCTGGAGTTCTTTGCTTTCGCTGTCGGCATACTTTAGCAATGTGCCCTCGTCGCCCGCAGTTGTGGCATTCTGCGATGCGGAAGGGGCACCTCCTGCGGTCATGCTGGGCTCCGCAGCCATCACACTTGCAAAGGAATTTCTTCTCCCGATTGTCACGGTGCTCTCGGTGCTTTTGGCGGACCGCTCAGACTTCTCCCTCTGCATCACTGGACTCCGATGAAGAGGTGGAACCAGGCGATGCTGAGGAGGATGAAGATGAATGTTGCTGATCTTGCACAGCTGAGTCGGTGGCACTGGTGGTGGAGTGGCGATGCTGGAAAAGCTTGATGCTGGACCGTGCAGCCTCAGACGCTACCACCTCTTCTAGGACAGCCTTGAAAGTTAGTGTCTTCCTGATCATGAGGCGACATTGAGCATCTTCGTCCCTCATGCCGGACAGCAGACGGTCCCGGAATGCTTCTTTGATGTTGTCCCACTTGCATGGGGTGGCAGCAATGCGCAGAGCGGCGGCATAGTCTGCAATGGACTCCCCAGGTTGCTGATCCCTTCTGTGGAAGGCCACCCTGGCCGGGAACATCGAGACCTCTGGCTGCAGGTGTTTCCTCAGTGGACATGATTTCTGCGAGTGGCACCACATCCACGTCCCTTGGGAGAACGAGGTGGTTTGCCAGCTCAAGCGTCTCAGAACCACACTGAGCAAGGAAACAGGAGTGCTTCTGGTCTTCGTCGGTGATCTTCTGCGAGGCCATTGCGTGGCGGAATCGGCGTTCGTATGTTGCCCATTTCTCTGGACGCGCTGGGTCAAATGGGCTGGTGTTGCT
Source organism: Bradypodion ventrale (assembly GCA_035047345.1). Taxonomy (NCBI): domain Eukaryota; kingdom Metazoa; phylum Chordata; class Lepidosauria; order Squamata; family Chamaeleonidae; genus Bradypodion; species Bradypodion ventrale. The sequence continues at coordinate 284,376,742 of JAWDJE010000001.1, forward strand.
GCCATGTGGGGATGCTATCCCATCCTTGTTGCCAGTTTCGTGTTCAGGGAATGAAGAAGCAGACGAGTGAAGTAGTGAAATTCAGCTCTTTATTAGTGGGGTTTGAACACTATGGATGGGGCAAAACTCGGACTTATATACACTATAAACAGTAACAGTAACAATAATACAACAAGCCCATTGGCTAACAGAGTGTGCACATTTTCGATCCACTTATTTGCATAAGAATAGATACATAAGAAAAGATACATTCTGCTCCTGTCAGAAAACACAGTTAACATACATAACAGGCTGTATGTCATTTCCATACAAGATTTACAGAGCATTGATACAGGACACTCAGTACACTGGCAAAAGTCAAATAGTCACAGCTAGGGTAGGTCCACTGGATCAGTGGGAGTTTGGTGAGTCCTCTCCTATTTACGTTGATTCAACAGGCCTACCCTAGTTGCAACTCACTACTGGATTCCAGCTATTGTATATTACTGGAAGGAATAGTAATTTCATTGGTGAGGCGTAACAAGGCTACTGAAATTTAGGATCCCTAGAAACTGATTAAGAACATCTCAGGCAAATAGCTCTAGCATTGTACATACAAACGTTTACTGAAACAAAATAAAATGGAGTAGTAAAACCAACGCTTGATGGGATGTGCAGACACATGCACCAAAACATTATAGATACCAGCCTGTCACTCGATGTTATGACAGCCAATTATCTTGGGGGGGGGGGGGGGACCCTGGCTGCTCCTCCCTGCAACTGGGCATCCACCAGGTGTTCTATATAATTATTTCCTCAGCCACCATAATTGCAGCCGAGGCTTGGCAGGTCCAGGCTGATAAGGGAAGCAGGCAGACACTCCTAGCGCAGCTGCACTCATTATGCCCAAGGTTGTTTAGCCACCTTCTTCCAAGCCCACTTTATCAATGGGATTCTTTCTTCTTCACACAATAATTCAAGATTCAACTTTATAGGAAACATAACATTTTATCATTTAAATTTGCCAAAGAAATTAGTGATATGTTAAAACAAAAACAAAAAAGATTTTAAAGAGCCTTCAAGGCCTCCCGTATAACAGGTAGCCAACCTCTAGGCCACTCCTCCCTCAAATGACAAACTCCTTAGGACTATGAGGTGTTACTATTATTATTTTTAAATAACATTACACGGCACATATTCTGCAACTGAACATATTCTTATAAAATAAAGGACTCATTGCAGTTAGACAGGGCAAAGAGAAAGAGTCCAGCTAGGATACCAGATAAGTGGTTTGTTGTAAAGGCAAACATAGCACATCAGTTTTTCCTTCCTGTTAAAAATAGCAACCTCCTGCCAACCTAGCAGTTCGAAAGCAAGAAATTGCAAGTAGATCAACAGGGACCACTTCGGTGGGAAGGTAACAGCATTCCGTGCACTCCGGTGTCTAGTCATGCCTGCCACATGACTACGGAAACATCTGCAGAAGCAGACAACGCTGGCTCTTCGACTTTGAAACAGAGATGAGCACTGAACCCTAGAGTCGGATACGACTGGCTTTCAAGCAAGGGAAACCTTTACCTTTACCTAAAAATAGCTTTATAATTAAGATTAATGTTGACAACTAGTGTTTGAGAGAAATTTTTAAAAAATCAATTCACTGACGTGTCTGGCTGATAGCTCTCTATTTTCAGAGTTTTATTAGCCACTACAGTTGGTAGGACAGAGCCTTGGCTAAACAGAAGCATAACATTCAAAGGTCTAGACAGCTTAGGGTCGCCATATTCCAACTGTGTGGATCTGGGCAGTCTAATTTGCATATCATGGATATTATTATTAGGTAGCCTTATTTGTATTCCACATTATGCAAATTAATATGGATTTTGCACATTGTGGCAATTAAGCACATTAATTGCTGCAATTTCAGCCTGGGTGTCATTTATATAATAATCATAGATCCAAAAGAGCTGGTGCAGGTTAATGACTAGCATTGGCTTTGGAACATGGAGACCCCAGCTGAAATCTGAGCATAGTCACAAAGTTTTCTTGATGTCCTTGGACCAAATTCTATGCCAAACCTATTTTATAAAATTGTTTTCAGCATCAAATAAGGAAAGGAAGACCATGTTAAAAAAGCGGTGTATATTGCTGGTGCCTATAAATAAAGGAAAATATGGCATTTTGCTACGCATATAGGCTTATTTTTATATTCTCATGAACTGGCTCTTGTTTTTGCCATTGATGGCAACTCTTCTTACAGACCCATAAGAATGCCAAAAGAATGCCCTGCTGCTATCTCATTTGCTGGGGGAAATGCAGGGGAAAGTGAGGGCAACTTGCAGAAATTAGGTGTGTGTGTGTAGAATACACACCACTTCCATCAAAGCCACAGATCAAATATTTTCTTATAACTAGAGAATACCATACTTTAACTTTCTTTGCCTTTTCTGACTCTGTATAGATACACATACATCTATACTGTATATAAAAGCAACTACCAGTCCAGTGTGAGTTTTCTTTGTTACAACCCTACCTCATTATTTACTGTTTTGTTTTCAGAATTATGGGCCATATTGTAGTAGGGAATGAGACGATTCAAAGCAGATCATTAAAATTTATTGTTTGAACTACACCAATCACAATCCCTCAACCAAAATAGTCACTAAAAAGTTTTATCCAGGAGTTGTAATCCAAGAGAGTAACATTATCAATCACTGCTTAATAATAAACACATCAATTTCCTTTCCCATTTGCAAATGATCAAGAAAAGTAGTCAATTAGACTTGAAAGGGTTGGTTCCTGTTCAGACAGGAGGAGCATGCTGAATTGAACATCCCCCCCCCCCGTCAAAATTCATATTAATTGGACTTAGCCTTCAGTACTCCACTTTTTGTCATCTGGATATTATTCTTACTCATTGGCCAGTTATTTCAAAGTAGACCTACATAGGACTTTGTTGTTAAATAATCAGCTTGGTGCTGAAGTCCTATAAGGTAACGGTCACCCTTGCTCCTAAGCCAATTGTATCCGACTCTAGGGTTCAGTGCTCAACTCCATTTATAGCCAAAGTGCCAGCTCTGTCTGTGTTTGCAGATATTTCACTGGTCCTGTGCTAGGCATGACTAGACACCAGAGTGCATGGAATGCTGTTACCTTCCCACTGAAGTGGTAACAATTTTTTTTTGTTGTTGTTCAGTCGCACAGTCGATTCCAACCCCATGGAATCCCGCCCAGCTCTGTGCCCATTGCGTCTACAATACCATCTAGCCATCTCATTTTCTGCTGCCCCCTTCTTCTTTTTCCCTCCACACTTGCAATTTTTTGATTTTGAACTGTTAGGTTGGCAGAGCTGGACAGATGACAGGAGCTCATTCCACCATGCAGCACTTAGTTCTCGAACTGTTGACCTGCCATCCTTCCAGTTGTCAAGTTCAGTGTCTTAACCACTAAGCCACCACAGTCCCTGAAGCCCTATTGCAATGGTATACATTTGTAGAAATTTTCCAAAATTAATCTCACTGGCTCAAATTCTGTTGTTCAATTGAACTAAAATGGGACCCTTGAATGAATGAGGATTTAGTGGATCTCATCTTTCATAATTTTCATTGATTTAAATGGTCCTACTCTAGTGTAATGTACTATGTTATGCAACAGAATTTTAGCCATTATATTTATGCTAATATGAACGTACTGTATTTCTTTTCTCATTTTATATTGATATGTGCAATAACCACTAGATGGCAAGCACTACCTATGTTGCTGGTTCTATAAACCTGTGAATCTCAGACACACGGATATGCTTCCTGTATACCGAAGACAATTCTTGCACTTACATTTTAAAAGTATTAATGAACAGTGAATATTTTAACAGGATCTTTTAACTATAGTTACAACAGAACTTGTGTTCCACATACAACTTTCCCTGTAATTTTCAAGAGTATGTTCCCACCCCATGCACACCTGTGTCAATCTGCAAGAATACAGATCTATCTGAACAACCCTTATAGCTAGAATTTCTTGGATCAAGAAGATAAGTTGAAATTTATCAGGTGTCTATGAGAAATGTAAAACTGTGTTGAGAGGTTCCATTCTAGTTGGGGTTTATACCTCATCATAGCACCAAAAGTGCATTGGTCACGTTACACAATTACCTTTTCCAAGAAGCAGACAGGGAGGCTTCATGCCTCCTGGTTCTCCTGGATCTCTTCGCAGCTTTTGATACTGTTGACCATGGTATCCTCCTGGTAAGGTTGTCAGGGTTAGGAATCGGTGGCTCCAATCCTTCCATGATGGCCAGACCCAGAAAATTCAATTTAGGGTGTTTGTTTCAGCACCATGGACTCTCCAATGGACCCAATATTGTTTAACATCTATATAAACCTGTTGGGAGGGGTCATCTGGAGATTCAGAGTATGATGTCACCATCATGTGTTTTACACCCAAATCTATCTCTCCTTTTCAACTTCTACAGTGGATGCAGTCAAATGTCTTGATTTCTGTCTGGGCTTGATAATGGAATGGACAAAATCAAAGAAGTTGAAACTGAACCACAACAAGACGGAGCTCTGTTGTTGGAGAAACCATCTGTCCAACTAGGTGGTCTGGTCTTCATTTTACATCTGGTGGATCTTATCTCTAGGAATCAGGTTCACAGCTTGGGGGTAATTTTAGATCCAACTCTAAATCTTGATTTAGAAATTGTGACAGTCTGTAAGGCTGCCTTTTTCCAATTTTATCAACTTGTACAGTTGCGACCCTACTTGGACAGACATTCCCTAACAACTCTGGTCCATTCATTGATAGTCTTACGAATCTGTACTGTAATATAGGGGGGTGGGGAAGTAAAAAGAAAATAGAAAAAGTGTCAATATGAAAACAGTTGAATCTAACATGTAAAGATGTCAACAACACATAAACATATTTTTTATAATTATAACATTTTTCTATTCTCTATTAATACATAGATACTTTTAATTACCTCTATATTATTTAAATGGTTATAAATTCTTACATACAGAGTGATCCTTTATTCATTATTAAACAATAATCTGTGGCTGTTAACTTCTTTCTTGCTAAAATATACACTTTCTATATTATGTGCTCCCAACACCAGTGTAGGGAACCAGTTACGTTGTTTAGGTGTAATAACATTATCATCCTTCATTCTGAAATTTCTTGGACAGGTTTATGTCCAAAATTCCTTTTCATTGTGAATTCGGAAAAATACTTCCATATTTTCCAAACTTGATTACATTTAATCAAACCCTTTTTAATGTTAAGCTCCCATGTTAATTTATCAGAGAAATATCCCATACCTCTTTGTACAACTTCTCGATCTTGAGAATGGGAATAATTTTCCATTGTTTTGTTATCATTAATCTTGCAAGGGTTAGGAAGATCATCAACAAATCCTTTCCCCCCCCCCCCTCAGATACTTACAGCATATCCATTTCCATTAACAAAGCTATATGAGAATTTAACACCATTCTTGTCCCCATTATCGTATTAATTTCCTCCTCCAACCTTGCCCAAAATTTGGTTATACAGCATATTTACATTCCCACCACATATGGATATATGACTCAATTGCTGCTTGACATCTCCAACAATTCTTTGACTTAGATTGATCAATTTGACTTAACCTTACGGATGTTAAATACCATTTCCATAATAATTTATAATTGTGTTCCTTGACTCTTACTGACATATTTCTAATTATTCTAGTTGCCCATTTACTGTTCCAGGCTTTATCTGTGATTTTGATATTTAGTTCCGTTTCCCAAATTTCCTTCAGTGTTTTTTGAGGGTCAGCATCATTATTCCATATTTTATACATTTTACTAACTCTTCCTTTTAACCTTTGTAAGTAATTCCTTGTTTCATTAATATAATTTTCAAATCTCGTAGTGATCACAGTCTGAAAGAAGTTTGAACCACTGCAAGCATCACATACCAAAATATGTTAACATTTGAGCAATTTGTAAATGAAGCAAAAAAAAAATCAAACAAGTGATGTTTGCAAGTGATGTTGACAGTCACAAGTTCCCCGTGTTACTCTTGTGCCTTTCTTCCACTCTGCTGACATCTCCTCCATGTACAGGGGAAAAAAATAGGACGACGTGGACTTCTAGGTCTTAATGGCAGCCTCTCTATATATGAGAGTGCTGCTACTGACCTTTAAAACCCTGCATGGTAGTGGGCCAGGTTACCTAAGAGACTGCGTTGCCCCAAGAGAGTCTGCCCATCCTACCAGAGCGGACCGGAGGGGCTTCCTCAGTGCTCCATCTGCTAGAGGGGCTCTCCTCGCTAGCACAAGGAGGAGGGCCTTCTCTGTGTCCGCCTGTTATGTATGTAACTTAAGCGAACTGTGATTGAAAACAAACATGTAACCAAGTGAAATGTGAATGAATCAGATCTAGCGATCCTCCATTCCCCCCTCCCTTTTCCCCTCTTGCGAATACTCCTCTTGTGTAGATATCGCGGGACTGCATTCCCGCCAGAGATGTACCTATTGTTTACTCACTACCCAATCAAGTGTTATCACCTGGCTGTTTACCTGCACTGACCAATCATGTGGCTTCGCGCCAGGTTTGAATCATTACTGTTACATCAATCAATCAGTTTAATTTATAACCCGCCATTCTCGGCCAAAGGCCAACTCAAGGCGGCTAACAGCATATACAAACAAATAACAAAATAATAATACAGAGTTACAATAAATATACAATAGCGAACAATACAAATAAGCATGGTATCAAAATACAAAATACAAAAACTACATAATTAGTTACATTATAAACTATTATAATAACCATAAAATACAATATAGTAATACAGAGCAACATCAATATCATTTAACATTACAATACTCAAAAATCCCCAGGTGACGGAGCACAGCTCATGTCGCAGATGGAGTCCAGCTCATCAGCGGAGGAAACATCAGCAGTCTCCCTGTTTCTCAACTCTCCACCCACCCCTACTCACACTAAGGGCAAGAATGGGGAGAATGGGGAGACCGGGAGCTCTGGAGGCGGCTAAGCCAGTCTCTCCTCCCTGCCCTGCTCCCACCAGGGCGGGTGTCCAGGAAGTCCAACAACTCCAGGCTTGATGAAATAGTCCACAGGCGCACTCCCACCTCCCAGGAGGCTGGTGTTTGGAGTGGCGGCAGCAGCTTTTCATGGCCGCTGCCATGATGGGAAAAAGCTGGGCTTTGCTCCCACCTCCCGTGACCAGCATTGCCAACAGGAGGGAGCTGAAGGCAAGCAAGACCAACTCCCGCGGCAACGGCAGGGGCAGTGGAGGGTGGCTCTTATAGCCCTCTCCAGTCCACAGCTGTGGCTGGTTCTCCCGGCCAGCCACCGGGCGAGCAAGACCAACTCCCGCGGAGACATATATAAGGAGCATCGCTCCGCCATTGACCTCATGTTCAGATTGACTACACTGCAATAAAGATGTGTTTGGCCCCCTGACTGCTGCCTACTGCATATCAATCTGCAAACATCAAACTGCCCCAAACCTGTGGAACCTCCTGCCAGTAGACCTACGGCTGCAGACAGAATTGCTGCCCCTTTGGAAAGGGCTGAAAACCTGGCTGGCAGGGCAAGTATGGGGGGGCCGACGGGGTGTTGACTCCCGCTCGTTGGCTCTGTTAAGAATTTTAAGTCCCTTTTACTGTTTGGTGGGGAGGGGTGGGTTTCTTTTAAATTTAGATGGTTTTTAATAGTTTTAATTGAATTTTTAAGGGGTATTTGTATAACACCTATGTTGTTGCCCCCGCCCTGAATTGCCCCTGGGTGAGAGGGTGACATACAAATCCAAATAAATAAATGAGCCATACGTTACAGATTGGGCAGCTTTAAAGGAAAAGCAAAGCACTTGGAGAACAGAAAAGTAACATTTACAAGTGGATTTATGCTGAAATCGAAATTTCCCCCTGTTACATCTCAGCTTTGGGTTCCGAGCCAGTAGACTTTTCTGGCTTTCATTAGATGTAGTAGTATCCAAGATAGATGCTGTATAAAATAATTGAATAGGAAGATTGTATTGTTTAGCGACCTCTCTCTCCCACATTGCTTTTATTCTCTCCCTGGAGGAAAAGCTGTTATTTCTCCTTTTGCTCAATCCAGTTTTTCCTTTTGGCAATCATGTAAATCTTGGCATCTGTCTCACAGCAGAACAACAAGTCAGATCAGCAGGAAATATTAAATAAGAGCAACAGGCAGCCGGAAAAGAAGAAAAACCCAAACAATTTCTCTCAGTATTGCATTTTGCTTTTTTTTATCCTCTTAAAGATAAAAGGGCCCTTATTCACTGAAAACACTTAGATAGTCTTTGGAACGGGACATCCTGCATAATTGGTTTCAGCAAAGCTAGTGCCTCTGAAACCTCCCCATTGCTTCATTTGAAGTCGCGCTAGGCCAGACATGAAACAGATCTGTAAGTGGAAGCATAGAATTGTAGAGTTGGAAAGGAAAGGAAGAGACATATAGGCCAACTGCTATCTCTTGCTATTGATTTGTTTTCCATTACATTTACAGAAATTACAGTTTCCCCCAAACACAAAAACCTTGACCCTAGACTATTAATATGGAACATGGATGACAATTAGAATGACAAGTCAACATCACCCCAAGACCCAGGGTTCGAAGACTAAGTCTACTGAGGTCCCACAGTGGTCATCTTTTAGTTGACAAAAGGTCTTGTACCATTACAGCAGAGCACCATACTAAGAGAGAGCATAAAAAGGGCAAAGGGGTAAGGGAAATAAAAACAGAATGTTTTAATATTTATTATGATCATTAACTTTGCTTTTAAAATATAATCTCAGTCCTAAATTGCAGGTTTAGAAAAACAGATTTGTTTCTATCTTCCTTTCCTTCTGTCAGAAGCACCACAGTATAATTAACAAACACATCAGAATTTTTTTTTGCTCTGTAATGGGGAACCTCAAGAACAATTGGGACAAATAACAGCAGATCTTCCGCAATAAATGCTGAGGGACACAGGATATACAGTACACTGACATAGTGTAAAACTGCCTGTTCTTCTCAGCACTCACAAAGGACTGTGTTGATACAAAAATCCCATTTCTTAGGTTCACCCTGGTTCTGCCAACTCCGGTCCATACCCTATTAACAGTGATGTGAATGCTGCAAAAAAATTTACTACCCCACCATGTGTGTGGCTAACTCTGTGGGCATGGCTAACTCTGTGGGCCACGCCCACTTGGCCTCCCTACACCATGGCCTGGGTAGGGAGGTGGGGGAGGCTGGCCAAGTGGGCGTGGCCTGGGGGTATTTCCGCTACCGGTGCCCAGGCACCTGTGGGCACCTGTAGCAGGGTAACACTGCCTATTAAGTGACATCAAGTTGTGGATGATCCAAGTTTCCAAGTCGTTTTTACTTTACTGATCTGATCAGTTGATAGTTGAATTTGCTCCGTTATTCTTTGTAATATTATACCTAAGTTACAAATTCAACATTATCTGTTTGGATGAAAGTTCTCTAATATTGTGCTATTCTGAAGTACCTCTGAATGCTGATACCAGAACACCACTGGATTACTTTTTGTTGTTGTCGTTCAGTTGCACAGTCCATTCTGACCCTTTTGTGACCCTATGGACCAATGTCTGCCAGGCACCCCTGTCCTCCACCATCCTTCACAGCCCGCCCAGCTCTGTGCCCATTGCATCTACAATACCATCCAGCCATCTCATCTTTGGCCGCCCCCTTTTTCTTTTGCCCTCTACCTTTTACAGCATCAAAGCTTTCTCAAGTGAATCATCTCTTCTCATTTGATGTCTAAAGTACCTTAGCTTCATCTTTACTATTTAACCTTCTAATGAGCAGTCAGGGTTGATTTCTTTTAGGATCAACTTATTTGTTCTCCTTGCTGTCCAGGGGACTCTCAAAACTTTCCTCCAACACCACATTTCAAAGGCATCTATTCTTCTGTGCTCAGCTTTCCTAATGGTACAGCTCTCACAACCATACATTACCACCAGGAATACCATTGCTTTGACTATGCAAATTTTTGTTTGCAAGGTGATGTGTCTACTTTTAACTATATTCCCCAGGTTTCTCATGCCTTGTCGCCTTTTTATTTCATGGCTGCAATCCCCATCTGCAGTGATCTTGGATCCTAAGAAAGAAAATCTGTCACTGCTTCTACTTCTTCCCCATCTATTTTCCAGGGACTGATAGGGCCTGTTGCCATTATCTTGGTTTTCTTGATGTTGAGTCTCAAGCCAGCTTTTGCACTCTCTTCTTTCAACCTAATTAGGAGCTTCTTTAGGTCTTCCTCATGTTCTGCCATTAGGGTAGTATCATCTGCATATCTAGTTGTTGATGTTTCTCCCAGCAATTTTGATCTCAGCTTGTGATTCGTCCAACCCTGCATTGCGCATTATGTGCTCTGTGTATAAGTTGAATAAGCAGGGTGACAAAATGCAGCCTTGTCTTACTCCTTTTCCTATTCCAAACCACTCTGTCATTCCATATTCTGTCCTAATTGTTGCTTCTTGACTCATGTACAGATTTCTCATGAGACATATAAGGTGTTCTGGTATTCTCATCTCTTTAATTACTTGCCACATTTTGTTGTGGTCCACACAGTCAAAGGCCTTGGTGTAATCAATGAAACAGAAGTAGACTTGTTTCTGATATTCCTTTTTGGGAAGACACAAATACATAATATAACACTCCTCCTCCTCCCACTGGGTATGACAATACCATGTGTGATGGCACATCTTGCTCGAATTAGTTGTTAACAGGTATTTTTTGTTTTCAATAGTGAATTGACAGGTGGAGACAACAGCTATAGAAGAAGAACAAGCAAAAGCAGCAACCCAAACCTGTGGCTGTCCCTCAGGCAACTTGTGAGAGGCAAAAATGGGTGTAAGTTTTTAATGTTAGAACCGTAGGTTACTATATCTTGTATTTACAATATATGTTCCATCAAAATAAAAATCTCAGTAATAAGTAAGTAAAGTCTCTTGTTACTCTTGTTGCATTTACAAAGAGATTCACAAAGTAAGATTGTCTCATAAATTGTTAAATAAATGTCAGACATACCTCACTGTCAACAATGACCTAAAATAGGATACAAACACACAAGAACGATTGGGAATTTTGTGTCCCATAGTGATGCCCTGATACGTAATCCAGATACAGAACTTTTAGTTGGTTACTATAAATGTCAGGATTGTGATTTCTGCAGATACTCATGGGAAACGAAGAAAATTAATTTCCCTCATTGAGGATTTACATGTAAACTACGCAGTTTCAGCAATTGCAAAACATCATCATGCATATATTTATGGATATGCAAATGTGAATTAATTTATGTCGGAAAATCCAGACGTCCATTGAAACATCGTTTGGCAGAACACATGTCCCACATAAGACGTCAGAACACTTTTGCTCCTCTTGTACAACACTATCTAGACAAAAAACATACGGACAGGGACTATAGATTTGTGGTCATTGAAGTAGTAAAACCGACAGAGTTTAATTTTGCAGATTTGGATAAAACACTTTTGAAACGAGAAGCCTATTATATAAATGCACTGAAATCCATAGCACCTTGGGGATTTAATCATGAATTTGATCTAAGTTGTTTTCTATGAATTTGCAGTTTTTTAGTATGAGTTGGGGAAGCAAGGTTCTTATTACCACCAGCTCATATTGTTACTTGCAGAATCGGAACACCTTTTTAGAAATTAACACAGCTGTATTCCAATCCAATAGTCAGGGAAGCTATTAGAGCTGGCTTTTTCCATCAGTTTGTAAAGTCCAAAGGCACTCTAAGAGTCTGCAAGAGAGGCCATAGGGACGCGGAGAAAGGGTAAGCTTCGAACTATGAATGCAGTCTCATGAAATGTATATAATTAATGAATGGTTACAGTAATTAGAAAGATAGAAAATATGATGTTATTTTAGAACTCATTATTTTTATGCAATTTCTGTTATAGATTTATGAGAAATGATTTATTAAGACTGCTCCTGATGAAGATATTATTCGAAACAGTGTCTACCAGAACATTTTTGAGTCATTTATTAGCAATTTATGAGACAATCTTTGTGAATCTCTTTGTGAATGCAACAAGAGTAACAAGAGACTTTACTTACTTATTACTGAGATTTTTATTTTGATGGAACATATATTGTAAATACAAGATATAGTAACCTACGGTTCTAACATTAAAAAACTTACACCCATTTTTGCCTCTCACGGTTTGCTTGGATCTTGAACTCATTACCGTTTGGCCGTCGTCTTTACACCTCAGGGAACTTGGGCATGCTTGCAGACCTACTCCTGTCCTTCAGCATCCTTGGATCCAAGAAGATGAATTTGTCTGCTATACCATGCAAACTAGGCAGATGCAAAAATATGTATATAAATTAACTCACAGTTAGATCTCTAGTTGCTTTAGACAAATATTATCTCTCATTGGATGATATTCAGGCCTTGTTAGACACGTGGAAATTTTTAAAAATCCAGATTCAGCTTTGTGGGTTGCCCAGGTCACTGATTGGACAACAACCTTTCCCGATAGGTTCATTTGGCAACAACACCGCCTTGAAGACCAACCGGGATTTACCGGAAAGGAAATTGGGTACGGGCTAATAGTGATAGGGAGCCATAGTGACTCCATGTTTCCTTGGCTGAGGGCACTGAGAAGAGTAGGACAAATGTCACGAGGAAAGAGACACAAGGTCTTGTAAACAGCATACGGAGTCTGGCTCACGTCCACGTAAAGAGCTGAGCAGACACCAACCACAGCTAGACCAAATAGCTATGCATAGGTGCACGGAGTCTTCTAGGACTTAGATAAGGTGGGAACAATAAGTCTCGCCACAATCCATTGATTAAATCTGCTTATGGCCAACCTGCGCATGCGGGCTGTTAAGTGTAACCCAACTAGCCAAGTGCCACGTAGCATGCCTTCTGCCACAGGGGTCTCACACGGGCTGTGCATGATGACCCCCAAAGTAGTCAATAAATACAGACCACCCGAGGATTCAGGGCTGGCTTTTTCCACCATACTCTCGTCCATACCTGTCAACCATCCCGGATTGGCCAGGATTTCATGGTTTTCAGTGCCGATTTGCGTCATTTCCCGCCCCGCACTGCCGAAACTCCGGAATTTGGCAGCTGGGGAAAGGAGGTACTGCACAGCCCTTCTGAGCAGGTTGCCTTCTACGCATGCATAGAAGGGTTTTACGCTTGCATAACCCCATTCTATGCTTGCGTAGGAGGCTATGCCTCTTGCGTAGGAGGCAAGCGGCATAGCCTTCTACGCATGTGTAGAAGGCGACATGTGCAGAACCGTTTGCGCAGGTCCCGTATTTTCCGGAGCCGCGGTTGACAGGTATGCTCTCATCTCTCGCACCTTCCTTGAGTTCAGCACCTCAACTCCCACGGACCATTACTACACAGCTTATAACGTGATTAATTTAGGGGCTGGGCAGCATCCAGTAGTTTGAATGAATAAACTATACCAACTCACCAATTTGCAATTGTAGACATACAGATATGTTTCTATTGCTCCGAGCCCAAAGGTTCGTTATCCAATAACTACACACACTCCCACACTTGTGCACATGTGTACACTCACTTGCATATTCTTCTTTTTCCGTGTCTAGGCTAGACATGAAACTGCCAAAATGAAGCCATCTTTTGGTGAGTTCACTCTGCAGTTCCTTTCACCTGATCTAGTGTGAGAAAGTTTAGCTGGCAACACAAGATTGCCATTACCCAGGGTACTTCCAATTGTGCTTCAAAAATACCACAATCTATGAGGAGGCTCTTTCTGTGCACCCCACTTACATATTGATAAAAGCTCTACTCCATTTGCTGTACTGCTAGATTTTTCCATAGCCTTTTCCTCCCTGATTTTAAATCCACACAACTTTGTTGATTTTTTTGGATAAAGCATCCCATGCAATTCTTAGCTTAGACAATATGTTAGTACCAATTCAACATCATGAGTCTCTTCAGCATGTGGGAGCAACCAGAGCTGACATAACACATGATGCTGCCTGAAGCAAAAAACAACAACAAAATTGTGTCTCTCTCGCTTCAACTCGCAGAAGTTAACAAGACTGACAATTAAATCTTACATTCATATTTAAGATGGATCAGCATGTTCCACCATGCCTGAAGATGAGTGGTTAGAGAGGGAATGGCTTATGGCCATTCTATTGGGAGAGAATGGCCAATCAGCTACTCACATTACCTTCTCCACACTGCCTAGCTGCTGCTATGCCCTAGCATTTGCTCCCTGAGGCAGCCTCCTAACTCTTCCTTGTCATAGGGCTATTCTTGCTGTGGGAAGCTGTACAAGGCATCATGTAGAGCAGTGTTTCCCAGCCTTTGGTTTTAGGACTGCAATTCCCAGAATCCTAATTCAATTCCTACCTAATGTGTGTCTCTTTATGTTTTCAGTGCTTGGAATAAAACTTGCCTTTTATCAGGAGCACTGAAAGGTAAAGGTAAAGGTTTCCCTTGCTCGAAAGCCAGTCTTATCCGACTCTAGGGTTCAGTGCTCATCTCTGTTTCAAAGCTGAAGACCCAGCACTGTCTACTTCTGCAGACATTTCCGTGGCCATGTGGCAGGCATGACTAGACACCGGAGTGCACAGAATGCTGTTATCTTCCCACTGAAGTGGTCCCTATTTATCTACAGTATTGTACTTGCAATTTCTTGCTTTCGAACTGCTAGGTTGGCAGGAGCTGTGACAAAGATGGGATCTCATTCTGTCCTGCAGTATTCGGGAATCAAACTGCTGACCTTCCTTCCACCTCCCAGTCAGCGTCTTAGCCACTTGAGCCACTGCAGTCCTAGGAGCACTGTAGAAACTACTTTTTTCCAGTAAGGTAAAGGTAAAGGTCACCCTTGCTCAAAAGCCAGTTATATCCGACTCTAGGGTTCAGTGCTCATCTCTGTGCTGTCTGTGTTTGCAGATGTTTCCATGGACACGTAGCAGGCATTCCTAGACATTGGAGTACATGGAATGCTGTTTACCTTCCCACCAAAGTGGTCCCTATTTATCTACTTGCAATTTCTTGCCTTCGAACTGCTCGGTTGGCAGGAGCTGGGACAGAGACAGAAACTCACTCCATCACTCAGTAGTCGGGTCTCAAACTCCAACCTTCCAGTCTTCAAGTTCAGCATTTTAGCCATTAAGCCACCACAGTCCCTTTCCCCCCAGTAGGATTGTACTAATGCCTTAACTTCAATCATTATTTCCAGATGAGAAGAAGTAAAGGCTCTCCCACCACAAAAGTGCATCTCCTCCACAATGGCATCTGAAATGAGCATTATTTTCTATATGATCAGAAGAAATGTGAATTACATCATAAATTAATGTCAGCTGAGCACACTCAACTATGGGTTTGATTCTATATCCAATAGTAATACTGTACCACCATCACCAGCAGTAGTAATAATGTAATTCTGGAAGCCTTTTTTAGTTGTTATTGGTTTATTTAGAGACCATATACTGTACTTAGAATTATTTTTGAATCAGAGCCAACATAGCTGTTATTTTAAAAAATTAAATTCTGCTTCAGGATTAAAAGTGTATCTCTCCCCACCCCCTGCCACCCCCATAAACCATTGCTACAGATTTTTATTCACATCTTAGTGCTTAAATGGTCTCTTGTCATCCATTACCATACTGTCACTTATGACTAAAATAGTAACAATGATGTGTTGTTTTAAAAAGCAGAAAGCTGAAAACCCTGTGGGATTTGTTGGGTCAAAAATTATGCATAGTGTTTCATTACCATATTATGAGAATTGCATGTAGTCTAAACATTGTGTTTCTCCTCTTGATGTATAATCACATCAAGTTAAGATTAGATTCCAGGAGATTTAGCTAATTAGTTTTCATCATTTTCAGCTTACGTTTATATTTTCTAGTTGCCCTTGCAATTCTCATGCTGATATTTTCCAACAGTTTGTCAAAAGTAGTTAACCCTATATTTTCTTGTTGCCTCACAAGAATTGTGTGCTGTTTTTAGGGTGATGTTCTAAGTGTGTTCATGACACCCCAGGCCTCTACTCTACAGTGAAAACATGTATGAAAAATGATACCACCACTGAACACACTGGTTTGGTCTAAGGCAGTGTTTCCCAACCTTTGGTTTTTGGACTTCAATTTCCAGAAGCTTAAGTCAATTCCCCAAAGCACTGATCAGCCAACGTACTGACCTAGGCTTGTGGAAATTGGGAACCACTGATCTAAGGTGTGGGTACTTTCAGACATACAGCTCAGTGTTACGCTGCTCCAGGTGCCCGGGCACCGGTAGCGAAAATTCCCCCAGGCCACACCCACATGGCCGGCCACACCCACCTCCCTACCCCAGGCCATTGCGTAGGGAGGCCAAGTGGGCGTAGCCCACAGAGTTAGCCACACCCACAGAGTTAGCCATGCCCATGGTGGGGGGTAGTAAACAGGCTCCGTCCTAGCACTACAAAGGAAAAGGCATTGTGCTGCTTTTGATTATTGTTCTCCTGATGGTGGTGATGGTGATATGATAAAAGACAAACGAAATACAGCAGTGAGAAAACATGGGAGTATCGTCAGTGAGAGATCACGGCCAAGATCCTAATAGTTCCACCAATCAGTGTAACTCCTTCATTGTAAATCTCTGTGCTATGAATTGCTGCAAGCTAAGCAAGTCACAGGACTTGGCACACAATCGAAAAAGCCTACTGTGACCTCCTAACGTGCTACAATTGGCTGCTGAAATCTACACTAATAGAGGTGCATTAGCAAAGTGTTACAATTGGAGCCTATCCAATGTTGTCTTGTGTGGTGTCCGCAGGCGCAATTGGCATTAATTGTCCCTGACAGAGGTTACACCGGTTGAGGAAGGCTCCTGGTCACTGGCCTCTGCGGGTACAGAAATTGGGGTGCGGATTAATAGTCATAAGATTGATTCACCCATATCTGACCTGGCAGGCAGTTCGGCAGGAGGAAGTTGAATATCTAACTCCAGTTAGGAATTAGGTAATTCCACACTTGGAGATTAGCCCAAGCCCTAGTGCAAATAGTGGCCATGTTTACTCTTGTGCAAGCCATGAACAATGGATTTCCCCTGTCAGTATTTGCCTTAGTTAATTAACTTCCCCAAGAGAAGTTCCCAATTAACCCGGGTAAATGGGTGATGTGATTTTCTGTCAGATGACGATTCTATCACACGCTGCCTTGAATTCCTATATATGATGATGATTTTCCCTCAATAAACCACTGGTCTTCGCTCCATCTTGTCTCTTGTCGTTCCTTGACCAGTCTCCTCCGGGACCCTAAGGGCCGCTCCATGGCCCCGATCCAACATCTGGTGACCCGCGACTTGATTATACTCGTGAGTAAGCGATCAACGCGGTATGCTAGAACCGGTATGCTAGAACCGTGTCCGATCACCCCGGAGGACAGCGCGGCAGCCCGATCGGAAAGCCAGCCGATCGGGAAGACAGCTCCGCGGCGAGGCATCTCAGAGAGCTTGCTCCGGCTATCGCGGCGGCTTGCAGCACGGAAAAACGCGTTCCGCTCAGGGTCGGCTGTGAACCCCTGACAGCGCAGAGGCCACCGAGGGCCCGTGGCGGCAGTCCACGCTCCGAGCTCTACCCAGAGATTTGTCACGCAAAACCTATTGCCTGAACTTCAGACGCGTCGAATCGTCCCGAGAAGGAGACTTCAAAGGACCCGGCAGGTAATATGGGGACTTGTCCTCAGCGGCAACGTCCGTCCGCTAGTCAAAGAATTCATGAGGATGAATTCAAAACCCTGGCCAGGGTATATCAGATAAGCTTTCACAGCGGAGAACTAGCACGGCTTTTGGTGTTCTTGAGGGAACACTGCCTGCTTTACCCAGAAGTAGGTACGTTATCCCTTCAGCTCTGGGATCAGATAGGAGTCTGCATTGAGCAACCCCCAAAAGCTCCAGATGGCGTAATTCGCACATGGAGCAAATGTAGGAAACTCTTAGCAGAGGTGGACCCAGTCCGGGTAGAGGCCAAAGAACCCCCAGCGTCAGCAGAGCCATCGGCGCCCACAGCGCTCTATCTGTCATTTCAGTTTAAGCAGAGTAGTGTAGGGAGCTTTCCCTCAGTGACAGCTGCAGACGTCACTGGTGGAATGCATGAAATGGGGAGCGCTGGCGCTTCTCTGATAGCTACAGGTTCCCGAACTACCAAGAGTGCCCTTCAGCGCACAGTTGAGGAAGAGATCAGGAAGGGGGAATTGCCAGCAGAAGAACTAGCTGAGCTTAGTCAGATTTGTCCAATTCGCTTGGAGGTAGATGCCCTCACAGGGCAGCAGCAGATAGTTCATTCACCAGTCCCGTATAAGCTCCTCATGGCTATACGGAAGGCCATTTCAGAGACAGGACTACAGAGTCGCTTCACTAGGGGCATGCTTCAGTAAGTGTGCGAGAACACGATGTTCATCCCGCACGACTGGAAAGCCGTCATGCGGATGATGCTCAACCCCAGCCAGTATTTGTTATGGGACAGCGAGTATCACCTCGAGGCTCAGGCAAGGGCTGCCAGGATGGGTGGGGCAATAATTCCTGACCAGCTATATGGTTCAGGTGCCTTCGAATCCATCGATGCGCAGACCGCCTTGCCGCTCGCCACCCTTCAGTTGTCAGCTGAGACAGCCTTCAGGGCTTTTCTAAAGATCCCAGCAACTGGCAAAGCGGCCAAAAATTACACCGCAGTCAAACAGGGCGCCCAGGAGTCCTACATGGACTTTATCAATCGCTTAGAGGAAGCGATCAGTAGACAGATCGATAATGAGCAAGCCCAACAAGAGCTCATGATGAAATTGGCTAAAGACAACGCCAATCTCGACTGCCGTAAGATCTTGCAGTCACTGGGCAATCGTCCCGACTTGACTCTCACGGACATGATTAGAGCTTGCGCCGACGTTGGCACGGACTCCTACAAAATGGGTCTACTGGCGGCGGCGGTGCAAGGGGGTAGGAAACCCAAGAACAAAAACCTAGGGGCATGTCACAATTGTGGCAAGGTCGGTCACTTCATTAGGGAGTGCCGATCCAAGGGCGGCGGACAACATTCCGGCCATTCCAAGGCTCCAACCACCCCGTGTCCGAAGTGTAACAAAGGCTTCCATTGGTCCAGATTCTGTCCGAATTCGGGAAACCGGAATGCAGGCATGTCTCTGGCCCCGGTCCAAACAGAGGCTTCCCTCGCTCTGGGCGAGCCAGAGCTGGATTAGATTCCAATCACATTCCAGACATTGCGAAGGCACAGGCCAGCCCCAAGGGTAGTACAGGGCTAGAATTGACTTGCCAGGCAGACGTCACATGTGACTTGCCAGGCACAGTCTATCTGGTGGATTCCCAGTACATGGGACCCCTGCCCAAAGGCTTCATAGGCTTAGTTTTGCCTCGTAGTGTAGCAGGAGCACGCGGAATTTTTGTAATTCCGGGAGTCATTGACTCCAATTTTTCGGGTGTTCTCCAAGTTCAACTCTGGACGCACCTACCCCAGACCATTCACAAGGGAGACACACTAGCGCAACTGATTATGGTTCCTTGTAACTCGCCAGCAGATAGCCAGGGAAGGCTCAGGGACAGCTCAGAGTCCGGGTCAGAAGACCGCTCGAGCGCAAGTGAGGCAGTGCAAGGATACCAGGTCTTAGCGACAGTGGAGACCAACATAGAACGGAAACAGTGGCCAGTTATTGAGGTATTTTTGAATAAAAAATCGTTCTCAGGGTTGCTAGATACCGGAGCTGACGTCAGCGTGGTCAGCCGAAGCCAGTGGCCGCAGGAGTGGGCCATTGAGCCAGTCTTCGATGTGTGGGGGGTAGGCGGCATCCGAGAAGTGTTTAGAAGCCGGGAGTGGGTGGAAGTCATGATCCCTAAGGCTGACGGCACAGCGGTCATTCGGCCGCACATTCTGGACATGCACGTCAACCTTTGGGGGCAAGACATTTTGCAGCAATACCGTGCCACTCTTACCTTCGGGTAATGGTTCTACCACTTAAATGGCTCACCAACACGCCAGTCTGGGTAGAGCAATGGCCGGTAGTGGGGGAGAAATTAGTCACCCTAAAGCAACTGGTTAAAGAACAGCTAGACGCCGGACATATAGAGCAGTCCACTAGTCCTTGGAATTCACCCATTTTTGTCATTAAGAAAAAGTCAGGGAAGTGGCGACTCCTCCACGATCTCAGAGAGATCAATAAATGTATCCAGCCAATGGGTCTGCTTCAATGCGGCATTCCGAATCCAAATATGATCCCCGAGGGTTGGGAGATCCTGGTCGTAGACCTTAAGGATTGTTTTTACACCATTCCCCTAGATCGGGATCGGGAAAGGTTCGCCTTTATGGTGCCGGTTGTGAACCACAGTGAGCCCACGCAGCGTTATGCGTGGAAGTATTTGCCACAGGGGATGCT
The DNA here is from genome assembly GCA_035047345.1 of Bradypodion ventrale. Taxonomy (NCBI): domain Eukaryota; kingdom Metazoa; phylum Chordata; class Lepidosauria; order Squamata; family Chamaeleonidae; genus Bradypodion; species Bradypodion ventrale. The sequence continues at coordinate 284,397,159 of JAWDJE010000001.1, forward strand.
CAATTCGCCCACCCTGTGCCAAATTTATGTTCACAACGCACTGGCAAGGTTTCAAAACCTTCACCCCACAGCTTTAGTATGCCATTTCATGGACGACATCTTGGTCGCAGCACCGCAACTCGGCAGCGAAATGTTTAAAGACCTCCAGGCCACTCTGGGGGAAAAAGGGTTACTCATTGCCCCAGAGAAAGTACAGAGAACCGAGCCATTCTCATACTTGGGTCATTGGCTTCTCCGTTCTTTCGCAGCACCAGTTTTGCCCCAGATCAACTTAAAAGACTCAGTCACCTTGGTAGAATTGCAGCAGGTTTTAGGTAACATTAATTGGGCCAGACCGTATTTCAGATTGGATACGGATCTTTTAAAGCCGCTCTTCTCGCTGCTAACGTTAGGTAAGCAGCCGGCAGACCGGATACAAATTCCTCGAGAGGCACGCTTGGCTCTCGAGAAGTTCAACCAAATTCTCAGCCAAAGGTGGGTAGACAGGATTGCTCAGGGGCCATATGCCCCGATCCTGAACTTGTACATCGTTCGGGCCGGATCCATGTTCACCGGAGCCCTAGGAGTGGACTCCGAGCGAGGAGCGAGTATCGTGGAATGGGTGTATTTACCGAACACCTCTTCCCGAAACATTGTTCCCCCCCAAGAGTTGGTCTCCGCGGTGGTCTACCGCGGAAGGCTGAGAGCTAGGGACATTTCAGGGCACGACTTAGCAAAAATCGTGATCCCATTCACCAAGGAGCAAGTTCAGCAGCTGATGCAGCTCGGTGACTCGCTTCCAATTGCCTTGGAGGGATTCACCGGATGCTTGGCATACCACTTGCCAAAGGACCCCAGACTCGTCTCGCTTCAAACGCAGACAGTCAGCTTGTATGAATTGATCTCGCTGGTTCCACTCCAGGGGGCCAGGACAGTCTTCACTGATGGGGGTCGCACATATGGTGTCTTAACTTGGCAGGAGGGCCAGGCTTGGTGCACGCTTCTAACTCTTCCACAGAAGTCCGCACAGCGGGCAGAGTTGGCAGCGGTGAACCTTGCCTTGCGCACCTTCGCCAAAGAGCGCCTCAACATTATTACTGATAGTCAGTACGTTAGGAATTTGCTTCACAGCCCACCAGGAGCATACATCACTCCCGCGATAGACAAAAATTTGCTGAATCTGTTCCTCACAGCTCAATTTCACTTGCGGAACCGCACAGAAGCACTCTATATCGCCCACATCCGAAGTCACCAGGACCTACCTGGTCCAATTTCCGCGGGCAATAGCAGAGCGGATGCGGCCGCAAAGGAAATTCAGCAATGGTCAGTTTTAGGTGTTTTCACTACTCCAATTCAGAGTCATGCATTCTTTCATCAGAATGCCAAAGTGCTCGCCAGACAGTTTAACCTGCCACTTTCTCAAGCCCAAGGCATAGTTCACTCTTGCCAGCATTGTGCAGGGGCACCGGGGGGGCCCTCATGGGGGGTCAACCCACGAGGGACAGAGGCTAACCAGGTGTGACAAATGGACGTCACACATGTCCCGCAATTTGGCAGATGGCAGTACATGCACGTTTGCATTGATACTTTTTCACAATTCGTTTGGGCAACGGCACAAAAAGGGGAGACAGCTTCCCATGTGGAGCAGCATCTCCTTTCCTGCTTCGCGGCGATGGGCAAACCACGGCACGTGAAAACCGATAACGGCCCGGCCTACAGCTCCAGGCAGCTGGCCGACTTCATGGCCACCTGGCATATCAAGCATACCTTTGGCGTTCCATACAATCCGCAGGGGCAAGCGATTGTGGAACGAGTCAATCGGACACTCAAGTCCTACATTGACAAACAAACAGAAAGGGGGGAGCCACCAGCTCTCTCCAAGTCTCAGCGTCAGGCACAGCATTGTCTGAACAAGGTGTTGTTCACGTACAATCACCTTAATGTTTTTTCGGATTGCACGCCGCAGGAGAAACACTTCCGCCGCTCGGAAGCTCTCCCGCGGCCGCTGGTTCGTTACCGAGTGCCACCGGATCCTTCTTGGAGGGGCCCGGCGCCACTCGTAACCTGGGGAAGAGGGTATGCTGCAGTTATGTCTCCTACAGGTGTCATCTGGATTCCAGCCCGGTGCGTTAAGCCTCACTTGGAGCCACATGGCATGGACCCAGACCGACCCGAGTCTGATCCCGGAGATGGAGGACCTCACCCTGACCGAGGGGACCCGTCGGAAGAAGCGGCGACAGCAGACGGAGCCGAAGGTCACCTGGGGGATGGTCAAGACCCTTTGCCATGAGGCCGAGGACGTCGTCCGACGCGAGGACTGGGAGCCGACGCCGGAGAACATCGTGTCTGCAGTTTTTGCCCTGATTACCGCCAACACCATGGCAGTCACCATCATCCTGACCCTCTCCCTACTTGTGGGGGGAGGCGTTCAGGCAGCTTCACTGAAGGCCAGCGATTTGATGCCAGGCAGAGACCTCTCTGCCCGGATGCACTACAACCTATGGGAAAGGTTGGCGAGTCTCGTCAACCAGTCCGATTTTTGCCTGAAGCAGAACGCCGGTTCTGCCTCAATTTTGAGCACCTGCCTCATCCCGGTGTGCCATACTCCAGACGCGCACACCAGGAACGGCGACTGGCTGGTGAAGCGGATCTTCGGTCCGTTTCTCCCAACGAGTTTCTCAGCATACGCTCGCTGGGGAATGCAGTTAACCATGACCTTGCTGGCTGATGCAGCCACTCTCCACACCCTCGAGTGGCAGCCAGCCCGAACTCTACTTGTGCTCGAATGACCGGCTGCTCCGCAGTTGACCGGACTCAGCGTCGCTGCCTCGACACTGGTAGCAGCAACTGGACTTGTGATAACCCAGAGACAATTGGTTCAATGTATGCTCATGTTACCCTGCCTTCAGGTTGGTTCTTTACATGCAATCAGTACACTTGGAATTACATTCCCGCAAATGTATCAGATTCCACATGTTGTATCAGTTGCTTGACATTGTTACTCCCCACTAGGGATATGATTGTCCCAAGCACAAATGTTTCCTCACCCATAAGGCGCGCTCGCGCCACCCAGTTAGACAGCTCATGTGATAGCAACATTAGGGTTCTGAGTCAAGCTGAGTACGTCTCGTTGGCAGTCAGCATACTTGGCGTGCCAGGCTTAGCCGTCGGCAACGCTCGGAGAATTGGTCAATTGGCTTGCGGATTAGCAAAAGCCATTAACCACACCACCTCGGCGATAGCGCTGCTCAACCAGGAGCAGGCAGAACTTCGCCAGGCCATACTAGACAATCGAGCAGCTATCGATTACCTTCTGTTGTTACATCATTTGGGCTGCGAGTCTGTCCACAACATGTGTTGCTTTAATCTCACAGACAACACACGCAAAGTACAGAGCCAGCTCACAGACCTCCACACCCTAGTCAAGAACATCAAGGAGGATGCTTCATGGGGGTGGTGGGATTCGTTGTGGTCGTGGTTCCCATGGGGTTGGCTTCAGACGACACTCAAGGTGATTGTGGGGGTGGTAATACTGGGCACAACAGTGTGTTGTTTCGTGCAATGTATTCCCTCACTGCTATCGAGATGTCCCCTATGGAGGGAACCCCAAAACGTCATCCCCCCACACCAGCTGATGCCCCTCCTGCGCAGGGCCGTCTGTCAGGTCCAAATTAACAAGTAAAGGGGGAGTGTGGTGTCCGCGGGCGCAATTGGCATTAACTGTCCCTGACAGAGGTTACACCGGTTGAGGAAGCCTTCTGGTCACTGGCCTCTGCGGGTACAGAAATTGGGGTGCGGATTAATAGTCATAAGATTGATTCACCCATATCTGACCTGGCAGGCAGTTCGGCAGGAGGAAGTTGAATATCTAACTCCAGTTAGGAATTAGGTAATTCCACACTTGGAGATTAGCCCAAGCCCTAGTGCAAATAGTGGCCATGTTTACTCTTGTGCAAGCCATGAACAATGGATTTCCCCTGTCAGTATTTGCCTTAGTTAATTAACTTCCCCAAGAGAAGTTCCCAATTAACCCGGGTAAATGGGTGATGTGATTTTCTGTCAGATGACGATTCTATCACAAGCTGCCTTGAATTCCTATATATGATGATGATTTTCCCTCAATAAACCACTGGTCTGCGCTCCATCTTGTCTCGTGTTGTTCCTTGACCAGTCTCCTCCGGGACTCTAAGGGCCGCTCCACGGCCCCGATCCAACATCCTTGATCTTCTTGAAAAGTCCACATTTGAAGAGAATGAGTCCTCCTCAAGTTCACCTTTTGCTTCTTGAAAATGGATGGCTCCTTTTAACTAATAAAGGCTTTTGATCCAGTATTTTGTTGTACCTCCTCCCTCCAGACCCCAGTATCCCTGAAAATCTCTTCCTCGGGGTTTAACTCCAGAGCAGCATGGATGCAGCATTCAGGGGGAAATGGAGTGGGTAAAAAGAGGTCAATCTTTTGGTAGAACTGGTAGATGTTCCTTGTGGAACATTCCTCAGGAATGATTCTCCAGGGAGAATCAACATATGATGCAGCCCTGCTTATTTTCCATTGTAGTCACTGTAGTCCAACCCTCTCTTTAACCCAGGGGTTCTCAACCTTTTCAAACCAGGGGCCGGATAACACTCCCTCTGACTGTTGGCAGGCCAGACTGGTGTGTCCCCCTGCTGCTGCCATGTTGGCAGCGGTTGCGAGACCACCCTGAGCCCCCACTATCCCCCTTGCCGCTGCTGCCGTCACCACCACCACAACTCCCCACCACCACCAATCCAGCCCACCTACATTCCCCCACCGCCGCCACTACTGTTTCCCTGCTTACCAGCCTGCTGTAGGTGAAGGAGGGGCCTTGCCTATCCTTGCCCATGCTCAGCCAGAGCAGCCTGGGAAAGACATAGGTGACTGCATGCATCTGCTGCTTCCGCTTCTCTCTCTCTCTCTCTCTCTCTCTCTCTCTCTCTCTCTCTATATATATATATATATATATATATATATATATATATATATATATATATATATATATATATATATATATATATATATATATATATATATATATATATATATATATATATATATATATATATATAATTTTTATTGATTTTTCAAAAATATAACAGATAATCAAAACATAATATAACAATACAAACATATCAAAACAATTAAAGGAAGAAAAAAAGAAAAAGAGAGAAAGAAAAAATACAAATATACATATACAATACCAGCATGTTATACTTCCATTTTTACCATTACCGAATATTTTTCAAAATGCGTTGTATACATCATACACCCTGTGTATTATACATTGCCCTGGAGGATGTGGTATTTCCCATTATTTTCTACTGTACCCAAAACTTCAATTGGTCTGGTGCCAGCTTATTTATATCATCTCTTGTCAGCAAATAATCCACAAACTGTCGCCATATGTTCCAAAATCTGTTTTCTTTAATTATACCTTTTTTAATATTTAACTCCCATGTCAATTTTTCATTCAATGCGAGATCCCACATCTCCTTATACCACTCTTCTACTTTTAGTATTACATCATTCTTCCAATTTTTTGCAATACACATTCTGCCCATTGCGAGCATTATAGACAACAATTCTTTCTTATCATTATCTAAATTCATATTATCCACATCCGTCAACAAAATGTTACTTGGCCCCAACTTGAGATGTAATGCCATAATACTGACAATCTCATTCTCAATTTTCTCCCCAAAATTTTCTACTACCTTACATTCATACCACATATGTATATATGTACCCACAACGTTTTTGCATCTCCAACACATTTTATTATTCTTATTATCTATCTGATGTAACCTCAGTGGGGTCAAGTACCACTTCCATAACATTTTGAAATTATGCTCTTTTACCCTGACAGACATGGATCTCATAATTCTTCTTTTCCATTTATTTTTCCACTCTTTTTCTGTTATCCTCAAATTCAAATCTTGTTCCCATACATTTTTTTTAATATTTCTTGTGGATTACCCTCTATATTTATTATTTTGTAGATTTTACTAACCATTCCTTTAATTCCAACTTCCTTCTTTCTTACCTTCCAAATTAACTCCTCAAATTCGGTCTTACTTCTTTCCAAACTATGTTCCCTCAGGTAATTATTATTCCACTTATTTACCATCACAATCTGAAACCAATTCAACCTCATCTGTTCATATAGCTCTCGTTTCTTCACTTTATCTCTGCAAATTCGTATCCAATCTCTCAGCAGGAAAACCTCATTCTTTAATAAAATTTCTTTCACCTTCTTATCAACTTTTATTGGAATTTTTTTCACATCTTCAATTTCAATTATCAGTGATATATTCGGAGCTAATTTCTTTTTAACCTTCTTCCATACTCCCAACATCGACCTCAACATTCTATTTTTAACCAAGATTTTTCCTATTTCATTACCTAAGAAAATACTTTTACCTACTTCTTTTAATTCCTTCATTTCAATTCTTCCCAAATAACTGTCTCCTTCATTAGAATCTTTACAACATTTTTAATGTGAAATGCTTTGTAATAATTTTTCAAATTCGGTATTCCCAATCCCCCTTCTTTTTGAGATAAATACCACATTTTCTTTGTTATTCTGGGTCTATGTCCCCCATTACAATAATTATTTATTAAATTTTGAAATTCCTTAATTTCTTTATCCGTGAGTTGAATTGGTAAGGCATCAAACAAAAAAAAATATTTTTGGTAATAACATCATTTTAGACAATGCTACTCTGCCAAACCAAGACAACTTCAATTTTTGATACTGTAAAATTTTAGCTTTAAATTCCTTATTTTGTTTGTCATAGTTTATTCTTTTTAAATCATCTAATTTATTTGAAATATTTATCCCCAAATATCTTAAACTATCTTTAATCTGTATTTTAAATTTATTTTTTATTCTCCCTTGTTCTTCCTTATCCATATTACCCAATATCATTTCGGATTTATCCCAATTTATCCTCAAACCAGTTATTTGTTCAAACTTATTTAAATGTCCTTGTATTTTTTCCAAAGTCTTTCTAGGATGTTTCATAATTATCAAAGTATTATCTGCATATAAACTAATCTTATTTTCTAGTATTCATTCAATACTTTTGTCTTCTCTTATAGTATTTGCTAGTATTTCCATCGCCATGATAAATAATATTGGTGATAAGGGACAACCCTGTCTTGTTCCAGTTTCTAATCTCACTTCCTCTGTAAGGGCATCATTTACTCTAATATTAGTTTATCCATGTTGATACATTTGTTCAATCGTTTTTGTAAATCTGTCCCCAAAGCCATAACATCTAATTATCTCATTAATTGTTATCCATTGCAAAGAGTCAAATGCCTTGAAGATATCCAATGATAATAACCCAATTTTCTCTTTAGTTTGTCCTGCAACATCTATTAAATCTACAACTCTCCTTATTAAATCTGCCATATACCTACCTTTCACAAATCTGCCATATACCTTATTTATATATTTATCCATAAAACTATTTAATCTTCTTGCCAGTATTGCTGTAAAAATCTTTGCATTCTGATTTATCAGGGAAATAGGCCTGTATGATTCTATCTTTTCTAAGTCTTTTCCACATTTTGGTAATAAAACAATTATAGTTCTGTACCATGAAGGCTGGATCTGTCCTCCATCAAGTATATAGTTATACAGCTTTAATAATTTTGGAACTAATATATCTTTAAACTCTTTATAAAATTCTGCTGGCAGCCCGTCTTCCCCTGGAGATTTATCTGTCTTCAATGTAGCTATTATTTCTTTTATTTCTTTTTCAGTTATCGGTTCCTCCATTTTTTGCTTATGTTCCTGACTTATTTTATTTTTAATTTGCCTTTCCAATTTATCTTTTGATTTTTCCAAATTTATATTCTTTTTAGAATATAGCTCCTGGTAGAATTCTTTAACTACCTTACATTTATCTTTAGTTTTATAATGTCTTACTCCACCCTTATCTACCAGAATCCCTATCTCTCTTTTACTTCTTTTTTCCTTTGCTGCTCTTGCTAATAATTTTGATTTTTTATTGCTATACTCAAAATATATCCTTTTTAAATAAACCAAATCTCTTTTCACTTTTTCATTATCTTTTTCTATTAATTCCTTCTTTAATCCCTGCATTCTCTCATACATTTTTCTGTCTTTAGTTATTGCATGTTTCTCTTGCAGCCATTTAATCTCTTTTTCGATTTCTTCTTGTTCACTTTTTAATTGTTTATTTTTAATACTGGCCAACTTTATACTTTCACCTCTAAATATTGCCTTCATTGTGTCCCATACCATACTATATCTAACATCTCCTGTATCATTCCATTTCCAATTTTCCTCCCATTTTTCAACTATTTGCTCTTTACATTTATTGTCTTTAAACAATTTAGCATTGTATCTCCAATTTTTCCTGGTTTTTGTGCCATCTATTTTTACTTCCAACAATACCTTTGCATGATCTGACTCTTTAAAAATTCCCACTTCTATTTCATCTAAATTTCCTATCAAGTTATCAGTAACAAATATATAATCTATTCTGGAATACATGTTATGGACATGTGAGAAAAAAGTGTAAACCCTTTCCAATCCTTTAAGTTCCCTCCATGTGTCTTTCAACCCTAGAGATTTCATCCATTTATCTAATATCTGCATTTTGTTTCCTCCCCCACTTCTTACTATATTTGTGCTATCTATATTTGATTTTATTAGATTAAAATCTCCAGCTACAATCATTTTTGTTGTTCTTTCTTTTTCCAATATGTGATATACCTTATCTAAGAAATTATTTTGATGTTCATTTGGGACATACAGGTTCACCAATGTTATTTCCTCCTCATCTATTTTCCCTTTCACTATTAAATATCTTCCTTCTGGATCTGAAATACTTTTTCCATCTCAAATCCCAGTCTATTTGATATCATAGTCGCCACACCTCTAGCTTTGGATGTACCATATGATTTTTCATAAAACTGAGTCCATCCTAAAAATAACTTATTAGCTTCTTCTGATTTCTGATGAGTTTCCTGCAGAAAGATTATATCCAAACTTCTGTACCCTTTTCTCGAATAATTGCCATTAATCAAAGCTTATCAGACACATTAGCAAATTTTACCAGCACATTTCTGGCCCCAGCTTTACCCCTTCTTGAACCCAGCTGAAATACACTTATGATGTCTTGCTGTGTAAAACCTTCTTCCATAATTTCATCCAGCCATTTCACTATTCTTTCTTTCAATTAATCTGGAGAGTTCTCTGGTAATTTTCGAATTATGACATTTGCCCATCTTAGCTGTTCTTCCACCATTTCTAACCTTTTTTTCATGATCTCCCACCTTATTTTCTCTTTCTTTTTCTCTTTCTCTTAGGTCCATGACTTCTGCTTTAACCCCTTCCTGTTCTTTTTTATAACCTCTTGTTCTTTCTTGAGCTTTTCTTGTCCTTTTTTTATACCACCGATTCCCTTCAAAATATCTGTCAGCATTTCTTGCATATCTTGTTTTCGTTCTTGTTTGTCCTGGGCCAACATACTCCCAATTTTTTGTTCCAAATTATCAACTTTCTCATTAAATCTTTCCAAATCTGATTTAAGTCCTTGACCTTCTTTTATTGCCAATGTTGTTGGTGTTGTTGCTGTTGCTACCGTTGCTATTGTTGTTACTGCTGTTGCTGTTGTTGCGGCCGTGGTTGTTATAGTTGTTGTTGCAGCTGTTGCTGTTGTTACCTTTGCTGTAGTTATAACTATTGTTTTTACTGCAGCTGCTGCCATTGTAGTTGAGGTTGTTGTTATCTTCTGCTGTTGTTGTAATTGTTGTGCAATCTTCCTCACCGTCTCTTGCTCTTCCAGGTCCTTCATTTCTTGTTGTGTTGTCTTCTTCATTTCCACTTCCTCTTCTTCCAATCTTGTAAGCCTTCTGAAGCTCCTATCCGAAGATGTCGGTCTCTCCACTCTTGTCCAACCCACTTTCTTTCCTTCTCCTTTCCTCTCCCCTGACGTTTCATCCAAGTACAAATCCAATTACAGAGTGTTAACAGTTTACATAAACTATTTGCAATTTAATTCCACCTTAAATAGATACTATACTTTAATGCACTTTAGTTTGATAATCTTTTTTTCTCTTTTTTAAGGATAACTCTAATTCAAAAATAATAAAAGATAGAGAAAAAATATATAAAAAATAAAATTAAAAATTAAAATTAAAAAGGAAAAAAGGAAGAAAGAAAAAAGGAGAAGAGAAAAGAAAAAGGGGGAAAGGGAAAAAGAGAAGAAGAAAAAGCAGTCCAACTTCAGTCCAATTTAAAAATGAGGGGAAAAGTCCCAGACAATTATAAAAAATAAAAATAAAATTTTCCCCCTATAAGTATCACTTTTCTTCTAGTTCACTCTTTGTTCTTCACTCCCCTAAGGGGAAAAGAAAAAAGGATACAAGCAAAAAGAAAAAGAAAAAAAGACTCCAATATTTATCTTCAATTCCGTTTCCACCAAAAATAGATATTTTGTTTCACATTCAAACACCAACCACTTTAAATGTAGCAATCAATTGTTAATCAGTCTGGGAAAAAATCTGGATACATGTAACCAAAAAAGCTCTGCTATATTGATCCAAGACTGGTAATCTTCCAATGTGAAGAGAAATGAAACACATCAAAATGCAAAGAGGGCAGCACTTTCCGTTCACACCAAAGTTCAGACTCCCAGCGCCACCTTTTTTTTCTTTTTAGAGTTCAAGCCTCAAACCTCTGAAAATCCCACTTTAAAAATTCTAAATTCAAAAATCCAAAATTCAAAAAGAAAAATCTGCAAAAATTAACAAACTTGTTGCACTTTTAAACTCATATTTCTTCTTAATCCAAACTTTTTCCTTCCCCTCCTCCTCCTTTCAAAATTAACTCACTGCCGCAGCTTCTCCGCTTAAGCCCGAACAAACTCCACTCGGCACCTCTTGATTCCAATCCAATTCGAAATCCGCAAAGCCAAATAAAACTTCTCCACTTAAACCCGGACAGTTTCTGCTCACCACCACTCGGCTCCGGTACACTTTGGAGCCGGCGAGGCCGAATGAGGCTCGCTTTCACTTCCCCCCTTCGGATCCCCACCGGACTTACCCCTTTCGGTCCGCTCGCCCATTTGCCTGTTTGTTTGTTCGTCTCCGTCACTTCTCCTCCTTGGCTTTGCCGTTACCTCCACCTCCACAAACCTCTCAATCGACAGCCTAATCTTCAGCTAGAAAGCTTGCCGTGGCCGCTTGTATTGGCACTTGTATCGACGCTGTTGAGATCCGCCCAACCCCCACTTTTCTCCAAACTCGAAACTCACGATTCTTTCCTTTTCTTCACTCGACTTCCAGCCAATCTGAGGTAAATTCCACAAATATCTTTACTTATTCATACTCTGCCATATTTTTTTCAAGGTCTCCAGAACTTTTAATCACTTTTAATAGCCACTTTCATAACCCTCCTTTCCGAGCGAAAGAAAGTTCACTCCGTTCAGCCCGCCATCTTGACACGCCCCCTGCTTCCACTTCTACTGCTGTCCTTGTTGCCTCTGCCTGGCTTGGCATGTCCCTAACACCGCTCTGTAGCAGGGCGGATGTTGAAAGCCTTCTTACAACATCCTCCTTACTATGGAGCGGCATTAGGGACATGTCAAGCCAGGCGGAGGGGTTACAACGGCGGCAGCGACAGTGGTAACAGTGGTGACAGTGGTGATGATCTGGCCTGTGGCACCATTCCAGATCCAGCCTACAGGCCATAGGTTGAGACATAGCTGAAATCCAGTAGCAGAACATATGCTAATTCCATCATTACATTGTCAGCTGAAACAGTATTTCATAAGTTAAACATTGCCATTCCCACCATCCCACAGGTTCCAAGATTCCCTTGGAATCCCTTTCACCAAAGGGAAGCCATTGGAGGCTGTTGGAAAGGAGATTCTTTAAGGTCTGAAAATCACTCACACTGTCCACTTCTGGTTTTCAGCTGAAGTGTTCTAAATTAAATGCACTAGACGTGAGGTTCCCAATATATAATCTCATCCTGTTGTTTTCAGACCAGTGCTAATCTATCAAGATCTCTTTGGATCTTGTTTCTGTCTTGAATGATATTAGCTAGTTTATCCAATTTTGTGTCATCCATAAATTTGACAAGGATCCCCTGCATCCCCTCATCCAAGTCATTAATAAAAATGTTTAAGACCACTGGGCCCAGAACTCTATGCAAAGTTAATATGCTGCCAGCTCTAATTAGGGGCTATATCTAATGTCTGGTTTTGGCCTTAAAGTCAAGCTAGAAGAGACATAAAGTTTGCTTTTACTTAACAGGATTTTAAATTGAATGAATCATTGATTGATTCATTCACTTTCTATCCCATTGGTAATTAGTGCAGAACACTATAGGCGGCTGAGAAAAGATTAAAAAGGCATCAAGAAATACACACACATATTAAGTAATAGAAACAATACACCCAAAGAACCCCAAAAAAACCTATAAACTTAAAAGCCGTTTTTACAGCAACAAACCACAACAATGATATCAAAAATTAACACATTCAAACTTTCAAAGTACCTCTCCAGCAAATGTATTAATAAACCTAAATTTGACTTGGAAATGCCTTGGTGAACAAAAAGGTTTTCAACATTTCCCCAAACATCCAAAGCATAGGGGCTGTCCTGATTTCCAATGGTAAGGAACTCCATAGAGAGAGAGCCAGCACCAAGAAAGTTCTACTTCTCATTGAAGATCTTTTTTCATGGATTGCATGCTCTGGGTGAACCTTCCAAGGAAGAGGCACGGTTCGATAGCAGTGGTGGCAAACCTTGGCACTCCAGCTGTTCTTGAACATCAATTCCCAGAAGCCGTAATCAGCAGGAGTGCTGACTTGACACCAGGAGTGTCAAGGTTCGCCATCACTGTTTTATACCATAAAGGGCTTTATAGATCATAACCAGGACCTTGAACCTGGCATGGAACACGATGGGTGGCTAATGCAAGCTAGTCAAGACTCAGATAATATGATCAAACCAACCAATACCCAAAATCAGCCTATTTGCCACATTTTGCACCCACTGATGCTTCCATATTAACCTCAATGGTAGCCCCACATAGAGAGTGTTACAGTAATTGATCTTGGAAATCACCAAGGTCAGTGTTAACAGCGAGTTCCTGCTGCTATTGCTATTGGGTGGAAAACATGGCCTTTTAACTACTGAGAAACATGACTATGTGTTGTTATTTGAGGGGATTTCTTTCACTCCAAGTCCCAGAATTCTCCAAGACTTCCCCATGTAAATTTCTGAAACTTCCAGTCCACAAACACATACACTGAAACACCTTTATTTCAATCATCGGGACAAGGCCTGCTTCTAAGCCTTCATGTCATGTTGCAGTGCTTCATCAGGACAGTAGTCTCCTTGATATTGATGCTCTACAGAGGGCACCTCCTGAAGTAAACACTCACACACAGAGAGGAAGTACTGGAGCAAAAATTGAAGGTTTAGAACAGGGGTGCCCAAACTACAGCCCGGGGACTGGATCTGGCCCATACCTGTCAACTGCGGCTCCAGACAATCCGGGACCTGCGCACAACAGTTCTGCGCAAGTCGCGTTCTACGCATGCGTAAAAGGCTTTTACCTTCTACGCATGCGTAGAATGCAACTTGCGCAGAAGGGATTCACACTACCTCTCCCCCCCCCCCGCTGCAGCTACGAAGACTGCAGCTACGAAGTTCTCCGGTGTCGGCTCCTTCTCCTCGCGTCGGAGGGCGTCCTGGGCCTCATTGCAAAGAGCCTTGATCATCCCCCAGGTGACCTTCGGCGCTGCCATCTGTGGCCGCCTCTTCCGACGGGTCCTCTCGGTCAGAGTGAGGTCCTCCATCTCCGGGATCGGACTCGGGTCGGTCTGGGTCCATGCCATGGGGTTCCAAGTGAGGCTTGACGCACCAAGCTGGGATCCAAACGACACCTGTAGGAGACATAACTGCAGCATACCCTCTCCCCCAGGTTATGAGTGGCACCGGGCCCCTCCATGAAGGGTCCGGTGGCACCCGGTATCGGACCATCGGTCGCGGGAGAGCTTCCGAACGGCGGAAGTGCTTCTCCTGCGGCGTGCAGTCCAAAAAAAATTAAGGTGATTGTACGTGAACAATACCTTATTCAGACAATGCTGTGCCTGAGCCTGTGACTTGGGGAGGGCTGGTGGCTCCCCCCTTTCTGTTTGTTTGTCAATATAGGACTTGAGCGTCCGATTGACCCGTTCCACAATCACTTGCCCCTGCGGATTGTAAGGAACGCCAAAAGTATGCTTAATGTCCCAGGTGGCCATGAAGGCCGCCAGCTGCCTGGAGCTGTAGGACGGGGCGTTGTCGGTTTTAATTTGCCGCGGCTTGCCCATTGCCGCGATGCAGGAAAGGAGGTGCTGCTCCACGTGGAAGCAGTCTCCCCTTTCTGCGCCGTTGCCCAAACGAATTGAGAAAAGGTATCTATGCAGACGTGCATGTACTGCCATCTGCCAAACTGTGGAACATGTGTGACATCCATCTGCCAAACCTGGTTAGCCTCTGTCCCTCGTGGGTTGACCCCCCACGAGGGCCCCCCCCCCGGTGCCCCTGCACAATGCTGGCAAGAGCGAACTATGCCTTGGGCTTGAGAAAGTGGCAGATTGAACTGTCTGGCTAGCGCTTTGGCATTTTGGTGAAAAAATGCATGACTCTGAATTGGCGTAGTGAACACACCTAACACTGAACGTTGCTGAATTTCCTTTGCCGCCGCATCCGCTCTGCTATTGCCCGCGGAAATCGGACCCGGTAGGTCTTGATGACTTCGGATGTGGGCAATATAGAGCGGCTCTGTGTGGTTTTGCAAATGAAATTGAGCAGTGAGAAACAGACTAAGCAAATTCTTGTCTATCGCGGGAGTGATGTATGCTCCCGGTAGACTGTGAAGCAAATTCCTAACATACTGACTGTCAGTAATGATGTTCAGGCGCTCTTTGGCGAAGGTGCGCAAAGCGAGGTTCACCGCTGCCAACTCTGCCCGCTGTGCGGACTTCTGTGGAAGAGTTAACAGCGTGCGCCAAGCTTGGCCCTCCTGCCAAGTCAAGACACCATATGTGCGACCTCCATCAGTAAAAACTGTCCTGGCTCCCTGAAGCGGAACCAGCGAGAGCAATTCGAACAAGCTGACTGTCTGCGTTTGAAGCGAGACAAGTCTGGGGTCTTTTGGCAAGTGGTAAGCCAAGCATCTGGTGAATCCTTCCAAAGCGATTGGAAGCGAGTCACCGAGCTGCATCAATTGCTGGATTTGTTCCTTGGTGAACGGGACTACGATTTTGGCTAAGTCGTGCCCTGAGATGTCCCTAGCTCTCAGCCTCCCGCGGTAGACCACCGCGGAGACCAACTCTTGGGGAGGAATGATGTTCCGGGAAGAGGTGTTCGGCAAGTACACCCATTCCATGATACTCGCTCCCTTCTCGGAGTCCACTCCTAGAGCTCCGGTGAACATGGATCCTGCTCGAACGATGTACAAGTTCAGGATCGGGGCGTATGGCCCTTGGGTGATCCTATCTACCCACCTCTGGCTGAGAACCTGGTTAACTTTCTCGAGAGCTAAGCGCACTTCTCGAGAAATGTGTATCCGGTCTGCTGGCTGCTTACCTAATGTTAGCAGCGAGAAGAGCGGTTTCAAAAGATCCGTATCCAATCGAAAATACGGTCTGGCCCAATTAATGTTACCCAGAACTTGCTGCAATTCTACCAGGGTGACTGAGTCCTGTAAATTGATCTGAGGCAAAACTGGTGCTGCGAAAGAGCGGAGAAGCCGATGGCCCAAGTATGAGAAGGGCTCGGTTCTCTGCACTTTCTCCGGGGCAATGAGTAAACCTTTCTCCCCCAGGCTGGCCTGGAGGTCTGAAAACATTTCGCTGCCGAGTTGCGGCACCGCGACCAAGATGTCGTCCATGAAGTGACAAACTAACGCTTTTGGGTAAAGGTTTCGAAACTTTGCCAGTGCGTTGTGAACATAAATTTGGCACAGGGTGGGCGAATTGAGCATGCCCTGTGGCAAAAATTTCCACGCGTAACGCTGCGTAGGCTCACTGTGGTTCACAACCGGCACCGTAAAGGCAAACCTTTCCCGGTCCCTGGGGTCTAAGGGAATCGTGTAAAAACAATCCTTGAGATCTACGACTAGGATCTCCCACCCCTCGGGAATCATATTAGGATTTGGGATGCCGCACTGAAGCAGACCCATTGGCTGTATGCATTTATTGATCTCTCTGAGATCGTGGAGGAGTCGCCACTTCCCCGACTTCTTCTTAATGACAAAAATTGGCGAATTCCAAGGACTAGTGGACTGCTCTGTATGTCCTGCGTCTAGCTGTTCTTTAACCAGTTGTTTCAGGGCGACTAATTTCTCTCCCACTACCGGCCATTGTTCTACCCAGACCGGCGTGTCGGTGAGCCATTTAAGTGGCAACGCCATTACCCGAAGGTAAGCGTAGCACCGTACTGCTGTAAAATATCTCGCCCCCAAAGGTTGATATGCACGTCAAGAATGTGCGGCCGAATTACCGCTGTGCCGTCAGCCTTTGGGATTGTGACTGTCACCCACTCCCGGCTCCTAAACGCTTCCTGAATGCCACCTACCCCCCACACATCGGAGACCGGCTCAATGGCCCACTCCCTTGGCCACTGGCTTCTGCTTATCACTGACACATCAGCTCCGGTATCTAACAGGCCTGAGAATGATCTATTATTCAGAAATACCTCAATAACCGGACGCTGTTTCCACTCAATGTTGGTCTCCACTGTCGCTAAGACCTGGTATCCTTGTACTGCCTCACTGGAGCTCGAGCGGTCCTCTGACCGGGACTCTGAGCTGTCCCTGAGCCTTCCCTGGCTATCTGCTGGCGAGTGACAAGGAACCATGATCAGTTGCGCTAAGGTGTCTCCTTTGTGAATGGTTTGGGGCAGGTGCGTCCAAAGCTGAACTTGGAGAACGCCTGAAAAATTGGAGTCAACGACTCCTGGAATTACAAGAACTCCGCGTGCTCCTGCTACACCGCGGGGCAAAACTAAACCTATAAAGCCCTTGGGCAGTGGACCCATGTACTGGGAGTCCACCAGATAGACCGTTCCTGGCAGGTCGCATGTAACGTCTGCCTGACAAGTCAAATCTAACCCTGTACTACCCTTGGGGCTGGCCTGCGCCCTCGCAGTGCCTGGAATGTGACCTGAATCTAGTCTAGCTCTGGCGAGCCCTGAATCTGGGAGGTCTCTGTTTGGACCGGGGCCAGAGACGTGCCCGCGTGCCAGTTTCCCGAACTCGGACAGTTTCTGGCCCAATGGTAGCCTTTCTTGCACTTCGGACACAGGGTGTTTGGAGCCTTGGAGCGGCCGGAATTTTGTCCGCCTCCCTTGGATCGGCACTCCCTAGCGAAGTGACCGACCTTGCCACAATTGTGACATGCCCCTTGGTTTTTACCTTTGGGTCTCCTACCCCCTTGCACTGCTGCCGCTAGCAAACCCATTTTGTAGGATTCTGTGCCAACGTCGGCGCAAGCTCTAATCATGTCCGTGAGAGTCAAGTCGGGACGATTGCCCAGTGACTGCAAGATTTTACGGCAGTCTAAATTGGCATTGTCCTTGGCTAACTTCATCATGAGCTCTTGCTGGGCTTCCTCATTATCGATCTGCCTACTGATCGCTTCCTCTAAGCGATTGATGAAGTCCATGTAGGGTTCCTGAGCTCCCTGCTTGACTGCGGTATAGTTCTTAGCCGCCTTGCCGGTCGCAGGGACCTTGAAAAAAGCCCTAAAGGCAGCCTCTGCCGACATCTGAAGAGTGGCGAGTGGCAAGTTGATCTGCGCATCGATGGATTCGAAGGCACCTGAACCATATAACTGGTCAGGAATTACTGCGCCTCCCATCCTGGCAGCCCTAGTTTGAGCCTCAAGGCGAAACTCGCTGTCCCAAATCAAGTACTGGCTAGGGTTGAGCATCATCCGCATGACGGCTTTCCAGTCGTGTGGAATGAACATGGTGTTCTCGCACACTTGCTGAAGCGTGCCCCTAGTAAATCGGCTTTGGAGCCCGGTCTCTGAAATGGCCTTCCGTATAGCCATGAGAAGCTTATACGGGACTGGTGAATGAACTATCTTCTGGGCCCCCGTGAGGGCATCCATTTCTAAGCGAATTGGACAAATCTGACTAAGCTCAGCTAGTTCTTCTGCTGGCAATTCCCCCTTTCTGATCTCTTCTTCCACTGTGCGCTGAAGGGCACTCTTGGTAACTTGGGAACCTGGAACTGTCAGAGAAGCGCCTGCGCTCCCCATTCCTTGCATTCCGTCGGTGACGTCTGCAGCTGTCACCGAGGGAAAGTTCCCTACGCTACTCTGCCTAAACTGCAATGATGGATAGAGCGCCGTAGGTGCCGATGGCTCGGCTGGCGCTGGGGGTTCTTTGGCCTCTACCCGGACTGGTTCTATCTCCGCTAAGAGTTTCCTGCATTTGTTCCAAGTGCGAATTACGCCTCCTGGAGCTTTCGGGGGTTGCTGAATGCAGTCTCCTATCTGATCCCAAAGCTCAAGGGTTAACGTACCTACTTCTGGGTAAAGCAGGCAGTGTTCCCTTAGGTACGCCAAAAGTCTTGGTAGCTCTCTGCTGTGAAACCTTAACTGAAATATCCTGGCCAGGATTCTGAACTCCTCTTCACGAGTTCTTTGGCTAGCGGACGGACGCTGTCGCTGAGGACAGGTCCCCATATTACCTGCGAAGGGTCCTCCGAAGTTTCCTCCTCGGGACGAGTCGACGCGTCTTTGGGCAAGTAATAGGTTCTGGTGACGATTCTCTGGGTAGAGCTCGGAGCGTGGTCCCCTACCACGGGCCCTCGGTGGCCTCTGCGCTGTCAGGGATTCACAGCTGACCCTGCGGAACGCGTTTTTCCGTAACCTGTAAGCCGCCGCGAAAGCCGGGAGCAAGCTGTAGGAAGCCTCTCGGTAATGCCTCGCCGCTTAGGCCGTCTTCCCGACCGGCTGGTTTACCGGCCGAGCTGCCGCGCTGTCCTCCAGGATGATCGGACGCGGTTCAAGCGCAGAACCGGACCGTGTGATCGCTTACTCTGAGGTAGACCGCTCGGGGGTCACTTACTCACGAGTAGATCACATCGGGGTCACCAGGTGTAGGAATCGGGGCCGCTGAGGGCCGGAGGTCCCGGAGGAGACTGATCAAGAAACGATACGAGGCAATATGGAGCGTGATCAGATCAGTAGTTTATTGAGGGAAAACTTCAACATATATAGGAGAAAAAGCGCAACGGTTGCAAAACCGTCATCTGACAGAAAATCACATCACCCATCTACCCGGGTTAATGGGAAATCTTTCTTGGGGAAGTTAATTAACTTGGGCAAACACTGACAGGGGAAAACACCATTGTTTAGGGATAAGACCAGGGTAAATATGGCCCCTATTTGCACCGGGGATTAAGCTCCTCTTGGAGATGAGTGATTACCTTAATGGGTAACGGAGTTAGATATTCGCTCTCTCGGCAGAACCGCTGGTCAGGTCAAGGAATTGGGTGAATCAAACCCTATCATTAATCCACCCCCCTTAATTTCTCTGCCCGCAGAAACCATGGGCCAGGAGTTTTCTCGACTGAAGTGGCCTCTGCCAGGGCCGTTCCATACCCACAGGGCATGGGGAATCCACAGAAAAAGACATTGCCCTAATGGCAATTAGAAAATTCCGTTGCAGGAAGACAAATGTGTCATTACCTTCTAAATGCAAGCTAAGTCTATTTTGACTTTTATCAAAATACTTAAGATGAAATGTCAACATGTTGTGAAATAATCTTGCTTTGAACACCCATAAATTATCTGCAAACTTCACCAAGACAAGTAGTTTAGAAAGATTTATTTCAATGTCCTTACTTCATCTACCTCCCTGCTTCCCTTTGTTGAAGATGGATACGTTTAGCATTCTTTCTGCCTGGACTGTCTCTGAATGGATCTCCTGAAGCAATAAATGTATTATGTTTGTTTGTTTTTATCTAATTATAGGATTCTGGTAGTTATTTCTGCTTAATAGCCACAAATTCAGCACTAGTTCACTGTACTCTGCAAGTATAAAGAATACATATTCTTACATAGACTGCTGAAAGGGGATGAAAAACATGATATGTGCATGTATGCTGCTTATTTCCTGCCATCCTAGCAGTTCGAAAGCAAGAAATTGCAAGTAGATCAACAGGGACCACTACAGTGGGAAGGTAACAGCATTCTGTGCACTCCGGTGTCTAGTCATGCTTGCCACATGACCACGGAAACGTCTGCAGAAGCAGACAACGCTGGCTCTTTGGCTTTGAAACAGAGATGAGCACTGCACCCTAGAGTCGGATATAGCTGGCTTTTGAGCAAGGGAAACCTTTACCTTTATCTTTATGCTGCTTATTTCTGAAGAAAGGAGGCTGAAAGTAAAGATAATATGCAAATCGAAACCTAACATGTGGACTTATTTCTGTTCCATCCAATACTTTTGTGGAGAAGGACCTGATTTCTGCAACGCTTGTGAAATGGCTGCATTTTTATTTTATAGAAGATGAGATCCATCCTAATACAGTGGAACTACAGATAATGACGGTACCGGATAATGCCAAATCCACATAACGACGCATTCGTTATGCACTACGTGATGCTCCGCATAACGCCAAAAAAGCCAAAAAACGTCGTTATGCGGGACAACTTTTTTGTCCTTATCCAGAGCATCTCCCATAGGGACTGCATAGCATCAAAATCCGGATAGCACTGCACTCCATGGAACAGAGTTTTGTCATTATCCGGAGTTCCACTGTACAGTACTTATACTAGTGGAACAGGTCTGACATTCAAGCTGTTGGTACTACAGCACTGAACTCCCTACATAAAGATAGAAATATTGCCTGTTTCCAAATATTATTTATTAAGGTATTGTGAAGGTAGCAGGATTTACTGATTCAACATAAAACATCCTGGATGCATTATGTGAGTTACTTACTGTATATGTTAATTGTTGGTTAAATTGCTTGTCAGTTTTCTGACATGGTAATTGGATTATGATAGTTCAGACCTACTTGATGAGAAGCAAATGTTCAGACTGTGAATGCTTATTTAAGCAAATTAGTTTGGACTGGAAATGAAATATTGGCAATTGCTTGTTTTAAATATCAGTGAATAACATGAAAAACTGTAATCCTTTGTCTATGTAGTACAGTTTTATTTAATTAAGTGAAATTGACGTCCAAACAGGACAGTGGTCAATGCTTTCCTGTAATCCAGCTCCTAGTGGGACAGGTTCATGATTGGTTGGTTGGTTGGTTTTAAATATTTATATGCTACCTTTCTCCCCAAGAGAAACAATATTTAAAGCTTTTAAAATTGCAACTTAAAAGGTATTTATATACTTAATTTTTTAAAATGTGTCTGGCCAGGTTATCCTGCTATGGTAATAGAGTAGATCATACTGCCAGCTACTCAACGCCAAGTGTCAAGCAGTGGTTAACTAACCTGACAACCCTGAGGACTAATGGCCTTGGGTGCCGAAGTCCACAGGGTAATAATCCCCAATTTGATTAAATCTCACTTGAATCCATCTTGATCGAGGGCAACAGCTTCATCAATTCTGCCCTGGGGTTGATGAGGATTTTTTGTGCCAAAAGGGCTCAGGACCAGAAAGTGACTTACAAAACTGGATCAGTGGTACTGGTGTCATGCTGCAATGCAGAAGACAGATGAAAAGTCACTGCATTATATTCTCAGGACAGTCTTCATCAACAACTTTCGTACACTGTGCTGCTATCTTCTTGCAAACAAAGATGTTGTCTGGATTATACCCCCTCCTCCATCTACCACTGTTAAATGATGCAGGCTGTTTCAGGTCATGGACAAGTTGGAGGTCATTGGTGTCTGCCCAAGATACAAGTTATGCACCATCCTTATTGGTCTGGTTATATCCCCAAGCCTCATTGTGACAATTAAAATCCCCAATAACAAAATTTATTTGGTCATAAGTAAAATTTTCTGGTTCATTAAAACTAAAATTTACTTCTGGCAGCTTATAGACAGAGGTAACAGAGAATTGTGGGGTTCTGATGGTGAGAATTTCAATGTTGTTTGTTTCCGTCAGTGCAACTGATACTATGCTGAGGCCAGGTCTAACAAAAATTCCACTCCTACTGGTCATGTGGTCTCTCAATCACTAGTTCCACTCCAGCCACTTTGGGTCTGTACCTTGCTGTCTCCCTATGTTTCCTGGAGCAGAAGTATGTCACAATTGTATCTCCTGTACATGTCCACTAGAAAGACACTGTTATTACTCGAAAGTCCCTCAATATTTATTGAGATCATTGTTACGGTCAGTCTTGACAAAGACCTTATTGGTAGATTCATTCTTTAGTTCCTTTGATCTGGTGTTAGAAAGATTAGCCAACAAGGTTGCAGCCCAGGGTACACCCAACTGTATTCACAATCTTCATGGAGGCTCTTTCTGTATACCCCTATGCTTAACCCCTATGCTTAACCTATGCTTACCCAAAAAGGAAGCAAATCCCTGGGTACCTCTGGTGTGGCTCTAATTATGAATACAGAAAAAACAACTACTGTAGCTCAGTGATCAACCTGGATATAGTTAGTGTAACATGGATGCATTTCTCCACCTCTCCTGGTAAAGGCCAGTGATGGGCATCAGCAGGTTTGCACCAGTTCTCCAGAACCAGTAGCAGAAATTCTGGCTGGCCCTGCCCATCCAAGTTTTGAAATAAAGGAGTCCTAATTCGGGTGCAACGCTGGGCTTTTCCCCTGGCGACACCCACAGTGTGGTAGTAAATTTTTTGGAGCCCATCACTGGTAAAGGCTACAAGGTTTTGAGCACCTTCAGTGACACTGTAGCTGGCTATGTGGCAGTGTGACATTGTTCTGCTCTTACTTGATTTGGGGTTGGCTACGATCCCACAAGGAGGAAAGTTGAAACAAGAAAAAGGTCATCCAAAATAGCAAATGGTATTGGAACATTGTAAGAGCTGTGACTCATCTCTAACTGCAGCAAAAATGTACCCTTAATGGAAGACAGCAGAACTGATGAACATTTTGCACCTTTGTGGGAGGAGGGGCTTCTGTACATTGACGTTTATAGGATACTAGCAAAGGTTGCCCGGCGTTTTAAATGGTGTTGGAAAGTTTTTGTTGTTGTTGTTGTTGTTGTTAATGTTTGTAAAGAAGAGGTTAGTGTATAATTGAAATTTTTAAAATTTTTATTTATACAAATTTTTTTGATGGCCTGTTATAAACTGTGATGAGTTTTGTTTGGTGTTTTGGTTTTGTGGATGAAAAAAAGAATAAAGGATGATATACTTTTTCGAAAAACTCTTGGGGCCTTTTGTGTGGGGCTATTGTGTCTTTTTGAAATTTTTTTATTATTGTGGGCAGCAAGTGGTGCTGGTAGAGGTTATCTTGTATTTTGACTGTTTTTTCCTCTCGTGGCCTCTGGGTGGAGCTTCTTCCAGTAAGTAGTCTCTTTCTTTCTTCATTTCTTTTCCAGTCATTGTGGTATGAGGTCGTGTGGTGGTGAGTTTATTTATTTATTATTTATTATTTATTATTTAGATTTATATCCCGCTCAACTCGGCACAGGCCAACTCAGAGCGGCTAACAGCAAGTTAATATAAGTACAATGTAATGCAAAAGTAAACAATCAATACACTTACAATACAATTACAATAAATTCCACAATACAATATATCAGTACAACAAGTCAAAAATATCAACAATCAGTATATCAAAAGAACATATCCAAAAAACATATCAATGAGCATATCAACTATACAGTGAAGCCACAGGACATATCAAAACAATCTAACCAGTAATAGAAAAAGAGGCTTGGAAAATCCAGCTGCAGATGAGGAAGTGGCAGTTCCAGCTTCTTTTGAGCTTCCCACCCGGTGGGGGACCAGAGGAATGGGCGTCGGGCGCAGCAGCCTCCCATCCTGGGACTAATAGAATAGGCCCTGGGAGAGGCTCAAGTTCGGTGTCGTCTGGAGGTCGTTTTGGGCCGCGGAAAAGCGAGCCCCAGGTGTGGCCAGTTCTTTCCTCCCCACCTCCTCCTCTGAACGGCTGCCAAACAAGCCGCTATTTTCATTCCTCGCCGACTGGCAGCGCCGGGGGAAGAGCGCAGAGCTTCGGCATCCGGGCTGGCGGCAGCGCTTTTGAGGGCGTGCATCGCCCACAGCTGTCTTCGCTTCCCACCGACCGGCCGGGCCGGGGGAAGGGTGCGGAGCTTCGGCGTCCGGACTGGTGGCAGCGCTTTTGAGGGCGCGCATCGCCCACAGCTGCCTTCGCTTCCTGCCGACCGGCCGGGCCGGGGGAAGGGTGCGGAGCTTCGGCGTCCGGACTGGCGGCAGCGCTTTTGAGGGCGCGCATCGCCCACAGCTGTCTTCGCTTCCCGCCGACCGGCCGGGCCGGGGGAAGGGTGCAGAGTTGGCTGTTTTTCTTTATTTGGGGTGGTGGTGGTGTTTGGATTTTGTGGTGTTTGGCTGGGTGCTGGGTGTGTTTGGAAATGTTTGCTGTTGTTAACTTTTTTGGTGTTATTTTTGTTTGTTTTTGTGTATTTTTGAATGTTTTTGATTGTTTTTGTGTTTTTTGGTGTCCTACGGTGGGGATCCCCTCTCTGCCATCTCCCCTGGCTCTGGAAAGCTTTGGGGGACAGACCCCTTTGGTCCCCCCAAACCTTCCAGACTCATGGGACCCAGGAGAGGGGATCGAATCCAGGCCACCCTCTGATATTAAAAGGGAAATCTCAATTGTGGTTTTCCCGTTAATATCAGTGGGGGGGGGGATTCCCCTCTCCGCTGGCTTCCTTGGGTTTGGGAGGGTTGGGTGGACAAAAGGTGTCTGTCTCCCCCACCCTCCCGGACCCAGGAGAGCCATCGGAGAGGGGGATCCCCCCCCCAACTCCGTTTTTAAAGAGAAGTAACCGCTTGGTTTCTTCTCTTTAAAATGGGGTGTGTGTGTGTGTGTGTGGAAGGGGAATCCCCTCTCTGCCGGGTCCCCTGGGGTCAGGAAGGTTGGGGAGACAGGCTCCTTTGGTCCCCCCAACCCTCTCAACCCCAGGGGAGCCAGTAGAGAGGGGGAGCACAACACCCTCCCCCACCCAGTGATATTAAAGGGGAAACTCTGATTAGGAGCTTCAGGTGCCGATGGGGAGGGGGGCTTTGGTTCCGGTGGATTGTCGGACTTGCTCTCCCGGTGTTTTTGTTTTTGTTTTATTTTTTTGGGCGCCGGCTTCCTCAGCGTTCTGCGCGCTCATGGCGCGCAGGATGCTGGAGCTTGTAGTTATGGGTTTGTGCTTTGTGTTTGTGCTGCGTTTTTTTTTTTTTTTTAATATAAATTTTATTGAGTTTTTAATAGACATACAAAAAACGAAAAAAAAAGCATTAACAATACATTAACGATACAATACACTAACAAATCCTTAATATCATACTTACAGACATTACTATATGCTAGCACATAACAGTATCTATACTCGTTAACTGCTATTTAACCACCAAATATTAAAAACCATTATTTCAATATCCAAAATGATAGAAAAAAACTTTCTGTACTAGCACTAATCTTTTTTTTTTTTTTTAAACCAATAATAATCACCCTGTGTATATATACAATGCCCGGACCCGGAGAGTTTATTTTCTACTCAGTTCCAGAAGCTTCTTTGTGATGGTACTGGTCCTGAACTATCGCTTGCCATAATAGAGTGATCCACAAACGGTTTCCATATATTCCAGAATCTATTCTCTTTTAAATTATCTCTTTTGACTTTAATCTCCCATGTCAATTTATCATTCAGTGCTAAACTCCACATTTCTTTATACCATTCTCCAATCTGTATATCTATATCGTTTTTCCAATTTCTAGCTATACATTGTCTACCTGTTGTCAATATGATTTCCAATAGTTCTTTTTCCTCCTTATTTAAACCCAAACCTTCCACATTCGTTAAAAGAATGGTACCGGACACCAACTTAACACTTTTACCCAATATTTCATCACACTCATTTTCTATTCTTGCCCAGAAATCCCTTATTTTTTTACAGCTCCACCACATATGTTCATATGTTCCGTCATATTCTTTACATCTCCAACATAACTTATCTCTTTTGTTATCCATCTGGTAAAGTCTTAATGGTGTCAGGTACCATTGCCACAACATTTTGAAATTATGTTCTTTAATTCTTACAGACATTGTTCTCATAATTCTCTTTTTCCATTTGTTTTTCCATTCAATCTCCCCAATTTTTATATTCAAGTTTTGTTCCCACTTCCGTTTCAAGTCCTCCTGTGGATCTGCACCTCTATTCAATATATTATAAAGCTTGCTTACAAGACCTTTAGTACTGCTTTCCCCTTTTCTAATCTTCCTTACCAATTCCTCAAATTCTGTATATACTCTATCTATCCCTATTTCTTTTTTATATTTTTTATTCCAATTATCCACCTTTAACTTCTGAAACCAGTTCAAATTTAAAATCTCAAACATTTTTTTCCGCTCGTCATCAATTTCACATGCTTTTAACCAATCCTTCAATAACAACCTCCCATTTTTATCCAATATTTCCATTTTTTCTTTATCTAATTTTATTGGGAAACACATCATATCAGTCAATTCCAAAATTGGAGAGAGATTCGGAACCATATCTTTTTTTACCTTCTTCCATACCTCCATGAGACCTTTCATCATAGTATTGTTTGACCTTTTCACCTTATCCTTCATTCCCAAGAAAATCAAGTTTCCAATATTTCTGTACTCTTTCATTTCCAATTGTTCCCAAATCACCTTTTCTCTTGCCAAGATCTTCACAACATTCCTGACTTGAAATGCTCGATAATATACTAGCAAATTAGGCATACCCAGACCCCCTTTTTTCTGAGACATATACCATAGTTTCTTTGGAAGCCTAGATTTTTTTCCTCCATTACAGAACCCATTAAACATTTTTTGAAACTCATTAATTTCTTTCTCTTTTAAATGGATCGCTAGTGTATCAAATAGAAAATTAATCTTTGGTAACAATATCATTTTACACATAGCAATCCTTCCGAACCATGACAGCTTTAACTTCTGGAGTTCTTGTATTTTATTCTTAAATTCAATTCTCAAGCTGTCGTAGTTCAATCGTTTAAGATCTTCTAATTTATTTGAAATGATTATCCCTAAATACTTCAGCTTCTCTTTAACTTGTATGTTAAGTGTCGACACCGTCCGTGTCGACACTTAAGGACGGTGCTGCGTTTTTTTAAAACGGTTTTCTTTTGATTGGCTGCAGCGCGTTTCCGAACGTTCCTTGCGTCGCGCCGTGCAAGAGCCTCTCAGCCTGATTGGCTCTGGCGCGGCACGGTGCAAGGAATGTTGGGAAAGGAAGTTGTTTCCCTTTTTTCGCGTTTGTGGGGCTGTTGCCCCACTGCCGGTTTTCTCAATCCTTTGTTGACCTGCGGACCCAGATCGGCCGTTTGCACGAAGGATGAGTGCAGGCAAGTAGGGCGAGGCATAGCAACCTATAGCCAGTTCCAATGGTTAACCCTTGGTTTTGTAGGTTAAGATTTGGCATAATTTCAATACAAATAAGCTCGGTCATGGTATCTCCCAGGATCAGGCCTCTGGGTTCAAGAATTCTGTGAAGAGTGGATTGTAACAAGTTTTTCAGTGAAAGAACAGTACAGTACTAGAAATTATGTGTTTGCTATGCCAAAGTGTCAAGTATTCCTTTCCCCACTAGAAGCCACCAATTTCCTTTCAACTCAACAAGAAACCCTACTAATTACAGATGCCATGTTCAATTTTGCTGTTGTTGCTGGAATGGGTTTTTACAGAAAGCAGAGATAATCTTTTGTTTGATGTTTACTCACATGGATACCTTTTTGTATGCTGTTTGCACACCAGACTTTGCAATTTTTTATTTAATCTTGCCAGACTGCACCCTATGCATTGGCTGATTTTGCTGCTGCTGTGTAGTTGTACTGTTTCTTTCTAAGGCTCTGCTCTGGACACAATTTAATTCACAATTGTACAAATAGCAATCTTCAGGCTACCTATCTTATACTTATTCCCAAGGACCACTCTTTTTTTTTAAAAGACAAAGACTGCCTCCAAAAGACCAGAGGGAAGTGTGGTTACATGTAAGTTAAGCTGCAAAGACACAGTATGTGAGATAATACAATGGATTTGTTTCTGTTTTTTTAAAAAAATTGGACTAAGAACACAAGAAGAGCCATACTAAAACCTCTCTAATCCAGCCTTCTGCTCCCTCAGTGGCCAGCCAGATGCCTCAAGGAAACCCACAAACTGGGCATGATGTGTGTACTGCCAGCCAAAACAATACCCTGGTTTTTTATTTAAAAAATATGACCAAAGAATGATCTACAACTTGAAAAATTCATGTTAGGTTTTTCTAAATCAGTGTTCCCCAACCTTTAGATTTTGGGTTTCAATTCCCAGAAGCCTAAGTCAATTCCCCAAGTGTTGTGTCTGAACCCTGAAAGGATTACTTGGACAGAGCTGGCTCAAACAACAACATGGGTTTATTGCAAGCAGCAAAGAACAGGGAACAGGTGCGGGGAAACATCTTATATACAGAACATAGTTGTTACATTTACCTAAGACTTCCGGGGAAGTGGGAAAACAATAGCAAATCAGCTTCTTACAATTTGGCGCCTAATTTGCAAGGCGCGCTTGTGCATAAGCAACCTCAATACACATCATTCCTCCACCCTAACAGGGGACCCAACTTCCATACTTTTGGGGAGGCCTACAGGCCTTCTTTGGTTGGTCTATCTGAGGGGAACTCTGAGAGACTGGCATAGTATACCCCCTAGTGCAAGTGGTTTCCGTAGACCCTCTGGGTTGCCCCACATTCAGGATGGATCCCTGTGTCTCTCGGGCTGGCCCGACCTCCGGGTCCAGAGGACAAGAAATTAGTGCAGCCCCAGTCCCGGAGATAGTCCGCTCTGGAGGACCGCCAAGAGAAACATGTTCCGGTAACGACCCCAGCAGTATGGGTTGGCTGAAAAGGTCCGGATCCAATTCAAAGTCCGAGGGCTCCGAGCTTTCCCCGACTCGCTTGAGCCAAGAGACTTGTCCAGCTCCGTCTCTGGGGAAGCGTTCTGCCCAATAACATGGAGACGCATTTGCTCCGCGTGCCTTCACCAAACCAATCCATTATCCATCAGTACTTTATATGATACTGGTCCAGTTTGTTCCAAGACCTCTCCCCCCCAACCATTGAGACCTCGGGGCGTAATTTCTACAATACACGGATTGCCCTACCAAAAACCCTTTTGAATTACACACATCAAGGTTTCGTCCCTTGTCCATGACATGGTGTGGGTCTAAGCAATCAAAAAATGAGGACTGCTTCCTTTTCAATAACAAATCTGCTGGAGAAAACCCCAAGGTGGTGATCCTGTGAGTGAACAGGAGCTGACACAATTGCAAGTCCAAATCTCCAGACCCCATTCTCTTAAGGGCCTCCTTAACTGTTCAGACCTGCTTTTCAATTTGCCCGTTCGTAGCAGG
This sequence comes from Bradypodion ventrale, assembly GCA_035047345.1. Lineage (NCBI taxonomy): Eukaryota > Metazoa > Chordata > Lepidosauria > Squamata > Chamaeleonidae > Bradypodion > Bradypodion ventrale. The sequence goes on from JAWDJE010000001.1 coordinate 284,426,719, forward strand.
ATGAAAGGGAGCAGCTGTTACGTGGCAAACCCCGTTTCATATAAGAACATAAGAACAGCCTTGCTGGAACAGGCCACAGCCCATCCAGTCCAGCATTCTGTCTCACACAGTGGCTCACCATTTCCTTCAGGGTATTCCCAAGCAGATGCCTTCACCTGCTTAGGATTCCCTGGAAATGATATTGAGAGATATCCTGCCTATCTCTCCAACCCGGAGGTTGTCCTTAAGTATCCATAATTATAGCCATTGATAATCTTGTCCTCCATGAACTTGTCTAATCCTTTCTTAAAGCTGTCAAGACTGACAGCTGTCACCACTTCTTCTGGCAGGGAGTTCCATAGACCAGTAATCCTCTGGGTGAAAAAGTACTTTCTCTTATTTATTTGAGAACTAGTACCCAAAAGTTTCATGGAGTGTCCCCTAGTTCTAGTGTTATGCGATAGGGAAAACAGTTTTTCCTTATCTACTTTGTCCACACCGTGCATGATTTTATAAACTTCAATCAGGTCACCTCTTAGACGCCGTCATTCAAGAGTGAAAAGGCCCAACCGCTGCACTTCCGAATTGTAACGACTGCTGAAGTGTTCGAAACAGGGACTACTTCCAGACACAATATGAATCAACAACCAGGAGGAATAAGGCATCATGGAAAGGCCCGGCAAAATCAATGTGAACCCTTGACCAGGGGCCCTTTGCTGTATCCCACTCCCTGGTGGGCTGGTGAATCTCCTCAGGTCAGGACGATTGACGCTCTCAGCAGCGCCCCACCCAATCCTCTATATCTGAATCGAGCCTGGGCCACCAGAAATAGCTCCTTGCGAGTGCCTTAGAGTGCACAATGCCAGGGTGACTTATGTGCAAGGCACAGAGGATCTTCCCTCGGAGTGCCAGGGGAATGACCACCCTGTCCCCCCAGACCAAGCACCCCCTTTCCAATGACAGTTCCTGCCTTTTCATATAGAACCTCCTAAATTCCTCAGGCACCGGGGGCCATGGCCAACCTTTTTAAACCCATGACATAACCTTGGACAGGATGGCATCCTTCTTGGATGCAGCTGTGATGTCTTCAACAGACACGGGTGGGGACTCCAGCACCTCGATCATCAGAACTTGATGATCCCCTGAAACCTGTCCCACAAACTCCACAGAGGACCTAGAGAGTGCATCTGCATTAGAAATGGAGGCACCCGGCCAATGCTGTAATGTAAACTGATAGGCCTGTAAAAACATTATCCACCGCAACATTCTCGGTGACAAAATTCGAGGTGTTGGCCTGTCGGGGGCGAAAACTCCTAAAAGCAGTTTCTGGTCCGTAACGATTGTGAACGGACGTCCATAAATGAAATCATGGAATTTATTAGTCCCTGCTATGATAGCCAGGGCTTCCCTATCGAATTGAACAAACCTCTTTTCTGTGTCCAACAAGGATCTGGAAAAGAAAGTGATTTGGGGCTTCCTCCCCCCCCCCCCCCCCCCCGTCATGGCAAAGAACTGCCCCCACGCCCACAGGAGACGCATCACAAACCAGGACAACTGGCTTGGCTGGTCAAAATGAGTGAGAATAGCGTTCAACATAAGGAATTTTTTGACCTCTTTGAACGCCTGCTCCTGCGGGGGACCCCAGCACCACACAGCTTGCTTCCGCAAGAGACTGTGAAGGGGGGTCGCCAAGGTAGCCTTTTGAGGCAGGAACGAATGATGAAAACTGAGCAATCCAAAGAAGGATTGCAGCTCTGATTGCAGCCCTTTTGACTCTGCATGTGCTCTTAAGCAGAGCTGCTGCTGAGGAGAGCCAAACAAAGGAAGTGAGCACTGGTAAGTTTTGCAGTTGGATTAGAGCTGCTTTAGAGGCCTCCACTAATTTAAATTGATAATTTAAACTGCTGAGAGCCACCTCTGTTCAAACAGAGGAAGCAGTTTGAAGCTTCCAGAAGCAGGGGGGCAAAGCCACACCAGGCCCTTCCCTGAACTGTGACTCATAGGGGCAGAGCCACACTAGCCTTTAAAAGCTCTGAGCTCTTTCAGGGTCAGCCCTTTTGACTCTGCATGTGCTCTTAAGCAGAGCTGCTGCTGAGGAGAGCCAAACAAAGGAAGTGAGCACTGGTAAGTTTTGCAGTTGGAGTAGAGCTGCTTTAGAGGCCTCCACTAATTTAAATTGATAATTTAAACTGCTGAGACCCACCTCTGTTCAAACAGAGGAAGCAGTTTGAAGCTTCCAGAAGCAGGGGTCAAAGCCACACCAGGCCCTTCCCTGAACTATCTCTTATCCAAACTCATAGGGGCGGAGCCACACTAGCCTTTAAAAGCTCTGAGCTCTTTCAGGGTCAGCCCTTTTTTACTCTGCATGTGCTCTTAAGCAGAGCTGCTGCTGAGGAGAGCCAAACAAAGGAAGTGAGCACTGGTAAGCTTTGCAGTTGGAATAGAGCTGCTTTAGAGGCCTCCACTAATTTAAATTGATAATTTAAACTGCTGAGAGCCACCTCTGTTCAAACAGAGGAAGAAGTTTGAAGCTTCCAGAAGCAAGGGGGCAAACTAGTAACAAAGGAAGAATATAGTCTTACTAGGTAGAAAGGTAGTAAACGTGTACATTTTTGAGGCCCAGAATACTGCACTTGTTAAAATGGATTCTGAGGGAACAGTTGTAGTTACCTGCAATACTTGTGCCATGTTTGTGTTCTTGCCAAAGCATATGGAGAACTACACTTGCAGCAAGTGCAAGCTGGTTGCACTACTAGAAGAGAAGGTCCAGCAGCTAGAGGCCCGCATATCTAACCATCAACAAATTAAGGAGCTTGAGCTGTTCTTGGACAGAGCGGAACAGACTATGCTGGACAAAGAAGAGACAGGGCACAGTTCTGAGGGAGAAGGCCCTTCACTAACTCAGGAGGGAGATGTTTGGAGGAATGTGACTCAAAGGAGGATAAGAGTAGGGTATCACTCTGAGAGTCTGAAATTACAGAATAAATTTGAGGCTCTTTCCCTCATCACACCTGATGAGGAACACACAGAGGAACAACTGGTTCCACCTGATGATCTCTCTTTCATTACGCTTGATGAGATCCAGGAAGATAAACAACAGGAACAAACTGAGGTTCTCTCCCTTAATATGGTTGATGAGGTGCATGTAGATGAACAGATTGCAGGAGAGAGGCTCCTTGTACTAGGCGATTCAATAATTAGAAATACAGAGAAATGGATTTGTGATGCACATGATAACCGTATGGTGACTTGCCTGCCAGGTGCAAAAGTTGCAGACATCACAAGAAATCTAGATAGATTGTTAGAGAGAACTGGGAACGAGCCAGTTGTCATGGTACACGTTGGTACCAATGATGTTGGGAAGGCCAAGCGGTCTGTCCTGGAAGCCAAATTCAGGTTGTTAGGAAGAAGATTGAAGTCCCGGACTTCCAAGGTAGCATTTTCAGAAGTGCTGCCTGTCCCTCGCGCAGGACCTACCAGGCAGGCAGAGCTCAGAAGCCTCAATGCGTGGATGAGGCGGTGGTGTCGAGAGGAGGGCTTCAGATTTGTCAGGAACTGGAGAACATTTTGGGACAAGCCAAATCTGTTCAGGAGGGATGGGTTGCATTTGAACCATGATGGGACCAGATTGCTGGCACTCAACATCAAAAAGGCTGCAGAGCAGCTTTTAAACTGATAACTGGGGGAAAGCTGACAGGAGCTGGGCAGCATCCGGTTCGGGAAAGTGTGTACTTGAGTAGTGAGGAGGATGCAAAAATTACTGAGCAGAGCGAGGAGCTAGTCACTAGCATTCTAGCAGAAGGATGCAAGAGGCAGTCAAACAATGCAACTGGACACAAAAGACTGTGTCAGAAAAGCATATATAAATGCTTGTATACAAATGCCAGAAGCCTCCGGAACAAAATAGGGGAGCTGGAATACTTAGCAATAGATAAGAATATTGATATTATTGGTATCACTGAAACCTGGTGGACGGATGATAACCAATGGGATACAGTTATCCCAGGCTACAAACTGTACAGGAAGGATAGGAAGGGGCAAATGGGAGGTGGTGTGGCCTTGTATGTCAAAGAAGTGATAAAATCGTATGAATTGGAATATCTAGGTGATTTGGAGTCACCATTAGAAGCTCTGTGGGTGAGTACCAGGCCACAAGGATGGTCTAACAGTAGGCATATACTATTGGCCTCCGACCCAAACTCTTGAGGGAGACTGGCAGTTGGAGAATGTTGTAAAGGAGGCATCCAAAAGGGAAGCCTGGTTATAATGGGGGACTTCAATTACCCTCACATAGACTGGGTGAACTGTTGTTCAGCACATGATAAAGAGATAAAGTTCCTAGATATGCTAAATGATTGTTCCCTGGGACAGATGGTTGAAGACCCAACTAGAGGTACAAGAATCCTTGACTTGATCCTGAGTAATACTCAGGATCTGGTGCAAGATGTTAATGTGACTGATCCAATAGGGAACAGTGACCACAACTCAATTATGTTTAACTTGATCATAGACCGCAAGTCACTGATAAAATCTAACACAGAGACCTTAAATTTTCAAAAAGGAAATTTCCCAAAGTTGAGGAAACTAGTAAAAAAGAAGCTGAAAGGGAAAATTGAGAGAGTCCAAACACTCCAAGAGGCATGGAGGCTGTTTACAAAAACAATAACAGAGGCTCAATTGGAATGCATACCCAAAAGGAAAAAGGGCACTGCCAGGTCCAAGAGGACTCCAATGTGGCTTACAGGAGCTGTTCAGGAAGTGATCAAGAGCGAGAAAAGCTCATTTAGAAGATGGAAGGCTTGTCCGAATGAGGACAGCAGGCAGAAACATAAATTCTGGCAGAACAAATGCAAGGCAACAATCAGGAAAGCAAAGCAAGACTTTGAGGAGCGTATAGCTAATAATACTCAGAGAAACAACAAAGACTTCTTTAAGTACATTAGAAGTAAGAACCCAACTAGGAAGGCCATTGGACCATTAGATGACAATGGAAGGCAAGGGGTTATTAAAGAGGAAACAGAGATTGCAGAGAGACTCAATGAATTCTTTGCTTCAGTATTCACTGAAGAAGACAGAGGCCACATGCCCAAAACAGAGCCTATCTTCGTAGGGAGGGAAACCGAAGAATTAAGCCAGATAGAAATAACCAGGGAGGAGGTCCTTGCATGTCTTGTTAAACTAAACACTAACAAATCGCCAGGACCAGATGGCATCCATCCACGAGTTCTCAGGGAACTTAAAGATGAAATTGCTGATCTCCTAGCCAAAATATATAATCTTTCCCTCAAATCAGGCTTTGTGCCTGATGACTGGAAGGTAGCGAATGTAACACCAATTTTCAAAAAAGGATCCAGGGGTGATCCAGGAAATTACCGACCTGTCAGTTTGACATGTGTCCCAGGTAAAGTGATGGAAACCATCCTAAAAGATAGAATTAATAGGCACATAGAAGAGAAGGCACTGCTAAAGGAGAGCCAACATGGCTTTTGCAAGGGCAAATCATGCCTCACTAATCTGTTGGAATTTTTTGAGAGTGTCAACAAGCATGTGGATAAGGGGGATCCAGTTGACATTGTTTATCTGGACTTTCCGAAGGCTTTTGACAAGGTCCCACACCAAAGGCTCTTGAATAAACTTACCAGTCATGGAATAAAGGGACAGGTCTTGTCCTGGATCAGCAAATGGTTAAGGGACAGGAAACAGAGGGTAGCACTAAATGGACACTTCTCCAAGTGGAGGGAAGTACTGGGACCCCTGCTTTTCAACCTCTTCGTAAATGATCTAGAGGTAGGAGTAAAAAGCAAGGTAGCCAAATTTGCTGACGACACTAAATTATACAGGGTAGTGAAAACTGTGAGAGATTGTGAGGAGCTCCAGAGGGATCTCTCGACACTGGGGGAGTGGGCAAAACAGTGGCAAATGAGTTTCAATATTAGTAAGTGCAGAGTGATGCATGTTGGGGCAAAGAACCCCAATTACATTTATAAACTGATGGGGTCTGAACTCTCTGCGACAAACCAGGAAAGGGACCTTGGTGTCCTGGTGGACAACTCAATGAAGGTGTCAACCCAGTGTGCCTCAGCAGTGAAAAAAGCAAACTCAATGCTAGGGATCATTAGGAAGGGTATAGAAAACAAGGCAGCAAGTGTCATTTTGCCTCTTTATAAATCTATGGTGAGGCCCCATCTGGAATACTGTGTACAGTTCTGGTCGCCATACCTCCAGAAGGATATTATGGAGCTGGAAAAAGTGCAGAGGAGGGCAACCAGAATGATTAGGGGACTGGAACACCTTCCTTACCATCTGAGGCTGCAACGGTTGGGCCTCTTCACTCTTGAACGACGATGTCTAAGAGGTGACCTGATTGAAGTTTATAAAATCATGCACGGTGTGGACAAAGTAGATAAGGAAAAACTGTTTTCCCTATCGCATAACACTAGAACTAGGGGACACTCCATGAAACTTTTGGGTACTAGTTCTCAAACAAATAAGAGAAAGTACTTTTTCACCCAGAGGATTACTGGTCTATGGAACTCCCTGCCAGAAGAAGTGGTGACAGCTGTCAGTCTTGACAGCTTTAAGAAAGGATTAGACAAGTTCATGGAGGACAAGAGTATCAATGGCTATAATTATGGATACTTAAGGACAACCTCCGGGTTGGAGAGATAGGCAGGATATCTCTCAATATCATTTCCAGGGAATCCTAAGCAGGTGAAGGCATCTGCTTGGGAATACCCTGAAGGAAATGGTGAGCCACTGTGTGAGACAGAATGCTGGACTGGATGGGCTGTGGCCTGTTCCAGCAAGGCTGTTCTTATGTTCTTATGTTTCATAACCAGGACGCGGAGCATTCAAAACTGTGGAAACTTTGGACTTGGTGGGCATAACACCTTCTGCAGAAACCCTGAACCCCCAAAAATCTACCTCAGTGGCAAAAAAAAACAGCACTTCTCTTTTTAAGGTGGAGACCCACTTTGTGAAACCCTTCCAACACATTTCCCAATTTCTCAGCGAGGTCCTCCCTATCGGTCCCAGATATCAGAACATCATCAAAATAGGGCAAAACCTTTAAATAGCCTTTCCACTAAACCCTGGAAAATCCCCGGGACAGCATTTACCGAGAACTGAAGGCGATTAACTTTAAAGGCCCCCATGTGAGTAGTGATCATCTGGCACAAAGCCAAGGCAGGGGTAATAGGCAACTGCTGTTACGCCTGAGTCAAATCAAGTTTGGCAAAACAGTTACCCCATGCAGTGAAGCAAGTAGGTGGATGACCATCAGTACAGGATACGATTTTGGGTGAATCGCCTTATTAATGTTACATTTGTAATCTGCACAGATGCAGATGTCTCCATTTGATTTGATTGCAGTAACAATAGGTGTCTCTCACTCAGCAGAGTCTACCGGCTCCAAGATACTCTGTGCCACCAGCTTATCAAGCTCTGCCTCAATACGGTCTTTGAGGGTGAAGGGCACCCAGCGGGGTTTCATCCGTATAGGGACAACCTTTGGATCCAACTCAAAATGAACAGGGGGCGCTTGTCGGAGCACGGCAACGTATTCTGCAACAGATTCTCCCACCTTCTGGTCATGCCTGTAGGAGGCCACTCTAGTTGGAATCACCTCAACCTTTGGTCTGAAGTGGTCTCACAGGATGGCTAGGATGTTCTTAAGAGGAATATCATCGGGCTGTCTCAGTAGAACCAGGTCATTGAGAAGCTCAAGCATTGGCAACCCGCAAAATGTGAGGAACGTAGACTTCTTTAAGGCCTGGTTGATTTGCTGAGAAGTGCAATAGTATTCAAACTGGAACTCACACATAGTCCATGACCCCGGATTTGAGATGTTGAAGGGGCCCATCGACACAAGGGCAGCCACCGCCATTGGGATCCCACCTTTGTTGCCAATTGTTGTGTCTGAATCCTGAAAGGATTACTCAGACAGAGCTGGCTCAAACAACAACATGGGTTTATTGCAAGCAGCAAAGAACAGGGAACAGGTGCGGGAAAACATCTTATATATAGAACATAGTTGTTACATTTACCCAAGACTTCTGGGAAAGCGGGAGAACAATAGCAAATCAGCTTCTTACAATTTGGTGCCTAATTTGCAAGGTGCGCTTGTGCATAAGCAACCTCAATACACAACACCAAGTCACCGATCAGCCAATGTACTGTACTGACTTAGGCTTCTGGGAATTGGAGTCCTTTTCAGGTTTTCTTTTCAATGGTGCCCCTCAGTTGTGAAATTTCCTCCTTGCTCAGGTGTATACAACACTGCATCTCTGCAAATGTTCAGAAAGCCTTTAAAATACTTTTTTTAGATTGCTTTTTCTTTAATCTGTCTTGTATCTCTAAAGTTTTTGAGACAATAAGCTCTTCAGAGCTGACAGTTTTATTTGTTCTCTCAGTTGTTATGTTTTTAAAGGATATTATGCTGCTGTCTGGTTTTTTTGGGCTTCTGCTTTTTTATTTCAAGTTTTACAATAATGAAAGGTAGTTTGAATGAATTGTTCTATTGCCTAATAAATGGCTATTTATCCTGCTACCATCATTATTATCTCGCTGATCAATCCAACCAGAGTGGCAGTTTCCCTTTATTTTAAACCTACCAGAATGCAACCCTGTGTAGGAATTGCTTACCTTTTTGTACAGTTAAAGTAAGCACATAACCATAGCTGGTACAATCCTTATCATTCTATGTTAAAGCTGGGATATGCTTTAAGTATCAGATAAGAGCAGAAGATTTTTTTTAATTAAGTAAAATGTAGTAATGGAGATATTCATTTGGAACATAACATGATCACTGCAGCACCTCCCCGCCCCTTCCACTGGTGGGGGGTTTAAAAGGATTCTCCTGAGATCCTTCCCTGGCCCGGCATTGGCCGTGGGGAAGGAGGCAACTCCTGGGACTCCTGAGGTGCTGGCCTTAAAGCCGCATTGCTGCCACTGCTCCTGAGACTCTTCCCCGACCCGGGATTGGCCACGCGGGGAAGGAGGTAACACCTGGGTGTTGCGGTACTGCCATGCCACTTTGTCCTCACCGCAGACGACGCTGCCTAGAATGATTCCTCGGCCCGTTCAGTTTTGGTAAGGTCGTTGCGCCTTGATCTCTGACCCCTCAGTGGCCGTCAATCACCCTTGTGGACTTGTCTGGGGCTGAGTATTTATTTTGCCATACTGTACTGTATTTCTGTATATTGTTGTAATACTGTATATTGTTGTAATACTGTAATTTTTTTAACTTATGTATCTTAACATTGTATCTTTAATTTTTTTTGTAAGCCGCTTCGAGTCGTCCATTGGATTGAGGGAAGCAGGATATAAATAAAAACATTATTATTATTATTATCACTTGGCAAACTGGGTAATTAATTCTGTATTGTAGTACTTCCATATGTGTTGCTTTGTCATTAAGACACAAGTGGGAACCTGTGACCTTAAGATATTATTGGACCACAACTTCCACCACCACTCTACACTAATGAGAGCCAATAGGAGTTCCAGTTCAATAGCTGAAGGACCACATAGCTTCCAACCCCGCCTGTAGATTGTTGGGATAATAACAATCTTACATGCACTCAAATTGGGTATCAGTGGGAGGCGTTTTGATAACCTAATGTGAATGTCCTTTGCCACTAACTTGATTGGTAATGTTCTTGCCTTACCTCTGGCATTTGTGAAAAGCCTCCCCCTTCTTGGTTTGTTGTTGTTGTTGTTGTTGCTGCTGCTGCTGCTGCTGCTGCTGCGGCTTCTTCTGCTGTTGTTGTTATTCACTTGCTGCCATTGTCTTTGTTGTTCTTCTCCTCTGGCCAAGCAACAAGCCTCAATGTTCTCTCCAGGTGCTGGTGATTCCATTTTCCCAATTTTTTCTTCTGATTTAACTGGAAATGATAACTGTAAATAAAAATATCTAGTCTGCGTGGAAAAGAAACAAAAGGGGTGGGCAGGAATGGAAATGAGCTGATCACTCCGTGCTTCTCTGTAGTCATGGGGTTGTTCATTTTTCTACCTTTTATCTCAAGTGTCAATCATCTTGAGGTGAATCACTTGAATGATAACATAATCAGGCAATTCTGCTCACTCTTAAGTCTAAGGACCCTGTTGGCGCAATGGTTAAACTGCTGTCCTACGACCAAAAACATTGTAAGTTCAGTCCTGATCAGGGTTCAAGGTTGACTCAGCCTTCCATCCTTCCAAGGTCGGTAAAATAAGTACCTATCATGTTGGGGGTAAAACGCTAATTAATTTGTGAACCGCTAAGCGCTATGGGATGATGGTATATGAGTGTGATTGCTTTGCTATCCAAATTAATACTCAAATTAGTTCAGAGGTTTAAGCCTAAAGTTTGTTCTGCATCAATGGGCAAAGATTTAGCAGACAAGAGGATGTCTGGCTGATGCTTCTCTAAGACAGTAACACTTCTTCAAGCTCAGTTCTTTCCAAATGGCAAAGATTTAGCAGACAAGAGGATGTCTGGCTGATGCTTCTCTAAGACATTAATACTTCTTCAAGCTCAGCCTCAGTTATTTCTAAATTACAGACAGCAATAGCAAATACACTTATATACTTCCCCATAGCACTTAGTGCACAGGGAGGGTTGTACCAGCAAAATGCCAGCTACCAACTCAAGAGGATTCTAGCCATTTCAAGCAGACTGCAAGATATCTATCTCCATACTATATTTCCATTTGGATTGCACTGACTGGATCTTATCTTTATGTTGTGAACAATCCTACCACTACTAAAGTGCAGTCATTTCAAGATTGTGATACTATTGTCTTGCTAATGGAGGATGGTCAATGACTTTCTAGTTTCTACCTTGTGCTAACGATGTGGTGCAATTTTGCATCTCCAATATCTTTACTGCTACCTGTGTCCTATCCTGACACCGACTGTTGTTAAGCCCCAGTTAAACAAAGTTCTTTTTTCTTGGCTCACTGCTGAGTTTATATCACACTAGCAGAGTTTGCCCGGCATTGTCGGGCTGTTTTAAATTGTGTTGGAAGGGTGGTGGTGGTAATGTTTGTAAAAAAGAGGTTAGTCTGTAATTGTTCTTTTTAAAAAAAATTATTTATGCAAAAATTCCTTATGTTGTCATTTTGTTATGGAATACTAAACTAGACAAAATCACATTCCACACACTAAGACAGATTTAGGAGTTTTTATTACCATTGTTTGGCCAAACAGATTCAGGAACGCTTTACCAAGCTAATAGTCCCTGAATGAATATACATTTTCAGAGCCATCTTTTTATAGCATAAAATTTGGAAATTTCTACACATTTCATCACTATGGGATAAGCCAAAATTATTAATTAATCTTCTGACATTTTCATGGAGTTCAGGTTAGAACATTCAGCAACTGTTATTTAGATTATGTCATATAAGGAACATGCCTCATGTCACATCATGTCATTTCACAGAAATATCCTGTGTTTACACTACATGTTTGTTCGGCTTCTGTTGATTTTAGCTATATTGTCACAGTGAATCGATAGGGTTACACTGAACTGTTTAACTTTACAGAGTACTGAGAAAATAATTTTTACTTTTAAACCAGAATTAATATTATCTTAATATCTTAATTCTTTCACTGCTATTTCAATTTGTTAAATAGATTGTATTGTTTTGATACTGTAAAGTAATAACAACTTGTATTTTGTTATTTTTCTAATGTATTTTTGAATATTTGTTTTAACATATATGTTAATTTTTGTTACGATGCCGGGCTGTTATAAACTGTGATTAGGGGTTTTTTGGGGGGTTTTTTTTGTGGATTAAAAAAAGAACAAAGGATGATATAATTTTTTATTTAACCAAATAATGTTTTAGTATGTGACTTTTATTTTAATAGTTGTACCGTAGGTAATAGTTTCAAAAATGTGAAAGTACATTTTTTTACATTCAATGTTTTTAAACTGTGTTTAGATGTTTTCGGTTTTTATTTGAGTTAAAACTCAACACAGGATTTTAGAAATGTTTTTATTTCATTTTTTTGGCATATGTTTGTGATTTGTGTAAACTTTTTGCTCGCGCCTCTCAGCCTGATTGGCTGTGGCACGGCATGGCGCATAGGATGTTGGGTATTGAAGTCATTTTTCTTTGTTTGCGTTCGGGGGGCTCCTGCCCCACTGGCGCATTTTTCAACCCGACAGTTACCTCCAAACCAGGTTCGGGCGAGTGCAGGAGGCTCGGTACGGGCTAGTATGGCCGGGTGCAGGATCCTTTGTCACATTCCAACGGTTAACGCTCGGATTTATAGGTATAGATGTGGGTGGGACCAAGTGCATGCTGTGGGATTAGAAAAGCAGTCTTGTCACTTCCAGGGACCCCTGCCTTTATCTTTGGGGACTAAATAGTGAACCACTACCTATGAACAGTGTTAGTACTACTACAGCATTGTTTGGGGAAATGAAGTCCTTAGAGTAGCCCGAATCCTCTTATTTCCCGAAGCAAGAAATTCATGCCTTTCCAACATCTCAGTGCAGTAGTGGTGCCCCTTGTGTACCAGGGCATGATGATGATAGCATTCTAGACGAATACAGGGTTGGCCTCTTCCCACCTCCTCAGAAGAATCAAGGATCAGCTGGTGCTAAAAAGAAGGGAAATTAGAATGTGCCTGCTACTAGGCCAGAAACATGGAGGAGCAGAGCTGATGAACAGGATTCCCAGGGCCACCTACAGTAGCTACCCAAAGGAAGAAGGCATATTGTGGTAGCAGCAGCAAGAAAGATTCTGCAGTGAAAAGGGAGGACATAGTAATGCAGCTTAATAAACTGGAAGCTCTGGAGAATTGTCCTGAGTAGCCACCACTCTTCAGACTCGCAGGGCCTTGCCGGAGTGGTCGTGGTGGTGAGATCTAATTTGCTGTGCCACCCCTGACTCTTGAAGCAACTGCATTAACCAGGCGAGTGGCATAGCTGGCCCTTAGTAACTTGGCACCTACATATGTTACCGTACCAAGTTTCTGCTAATTGGCAGTGGCTTAGTGGTTAAGGCGCTGAGCTTGATGACCGGAAGGTCGACAGGTCGGCAGTTCAACACCCGAGTGCTGCATGACAGAGTGAGCTTCCATCGTCTGCCCCAGCTCCTGCCAACCTAGCAGTCTGAAAGCAAGAAGTTGCAGGCAGATAAATCGGTACCGCTTTGGTGGAAAAGGTAACAAGTGTTCTGTGTGCTCTGATGTCTAGTCATGGCTGCCACATGACCACAGAAATGTCTGTAGACTCAGATAGCATTGGCTCTTTGGCTGTAAACGGAAATGAGCACACACACACCCTAGAGTCAGACATGACTGGCTTTTAAGCAAGGAAGACCTTTACCTTTACACTAGTTTTAGTGTATGAAAACCAAGACACTGGACACAGCCTCGGGCTGGGTTAACTCAGGTTTATTGCATCGTGGACAGAGGGAACATGAGGTAATGGCGGATCGATAGCTCTTTATATACAGGAGTAATACATTTGAACGTGGTGCCATGGTAGCCCATTGGCTACTGCCTGCGTGACGTCATCGCGAGTCACGCCCTTCTTGTCCAGGTGTAGGTGGTGGCGGGAAAGCTTCCCGCGCTGTTGCCTTTGATGAGTTCGGACCAAGAGAGCTTGGACGCTCGCCACTGCCAGCTGGTGGTCATTAGCTCGCGTCCTCTTACAGGGTTTATATGATACAGCTGAAGGTTACATTGTTGCTATCGGCAAGGTTACATTGGCTCAGATACATTGTAATCCATGTGGAAGGTAAAACCCTTAGAACACAACACCCCTCCCCCCTAGGACGAGACAACGTCTCGCGCCCATACTCCCCCCCCAGGAGACAAAATCTCTCAGCCAAGATGGCTTGTTTCGAACACGCTGGGGTCTCGATGCGGGCTGCCTTTCCCCGGGTTTGCTACCTTCTCTTTGTCCCCCGGTTTCCTGTCCTGTAATTTGAGAGGGAGACTCGTTAGTGACTTGCCGCGGCTCCGCGGCGTTGTTGGGAGGTGTGCTCTTTCTTAGGGAGGAACCGGGGGCACTGGGGGCTAACGAAAAACCCCTCTTCTCGCTTGGATGGGTGGGGGAACACTCCTGAAAACCCCCCCGGCTCGCTAAATCAAAATCTAAATTCCATTCGGGGGCAGCGGTCGCGAACTCCTCTCCCCCTTCCCGGGCCTCTGATAGGACTGGTTTATCAAAAGGATATGAGTCGGGGCCGCTGCTTCTTCCTTCCCCTCTTGCTTGGGACTGTTGTCCGCTGCTGTCTCCCCCTTGGGTGAAGCGGTTGGGGGAGAGCCCTAACGCTGAATCTTGTTGCTGATCCTCACTGACTGGCCCACTTACTCGGTGCCTCAGCTGGTCTGCGTGCCTCCTCCAGAGGAGACCGGTGTGGGTTTCGACCCGGTACGAGACTGGCCCCGTCTGTTCTACAACTGTCCCCGGCACCCAGGCTGGCCCTGCGCTGGCATAGTTCCTGCAATGAACAGGGTCGCCGGCGGCGAAACCTTTCGAGACTGCCAACCCTACGTTCTTCCCTTTATCCTCAATTCTTGTGGGGTCTAGCCTGGACAGGAGCGTAGTCAGTTTTCGCCGCATCAATAGCTCTGCCGGCGAGTAACCCGACGCTAAGGGGGTCACCCTATACGCTAGTAAGAACTGACATACTTGGTGATTTAGGTCCCCGGGGCCCATGCGCCGGAGCGCCTCCTTTGTTGTACGCACCAACCGTTCCACTTGGCCATTCGTGGCCGGGTGAAACGGCGCGGATGTGACATGCCGAATGGCGTTTGCCTCCATGAATGCCCCGAACTCTGAGGAGGTGAAACAACTCGCGTTATCGCTGACTAAAGTGTCGGGTAAGCCGAACGTTGAAAAGACTCTCCGTAGTTGGCTAATTGTAGTGGCGGAGGACGTGCTCTTTACCGGAATGACCTCCAGCCACTTTGAGAATGCATCCACCACCAGGAGAAACATGGTTCCTCGGAAAGGGCCAGCGAAATCTACGTGCACTCTGGACCATGGCCCCCTTGCTGTGTCCCATTCCCTGTGCGGGAGGCGGGCCGCCTCTGGTCGGGACCCCTGGCATGCCTCACAAGTGCCGACCATGTGCTCAATGTCCTCGTCCAGCTGTGGCCACCAAAAGTAGCTGCGGGCCAGCGCTTTGGAGCGAACGATGCCCGGGTGGCTGACGTGCAGCAGTTTGAGCACCCTCGGCCGCATGGGTGTTGGGACCACCACCCGTTGGCCCCACAACAGGCACCCCCTTTCTAGGGACAACTCTAGCTTCTTCCGAAAGAATGGGTCGAATTCCTTGCTTGGGGACGATGCTGGCCACCCTTTCTGCACCCAAGAGCTGACTTTCTCCAGCGTTCTGTCCTTGCCTGTCGCCCTAGCTATATCGGCTGGTACTATTGGGGGTTCGTCTAAGACCTCGATTAGCAACACCTGGCGGTCTCTCCCTAATCTGGCTTTTTGGTCGTCCGACAAGGGCAAAGGGGATCTCGAAAGTGCATCAGCATGGCTGATCTCCTTTCCGGGCCGGTACTCCAACTCGTGTTGGTATGCGTTAAGAAAAATGGCCCATCGCAACATTCTCGGGGATAGTATCTGCGGCGTGGGCTTGCCTGCCGTGAAAATCCCTAACAGGGGCTTGTGATCCGTCACGATTTTGAACGGGCGGCCATACAGAAAATCGTGAAACTTTTTGGTCCCCGCTACTATTGCTAATGCCTCCCTGTCGGTTTGTGCGTAATTTCGCTCTGCTTGGGACAGGGACCTTGAATAAAACGCAACTGGGGCCTCCCGACCGTCATCCAACACGTGGCAAAGCACCGCCCCCACCCCCACCGGTGATGCATCACAGACTAAGACCACCGGCCGTTTGGGGTCGAAGTGCGTAAGGATTGCGTCCGATGTTAGAAGTTGCTTGAGTTCGTTGAACGCCCTCTCATGCTCGTCACCCCACATCCATGTCTCCTCCTTTTTAAGTAACCGATGAAGCGGTTCGGCCACGGAGGCTTTCCGCGGGAGGAATGTATGGTAAAAATTTAGGAGCCCCAGGAATGACTGTAGTTCGGTTTTGGATGTGGGGCGAGGGGCCTTCTTGATGGCTGCTACTTTGGATTTGGACGGCTGAATACCCTCGGGTGTGATCCGAAACCCTAAAAACTCGACCTCGGTCTCGAAAAAAACACATTTGTCCTTCCTCAGTCTCAGCCCCGCTTTCTCGAACACAGTTAGCACTTTATCCAATCTCCTTGCTAGTTCGGCCTCACTCCCCCCTGTTATCAATACGTCATCAAAATAAGGCAACACCCCCTCCAGCCCCTTCAGGAGGCGTTCCACAAGCGACTGAAAAAGGCCGGGTGCCGAGTTCACGCCGAACTGTAAACGCGACACCTGGAACGCTCCTTTATGTGTGACTATCGTTTGTGCCGCGGCCGTGGCGGGAGTTACGGGGAGTTGCTGATAGGCTTGTGCCAGGTCGAGCTTAGCGAAACACTTTCCCCCATTTAGCCTGGCCAAAAGGTGGCTGACCACTGGCACCGGATATGCATTAGGGCGAATCGCCTTGTTAATTGTACACTTATAATCAGCGCAAATGTGCACCTCCCCGTTAGCCTTCAGAGCTGTTACAATTGGAGTTTCCCACTCCGCGGAATCAACAGGAATAAGAATCCCCTGGCCCACCAATTTGTCCAGTTCCGCCTCTATTTTGTCCTTTAGTGCGAAAGGCACCCTGCGCGGTTTGAGTCTTATCGGGCGGACCTCCGGGTCTAGGTCGAAGGCTACAGGGGGTCCGTTGAATTTCCCAAGTCCTTTTTTAAAGACGGCGGGGTGCGCATCGCACACCGCTTGTATTGGGTCCGCCCCCACTGAATGTACTCCCCCTATGAACAGGCCCAAGGGCTGAAACCACTGTGTCCCTAGGAGGCTACAACTTCCCCCCTTGAGGACAACTAGGGGCAGTTCCGCAGAATGTCTCCTAAACTTAACCTGAAATTTCCCGACCCCCAACACCGGAATGCTGTTTCCCTGTACATCACGTAGCGTGGACCTCAATGCTTTAAGTTTGGGCCGCACGTGGGGGTCGATTTTCAAAAACTCCCTCTGGGGAATTATAGAATAGGAGGACCCCGAGTCAATTTCCATCCTGATAGGGGCCCCTTGTACTTGTACCTCAACGAAGTAATGGGACTGTCCCGCGGACACGCTGAACACTGGGGCGTCGTCCTCGCTGCCGTCCGAGACGCGGCCCACGCCGTCCTGCTTCTTCGTGGTCTGGACGCCATCTTTGGGCCTCGCTGGACGGTCCGGCCTGGTCGAACGGTCTGATGACTGCCTCCGGCCCTCCTTCCGTTTTCTGCATGCCCTGGCGATGTGCCCCCGCCGGCCGCAGGTGTAACATTCGGCCTTTCTAAATGGGCACCTCGCGCGCTCGTGGGCCGCTCCGCAGCCATCGCAGCGGCGCCCCCCCTTTCGGACCTTCTGGACTTCTTCGCCGTCGCTGCCTTCCGAGGACGATTTTGAGGCCCGTCGAGTCGCGTGCACCGGTTTTTCCGCTTTGCCGGCTCTGGGACGCCACTCACGCCACTGGTGCATCTCGTCCACTCCGGCATTCGTGGACTCTGCGGCTTCTGCGGCCTCAACGACCTCTGCCAGCGTGGGTGGCGGCTCCTTGTTCATCAAACTGCGCTGCACCTCCTTGTCTTTCAGGCCGCACAGCACGCCGTCCCTGAGGGCCATTTCTTGGATATTGCCCCATTTACAGGGGACGGCGGCTGCCCTCATGGCGGCCACGAATGCCTCAACCGATTCGTCCGGCGCTTGGACTCGCCTCCAAAACGCGCTCCGAGCGGGAAACATCGCCCTCGCGGGTCGGAAGCGCTCCCGTAGCAGCTTCATGATGTCGTCCGCCTTAAATTCGCTCACCTTCTTCGGGGTGATGATGCCCACCAGCGTCCGCTTGGTGTCCATCCCGAGCATTCTGGTGAGGATGGCCCTCTTCGTCTCCTCATCGTCTTCCTTGACTTTGAGCTCCACCAGCGCCGCATGGAAGTCCATCTCAAACAGCTCCCAGTCTTGCGGTTTGGTGATGTTGAACCCGCTCTGTGCCCTGGCTGCTCCTTGGGGATCCATCATCCCACCTTCGTCGCCAATTTAGTGTATGAAAACCAAGACACTGGACACAGCCTCGGGCTGGGTTAACTCAGGTTTATTGCATCGTGGACAGAGGGAACATGAGGTAATGGCGGATCGATAGCTCTTTATATACAGGAGTAATACATTTGAACGTGGTGCCATGGTAGCCCATTGGCTACTGCCTGCGTGACGTCATCGCGAGTCACGCCCTTCTTGTCCAGGTGTAGGTGGTGGCGGGAAAGCTTCCCACGCTGTTGCCTTTGATGAGTTCGGACCAAGAGAGCTTGGACGCTCGCCACTGCCAGCTGGTGGTCATTAGCTCGCGTCCTCTTACAGGGTTTATATGATACAGCTGAAGGTTACATTGTTGCTATCGGCAAGGTTACATTGGCTCAGATACATTGTAATCCATGTGGAAGGTAAAACCCTTAGAACACAACACTAGTCATAACTAATAGACAGAATCAGAACATGTCCTTTTTCATTGTTGGTTGGAGGTGTCTACTGGTAAATATCTTGGTTTTATTTCAAGGACACAGCATTATGTCAATGCAGCTGTATATCCAACAGTGATTTGAAGGGAAATTATTTTCAAGGGAAAACCTGGCCTGGAATCACTATACTGAAATTACCTAGGCTTTGTAGCTATATTTACAAGAAGGGCTGAGAAAGCACAGCATCTCACTGGTACTCTCCATTCACCAAAACATAAAAATAACCTAATTATGTCGCCACTATTTACTGCCATGTATTGCATTCAGCCCAGGCAAGAATCAATTTCCTTTGAAGGCAAATAGAGTATATTCCACATCATCTTATGCAAAGCAGTGACCTTACTTGATCCAAATGCAATGTAGATGAATTTTGCCAGGCTAAAATGTTCAATGGAAAGATTACATTTCCAGTAGGGCAGAAAGGTATTTGCCAGTGTCTCATAATGGTTTTGCTATAAACATCTTGGATTTCAATCAACACAAAGACAGACTGGCAATAATCCCTCAGAGGGGTTCTAGCCGAGTCTTTGTCATCAGAAACATTACACAGGCGCCCCACTGACCCCTTGTATTAGAATTTTTTTTGAAAGATTTCCAGGAGGAAAGGAATACAAGAAAATAGCCAAGTAGTCATCTGTATGTCAAAAATATGAAGCATCTTGTGATGTCTGCCTTGCCTGCTAACTTTGCAACTGGGAGGCGAAGGTTACATCATTGATGTGTTTTTTCCAGCATAAATGAAATGCACTGAATTCTCTGAACTGGAAATGTCCCATCAGTTCTCTTCCATGGCACACCTCCTATCATTACGATGGTATTCCCACTCTCACTGATGCATTTGATCCTTGTCTACAAAAAGAAGTAATTTGTCTCCTTAATGGAAATGTATGAAATTTGCTTTAACAGACTTTATGGGTTTAAATGAAAGGTCCTCAGAATGTTTCACAAATGCCATTTCATAAAACATGCACAATTGGAGCATTTTCTAATAATTCTTTTTCTGCAGGGTCATTGAACAAAGATGGGGAAAAAATATTACAATGCTTTCAAGAGTAATCAGTGTGACTATATATATGCGCGCGCACACATATATTCATAAAACATGTATACATATATATTACACACAAAGTGATTCACAATATAAGAACATTTTACTTTTAGCAAATGAGGAAAAACAAGTTTCCCTTGCAACACAGATAAATGGGGGAAAGAAATATTCTTTATTACAATTTTGAAAAGATATGGCTCTGCTATAAATGGGAAAGTTAGCAGAAAGGTGTTAACAGTCTAATCTAGTTGTTTCAGTTGCAAATAGCAATTTTAACAGTTAATAGTAAATTGCCATTTAAATTACATGATTACAATAAAGTCTTACCACAAAGGTAGAAAAAATCAATCCACTTTACTCTTTATACCACAAACCATATTCTTTATGAAAGAAAACCGCTATATGAATTTTTGAACCCAACCTCCCCCCCAACCCAACCTCTTTGCTTGTTTTCATCTGCCTTCCCCATTGCAGTGTGACACCCGTACCATTGATCCAGTTCCACAAGTCACTTTCTGTCCGCATCAGCCCCAGGCCAATATTGATGAAGCTGCTGCCCTCCATCAAGATGGATTCAAGTGGGATTTAATCCACTTGGGGACAATCACCCTTCCCCGTGGACTTTGCCAAGGCCGCTAGTCCAGGTCAGGGTTGTCAGGTTAGTTAACCACTGCCTGATGTTTGGTGTTGAGTCACTGGCAGTATGGTCTACTCTATTACCATAGCAAGATAACCTGGCCAGACACATTTAAATATTTTAAATTAAAAAAATTAAGTTGCAATTTTAAAAACTTTCATGTAAAAAAAAGGGAACACCGTAAAACTCCCTTTAGTGCAAGGAACACTGTTTACTTTCCCACCAAAGTGGTACCTATTTATCTACTTGCAATCTCTTGCTTTCGAACTGCTAGGTTGGCAGAAGCTGGGACAGAGACAGGCGCTCATTCTGTCATGCAGTACAGTACTCAGGTTTTGAACTGCTGACCTTCTGCCTCCCAGTTAGCTGCTTCAGACCTAGATGACACAGTCAACTTTCATGTAAAAAAAGGGAAAAGGAAAAAAGCAGACGTGACCCAGGGTCTGACTACTGATGTCTGTGAAGTTTCTCCTGTGAGAATACTGGAACAGATCACAAACCTATTGACTTTCTAGGGCAAATCCATGTACAGTCTCCTACAGCAGTCTTCTTTTATTATAGCTTGCCTTAAATAGTAAATGTCACTAAAAGCTAAGGAGACTGGAGGAAAATGCATCCAACTTGTTATCATAAAATTGTACAGTAATCTACATCAACAAAGCTTTTCATGATTTTCTTAGTTGAACAGAGACCATTGTCTCATGATGGAGGAAGCAACATAAAACTTCCTTTAATGTTCTAAAAAAATATATTATCTTTGAAAATCTGACATCTTGCCCTGTTACCAGCCCCCAAAAGGTGAAATGATGGAAGAGTATACAATAAAAGAACAGAATATACAGTCACACACAATATATCTAACAGTCATTCCCTTTCTGCTGATCTTTTTGGTGTTTTATGTGTATGTAGGTTTTTTTTCTCTTTTAGAAATCATTGCAATGGTAGCAGCTTGGGGAATCTTTTAAGAAGCTTTCATTCCTTTTTTTCTTAACTACATAATGGGAAGAAAAATAAAGCACAGTAGTTATTGGTCCAAAACTGAGGGAAGGGGAACTTGCCTTGTATTTTTGAGTACACATATTCGGCAGTGAATCACTCTTAAGTGCTCACCCATTCATGACATATTTTTGCATGTGGCAAAGGTTACCAGATTGCAGGAGTACTCATCTCGGGAAGGGCTCATAATCCACACTTATCTTATTTTGATACTAAAGAAGGGAATGTGTATCAAGCAGTGAAAATTATGGAAAATATATTAACAATATAACAATTATGAAGAGGGGAGACTAGAACAATAATAATGACCAAAAAAAAAACCCAAGATTTTACCTTGTAAGAGGAGGTTGGCCTATCAGTTGAGTGGATCCTTAAAATAAAGTGGTTGTTAGTTGGATTAGTGAGATTTGGAGAGAGATAAAGTGGTTCCCACAAAATATGTACAGATTGTATTAGTGTTTGAAAACACATACATCCAAAGCATGCTCCTTTTTTTTATTTGTGTCAGATGCACCACCAGCATATAATTACAAAGCTAAAATTAAAACATCTAAATCAAAATAGAATTAAAGATGATATCCACCCAATATCGGGCCAGATCAACAGCATTTCCTCTTGCCAACGTAAGGTCCTCTTCAGTGCACGTTGAGGGGCATCGTGTGCATTGTATCATATGGGAGATAGTTTGTTCTTTTTCACATTCACATAGGCTGTCATCTACAGGGAGACCTCACTTTCTCAGATTAGCCGTTGATCTCTCTACCCAGTCTATTTAAAGCTTTCCACACAGGCCATGGTTGTTCTTGGCCAGGCAGTAGAGAGTCATGTGGTTCTGCCCAGTTATCTGGTAGCTCCAGGGCCGGCATCAGAAATTTCCGAGCCCGGTACACACACACACACACACACACACACACACACACACACACACACACACACACACACACACACACACACACACACACCACACACACACACACACACACACACACACACACACACACACACACACACACACACACACACACACACACCATTTTGGCCATGCCCCTTTGGTTTCCTGTGCATATGTGGTTTGTTTGCGCATGTGCACATCAGTGATTTCCCGGCACCGCAGGGGCCGCATCATCTCCGGGCCCGGGAGTCTTGATGGTCCACCCCTGATGGCAGCCCTGGGTAGCTCTTTGCTTGCCTTCCAAAGTTCTAAAGCGGTCTGTGGGGGGTGGTTGTTTGGTGTGGCATTCCTATTGCAAATCACTTTTAGTTGTCTCTGCAATGTTTGTGAACAGTCTCCTATGAAAACGTGCTCAAGAAGCACCTTCTTGAGCATGTTCCTGTAAGGGGACTGTTCACATACATTGCAGAGTCAACTATAAATAATTTTCAATAGGACAGTTATTTTCCCACCAATTTCTAACATAGTCTCTTTTGTAATATAGGTTTTACATTATATTGTCAACCGTTTGATTATATACATGGCTACACTTCAAAAAATGAAAGCCTGGGTTATTCCCAGATCTTCTTCCATGTCTAGGCCAGATGTGAAACTGCCAAAATGAAGGCACCTTTTTGTGAGTTCATTCTGCAGTTCCTTTTGCCTGACCTAGTGTGAGAAAGATTAGCCGATAGATACAGGGCTCCTACTACCACCAATCACTAACAGTTGTTCAGCTGTGATTTTTTCCTCCTTAGCATATTTGCCACAATGAAATAAAAATACAAGAAAAGTAGGAAAACATGAAAATGTTAGAAATATTGTCATTTGGATGAATTGTAAAAATATCTTAATGAAGCAGGTATACTGCATGATAAAAGTCTTCACTGTTCTTCCAGAGTACCCAAGACTTAAATTAGAAGCCAATTAAAAGAGATGCTGGCACCTCTAGCCCAACAACATCTGGGGGGGTCACAGTTTCCTCTTCTCTGTATTACTATATCTATCACTTATATCTGAAGACAATTAAGGCAATGCCTTAATTATAGGGTAATAGTTAATAAAATGTAGTTTAAATAATGCGGCGGCAGGAGGGAGCCAATGAAACTGAACATCATGCTACAAATAAGTACAGAAATGACAGACAACAGTATTCCATATACAAAAACTGTCAATAAATGGGTGTCAAGCTGTCAGAAAGAGTGACAGCAGTTAAAGATAGCTGTAGAACTGACACTGGGATTATGGTGTTAGGTTGTACCACCCTAACCAACAGAAGTATAAAATCACCTTGGGAAGGTCTTCATGTATCCTGCTATCAGTTTGCTTTCAGGCAGTGTAGACTGGGCTGTAACAGTGTGAAAGAATAAACAACTGACAGCTGTTCACATTTTCCTGTTAAACACTGACCATATAAATGAATAGTTGCTTCTGACAATAACACATATGTGCTTCCCCAACTCTTGTATGGTAGAGTCAAGATACATTTTAAAAAACTCCAAATACATTTTTGCAACACCAAAAATAATCAAGGTGGTGAAATCACAAATACTCCAATTACTTTCCAATATAAGAGGTAATTCAGATGGACATTAAATCAACTATTTGAGGTGATCTGGGGTCACGCAGCTCCATTTTTATTTTGAGCATCCGTGCATGTTGTATGCCAGAGCAATCCCAGTGCCCCAGCCCCAAACATACGCCCTTAGGTCCCCCATCAGATGGTTCTACTTTTTCAGCATGTTCTCATATATGTCATTCCCAGCATCTGTGGACCCTGGGAACAGGACATAAGGAATCCTTGCAGGTGTCAAAGCTTCTTCCTGTGACAACTTCCATTATATTAAAAAGACTTACCACAGTTCAGATTTTTTAAATGCTAGCCATGTTAGTGTGTGAAAGCATATCAGAGATTAAACAAAACAAAAAAGACAAAAAAGTTGTGGGACCTTAAAGACTAACTCCTGCATTTTAATGTTAGCTTTTGTGGATCAAATCCACCTACCTAATCAAAGGAGGTAGGTGTTGCAGCCATGTGAAGGATCATCATTCCGCCCTACAAACAGATTACATAAAACATGGGGAAAGCAAGTGTTTCATGTTTCTCAGGACACACAGTTGTTAGAAATGGACCTGATCCATGAAAGCTAACATTAAAATACAGTAATTGTCTTCAAGATGCCGCAATGGTTTTTGTCTTTTTGTTTTGTTTACTCTCTGATATTACCACAGTTGCTATAATTATTGACTATGTTAGCTACAATTGACAGAAGTTGCAGTTCAATAACATCTGGAAGGCCATGCCTTTGTGTTATGGCAAACACCTGGTGAGGAAATGGTTTTAATGCCTCCTACACAGTGTAAGGACTGCGGCGGCTTAGTGGTTAAGATGCTGAACTTGATGACTGGAAGGTCAGCAGTTCAAGACCACAGTGCTGCATGACAAAGTGAGCAACTGTCTCTGTCCCAGCTCCTGCCGACCTAGCAGTTTGAAAGCAAGACATTGCAAGTAGATAAACAGGTACCACTTCAGTAGGAAAGGTAATAGCGTTCCATGCGCTTTGGCATATAGTCACGGCTGCCATAGGAGCACGGAAACGTCTACAAAAGGACAGCTATGGCTCTTTGGCTGTATACGAAAATGAGCACAACACATTAGGGACGGATACAACTGGCTTTAGAGCAAGGGCAACCTTTCTTTACCTTTGCAACTTAAAGGTAAAGGTTTCGGTTTCCCTTGCTAGGAAGCCAGTTGTATCCGACTCTAGGGTTCAGTGCTCATCTGTTTCAAAGCCGAAGCAGACGTTTCCGTGGTCATGTGGCAGGCATGACTAGACACCGGAGCGCACGAACGCTGTTACCTTCCCACCAGAGTGGTCCCTATTTATCTACTTGCAATGTCTTGCTTTCGAACTGCTAGGTTGGCAGGAGCTTGGACAAAGATGGGAGCTCATTCCGTCCTGCTCGGGATTCGAACTGCTGACCTTCTGCCTCCCAGTCAGCGTCTTAGCCAGTTGAACCACAACCATGGCTGCAAATTTCTACCTCCTTTGATTAACATTAATTAGAGGTGGTGAGGGCTGAGTCCAGCCACACCTAGCTAGCAGGCTATACAGTACAGGGTGATTTCCTTATTTACACGCCTTCAGCTCGCTGGGTCCTCATATGACGGCTCCTTTAAGGCATGGAGGCAGCTCGCTAGGGCGAAGGCGCGGGGTATAGGCCCCGCAAGGCATTCTGGGAATAGTAGTTCTTCGCGGACGAGAGCCTGGCCCTATTTCCCCTCCCCCTCAGCTCGTTTTTTGGACAGCTGTGTATTTAACAAACTAGGTTCGTTCCCTATTCGTTGAGGTTCGTCCAGTGAACATACAGGGGCGTCCTTTGGCACCCCGAAAGGGTTTCAGCCATGGAGGTATAAAAAACAGGAGATGGCACTACAGGCTTCATGCTGTAAGTTTTTTGAAGGTAGTGGGCGTGGCCTGCCGCCATATTAGGTGGACCAAAACATTAGCAGACTACCGTTTACGATTGCTTCTTGTGTTGGAGGGGGCGTGGATTGATCCCCTCTCCGGGTCCCCTGGGTATGGGAGGTTTGGGGGGACAAAAGGGGTCTGTTCCCCCAACCCTTCTGGACCCAAGCGGAGAGGGGGATCGCAACCCCCCACCTACTGATATTAAAGGGGAAACCCTGATCTACTTTCACGACTCCACACAATCAAAGCACCATAAAGCAATGTTTTGGGCCAACTAACATGGCGGACTGTCAGATTAGTCGGCTTCAATTTTGTGACGTCATGTCATCTCCTGTTTTTTTATACTTCCATGGTTTCAGACAACGATTGGCGGCGACCACCACTTTCGCCCAAGACGCATGCGCCATCTTCCGCAACCGCCTGGTGAGCGTCATTGCCTCCTTTGCCCGCGCATGCGCATTTCGTCAGGCGGTGCCGAGCTTCGAGCTAGCTGTCTCTCTTGTGAAGAGGGAGGCTAAGGCTTCAGCTTCGGCATCCCTCTTGTTCGCGGGCCCCCTGCAGTCCCACCCACCCACCCCGCACACGGATCTCCCGCTTCTGTGGAGGAGAGTCTCTAGGGGAGGGAAAGAAGGTGCTTGGTCTGCAAAGCCTCGGAGTGGCAGGTGAGGAGCCCCACCCGCTTCCTTCCCCCCTCCCCCTCCGAAGGAGCGGCGCCTCTTGTGACAGTGATGGGGCCCGGGCGGCTCCTCCACCCACTGCCAAGCAAGGCAAGGGCGTCGCGAGGGAGGGAGAGTGAGAGGCACCACCAACCGTCACTATTTGTCGCGAGCTCGGGGCGGGGGGGGGCAGGGGGGGGCTCGTGCCGGGAGGAAGGCGCGAGGAGGGAGTGTTGGGTGACGTCAAAGCCCGCGAGCCGGGCGTTCCCCCCTCCCCTCCCCCACACTCCGCGCGCCTCTTGTTTTGTTACCTTGGCAACTTAGGTTTGTGCGACCTTCAAGTGGCTAAGACGCTGACTGGGAGGCGGAAGGTCAGCAGTTCGATTCCCGAGTACTGCAGGACGGGAATGGAGCTCCCCCGTCTTTGTCCCAACTCCTGCCAACCTAGCAGTTCGAAAGCAAGAAATTGCAAGTAGATAAATAGGGATCACTTTGGTAGGAAGGTAAACAGCGTTCCATGACTGCCACATGACTACGGAAACGTCTGCAGAAAGCAGACAGCGCTGGCTCTTCGGCTTTGAAACAGATGAGCACTGAACCCTAGAGTCGGATACGACTGGCTTTCGAGCAAGGGAAACCTTTCGGCCCTTTAGTTTCTTTTCCTCGAGGGCACCTCCAGATCTTTGAGACAGTGGTAACCAACCCTCCCCTTTTTTGGCCATGCCCCACCTAAGCATCTCTAAAATCCCGATGCCCCCCCCCCTCCCCTTCCACCTTGTGATGTATAATTCTTATTTTTCAAAAAGTGAACTATTCACTTGCAGGAAGCCAAAAATGCCATTCACTGTTGTTAAGTCATTCTCGAATTGCCCCCTTCTAAAAAGTCAGATTGCTCCCCCGCCCTTGTGGGGAGTGGACCCCACATTGGGAATCAAGGCTTTAGGATCTGAACCTGTGGTAAGTCTTTTCAATATAATGGAAGTTGACACGGGAAGAAGCTTTGACAGCTGCAAGGATTCCTTCTGTCCTGTTCCCAGAGTCCACAGATGCTGGGAATGACATACAGGTGAGACTCGGGAAATTAGAATTTCGTGCAAATATTCATTTAGTTCAGTAATGCAACTTAAAAGGTGAAACAAACATACAGTAGACCCCCATTTTTGATTAACGACGCTACAACGCTCCCATTGTGTTTGAATAACAATGTTATTCGAATAATGATGCTTTTTTGTTGTTATCCGAATAGCGACGTTATTCGAATAGCGACTACTTGGGGAACCAAGTAACGTCGTTATTCGAGGGTCCACTGTATGAGATAGATTCATTGCATGCAAAGCGAGATAGTTCAAGCCTTACTTTGTCATAATATTGGTGCTTATGGCTTACAGTTTACGAAAACCCCAACCCCCCCAATCTCATGTACCCCATAATCATCACATAATCTAATGTATGCTGTACGCCATGATCATCACAATTATAACGAATTAAGGCAAGACATAGTTCATTTTGCATGCAGTGAGTCTATATCATCTATTTGTTTCACCTTTTAAGTGAAATGAATAGACATTTGCATGATATTCTAATTTTCCAAGTTTCACCTGTATATGAGAACATGCTGAAAAAGTACCATCTGATGGGGTCCCAAGGGCATATGTTTGGGGCTTTGGGGGGGGGGGGGTTTGGAATCGCTCTGGCATCCAACATGCATGGACACTGAAAATAAAAATGGAGCAGCTTGACCCCAGATCACCTCAAATAGCTGATTTAATGTCCATCTGCTAGAGGGGCTCGTCTCTCTAGCACAAGAAAGAGGGCCTTCTCTGTGTCCGCACCAGCCCTATGGAACCTCCTACCAATAGAGTTACAGCTGCAGACATAATTGCTGCCCTTTAGGAGAGAACTGAAAACCTGGCTGGCAGGGCAGGTGTGGGGCACCGATGGAGGGGTAACCCCCACCTACTGGCTTATATAATTAAGACTTCTCTCTCTCTCTCTTAATGGATGGGGTGAGTGGGTAAATTATTTAGAATTTTTAATGGGGTTTTCAAGGGCTTTTAATTAGTTTGATGTTGCTTTTAATTGTTATTAGCTGCCCAGAGTCATTGCCTAGTTGGGCGGCAATAGAAATTTGAAGAATAAATAAATAAATATGTTGTTGTCGCTAATGATGCAGCTTTCTTTCTTTTTTCGGGTCAGAGGCACCACCAGCATATAATGACATACAAAGCTAGAATTAACATATCTAAAACAAAAAGGAATCAAACAGGCTAGATGACATCCGCCCAATATCTGGCCACATCAACAGCATTTGCTCTTGCCATCATAAGGTCCTCCTCAGCGCAAGATGAGGGGCATAGTGTACATTGTATCATATTGGTGATAGTTTGTTCTTCTATGCATTCTCACAGGCTACCATCTACAGCAGGGGTTGCCAACCTTTTTACGTCAGGGGCCTGGGTCACGCTCCCTCAGACAGTTGAGCGGGCCGGGCTGGTGGTTTCCCCGCTGTAACACTGCCGTAAAACATGTCCGTGTAAATGTGTCTGCTTCTAGTGGCAGTGGTGCCACGGGCTGGATCTGGTCTGTGGGCCATAGGTTGCCTACCCCTGATCTACAGGGAAACCCCACTTTCTCAGATTAGCCCTTGATCTTCCTACCTCGGTGTGCAGTCTGTTTAAAGCTTTCCACACAGGCCATGGTTGTTCTTGGCCAAGCGGTAGAGAATCATGTGGTTCTGCCCAGTTATCTGGTAGCTGAAAAATGCAAAATATTAAAATAAATGAAAGCATCGTTGGCATGGTGCTGGTCTTCTGCCAATCACCTTTCAGTGGATACTTTGTTGAAAGGGAAGGCAGCCAGAGGAGATGGTAAGATGAGCGCAGGCAGGTTGCAAGTGTCACTTGGCTAATTAATACAATTGCAGAATGAGAAATATCTGTGCCTCTAACTTCCAGAGGGATGCCCTTTGATGCCCTAAGTTCTGTAACATTTGAAAGGCTAACAAATAGGATGACCCCTTGCAGTCCTAAATCTTAGGAATGCCCATGTAGAAAAACACGTGTCACCCTTAAAGAACAACATATCAAGGATAGAAGATCCTCATTTGATTTACAGCTTGGGAAATACTCAGATGCTTCTTCTTCTGTGTCTAGGCCAGAAGTGAAACTGCCAAAACAAAGCCACATTTTGGGTGATGTCATTCCATAGTTCCTTCCTAGTGGGGGAAAAGATTAGCCAGCACAACAAGGGTGCCGTTCCTGGGATACAGCCAATTGTGGTTCAGAAATACCATAATCATTGAGGAGGCTATTTCTGTGTACCTCTACTCAAATGAGTGTTTGTGCTTTTATTGCTTGTAAGTGGCCCAAAATGGTATATTACCAGTTGGACAGAATATAAATGTTCTAACTAGCTCATTAAATAAATAAAGTCAGTAAGGTAGGATTTCAGTCTCCCTTGGTAAAAGTCACAGTCTCAAAATAGCAAATGTAAAGTAAAACAATTCTATAGCAAATCAGTTCATCATCTCGCATGCTGTGAGTGGCATGTGAGATAGTGAACTAATGTCAGTGGTGACGTGACAGATGGTGAAGAGGAACCTCTACTAAAATGTCTGTCATACTGTCAGTTTCTTTGAACAAACAAACACTGCGTAGATACATAGTTGTAGTTATCTTGCAGTTTTGCTTGATGTACTTAATGTTATTCCTTTGTTATAGATGTTAAAGCTAAATGGAATGTACATTGCCTACTTGCCTATAATAAATTGTCACACCTCGCTTTTATGCATTACTGCATCTGATAAAGTACATTTCCTGAAAGTTCATATAAAAGGTCAAAATTATGTCTATGTCTGAAAGGTCCTAATTTATTATTCTGCTCACCTTTACTTCTTTAGACTTAGATCCTCTCATGCTGTGTTGCATATCGGGCCGCATGAGATCTCAAACAGTTCGGGTCTTGAGCAAGTACTTTGACATCCTCCCATGTCATTTTCAGGGCCTTTAAATCTCCTATGAAAGTTCTTCACCATGAATTTCAAGGGTGTCCTCACTGTCGTTTAGCATTAGGAAAGGTCCAACTTATTGCTACCTTAGGAATCCTGTTTTTTTCCATACGAAAAATATGGCCAGCTATTTGGAGCCTTCTTCATGCAACAATGTTGTGTAATTTGTACGAGTCACTACTTCAAAGTACATCCTCATTGGTAATATGGTCAAAATACTGTGTTGAATTTTAAAGATTCTGCTCACCTTTACATGAAATAAATGAGAGAGAGAGAGATGCATATGTAAGTGCACATGTATATGATTGTAGCTACTTGTACATACATACTAAGATTTTAAACTTGGGGGTGGGTAAATGCAAAAGGTAATGCACTTTGGGGTTAGTGCTCTTCAGTTCTGCAAGTTGGAGGTAACATTTAAAGCAGTGGGGCTTTTACTTCTATAAGATTTTTCTTAACATAATAATATTCTCAGATATCAGTTTGCATTTCTCAGTTTCAAAAATACAATTTCAGTAATACTGTACAGGTATATGTATTTTCACACATTTAATTTTGCTTTTAATAGAAAGTTTTTAGTCTAGAATGTTAGAACTACACAGCAGTAATGCACAAAATTGAGATTCTGGTATTTGGATGCAAAATGTGCGATTGTTAAAATGTGTTCTAGTTATATAATTATTCATGCCAAGAGATCATGTTTATGATAGTCATATTTGTGTGTATACAAATATATATGAATGTAATCATTGTGTTCACAGAATTCTAATCATGTCTGACAAAAGTGAGCTAAAGGCAGAATTAGAGCGCAAGAAACAACGCTTGGCTCAAATTAGAGAAGAGAAGAAGAGAAAAGAGGAAGAAAGAAAGAAAAAGGAAGTAAGAACTTTTTCCATTACAACTTCCAGAAGACTATTTACTCTAAATTTTATATAGATAAAAGAAAGTGTGTGTTGAATGTAAATAGATATCTTGATTTTAAAAACTTTGTTCCATTATATAGAATTAGTTTGTTATAATTGCTTAGACAAAAAAGGTGAAAAATATTTTGATCCACACTCAAGTTGTAACATGCAAGAATATTAATGACTAGCAGAGGTTGCCCGGTGTTGCCGGGTTGTTATAAACTGTGATCAGTTTTTTGGTGTGTGTGTGTGTGTGTTGTGGATTAAAAAAAGAACAAAGGATGATATAATTTTTTCAATTTCTTTTATTTAAACAAATAATGTTTTAGAATGTGTCCCTTTTTTAAAGTGTGTGTTGGTGGTTAAGGGTGGTTTTGGGTGTGCACAACCACCAGCACCCATACAATACCACTCCAATCACCAACACACACATTAAAAATTCCTGGCAAGGCAGGAGTGGTGTGTGTGTGTGTGTGTGTGTGTGTGTGTGTGTGTGTGTGTGAGAGAGAGAGAGAGAGAGAGAGAGAGAGAGAGCTCATTAGGGAAAGGAGCAGAAGAGGACTGTGTGTGTGTGTGAGAGAGAGAGAGATAACTCATTAGGGAAAGGAGCAGAAGAGGACTGTGTGTGTGTGTGTGTGAGAGAGAGCGCTCATTAGGGAAAGGGGCAGAAGAGGACTGTGAGTGAGAGAGAGAGCTCATTAGGGAAAGGAGCAGAAGAGGACTGTGTGAGAGTGAGTGAAAGAGAGAGCTCATTAGGGAAAGGAGCAGAAGAGGACTGTGTGTGTGTGTGTGTGAGAGAGAGAGAGAGAGAGCACTCATTAGGGAAAGGAGAAGAAGAGGACTGTGTGTGTGTGTGTGTGTGTGAGAGAGAGAGAGAGCTCATTAGGGAAAGGAGCAGAAGAGGACTCTGTGTGTGTGTGTGTATGTGAGGGAGAGAGAGAGAGAACACTCATTAGGGAAAGGAGAAGAAGAGGACTCTGTGTGTGTGTGTGTGTGAGAGAGAGAGAGAGCGCTCATTAGGGAAAGGGGCAGAAGAGGACTGTGTGTGAGTAAGAGAGAGAGCTCATTAGGGAAAGGAGCAGAAGAGGACTGTGTGTGTGTGAGTGTGTGTGAGAGAGAGCTCATTAGGGAAAGGAGCAGAAGAGGACTGTGTGTGTGAGTGAGTGAAAGAGCTCATTAGGGAAAGGAGCAGAAGAGGACTGTGTGTGTGTGTGAGAGAGAGAGAGAGATAGCACTCATTAGGAAAAGGAGAAGAAGAGGACTCTGTGTGTGTGTGTGTGTGAGAGAGAGAGAGCTCATTAGGGAAAGGAGCAGAAGAGGACTGTGTGTGTGTGTATGTGAGGGAGAGAGAGAATACTCATTAGGGAAAGGAGAAGAAGAGGACTCTGTGTGTGTTTGTGTGTGTGTGTGTGTGTGAGAGAGAGAGAGAGCTCATTGGGGAAAGGAGCAGAAGAGGACACTGTGTGTATGTGGGGGAGAGAGAACGCTAATTAGGGAAAGGAGAAGAAGAGGACTCTGTGTGTGTGTGTTTGTGAGAGTGTGTGTGTGTGAGAGAGAGAGAGAGAGAAAGAGAAGCTGTGTGTGTGTATTGTCCCTAGAAACCCCCCCCCCAACCTAGGGGACCCTGCAGAGAGGGCATTTCCTCCCCCCCCCAGGACATCCTGTTACTAAAAAAACGGAGTGTTGGGGGGGTTGGACTCGTTCTCCTCTCCCAGGTCCCTTGGGTCCAGAAGGGTTAGGGGGGGGGAAGGGGTATGTCCCCAACCCTTCCAGAGGCAGGGGAGCCAGCATAGAATGAATGGTTTCCCCCCCCCCAAAAAAAAACACCTCCGTTTTAAAAGAGAAGAAACCAAGCGTTTCTTCTCTAAAAACGGAGTAGTATGTTGTTGTTGTTTTTTGGGGGGAGGGGTTGGTCTCGTTCTCCTTTCCCGGGTTTTTTGGTTCCAGAAGGATTGGGGGGAAGGGGTCTGCTCCCCAACCCTTCTGTACCCAGCACCCACCCCGATGGCACTTACCTTTTCCTGGCTGCCTCCAGCTGAGTCTTTCAAAGGCTTTCCCTCCGGCTCCCAGCCTTTTTTTAAAAAAGTCAGCGCGCGCGCGTTCCCAGCCTACTCTGCGCTGATTGGCTGAGGGGTTGCACTCATCCTAATTGGCTGGAGCTCGCAACAGCGCACAGGATTTCGGGGATTGAAGTTGTTTTTGTTTCTTCACGTTTGTGGGGCTCTTGCCCCACTGGCGCATTTCTCAATCCTGCGTTTACCTGGGTACCCAGTTCAGACGTGTGCACGAATGGAGAGTGTGGGCTAGTGGGGCCTGGCTAAGGAGCCTATGCGAAGTTCCAACGGTTAACCCTCAATTTTATAGGTTAAGATATGTCTCGAAGTATTGCAGTAGAATGAAAAGCTAGAAATTATTTCTAATGTTTAAAGAAAATTATCCACTTTGCAGTTTAATAATTAGAATTTTGGGATGGAGTCAGAAATATCCAGAATTACTTTTTCATACAGCCATGGAATTCACTTTCTGAACTTTAGCCAATTGCTATGTCTCAGCCTAACCTAATTTGTAGTGACAGGGAAAATAATGTATTGCACTGCATGCTCCTTAGAAGAAAGGTGGGATTAAATTTAACAAGTAAAATAAAAATGCAGTCCTGTTTACCTGCTTCCTGATCTTAAGACCCTAAAATAGCTGAGCATAATACAAAGAATAGACAAAGAAATTCTGTGCACTTTGAAATGCACCGTTGGCAGGAATGGTGTATAGAGTTTTCACAAATGCTAATATGACTTTTGCCCTTATTTCAGTAAAATGTATAGGACATGCAGAATTGACAAGTACAGTATCCCAGACTACTAAATATACTGCTCAAAAAAATAAAGGGCACACAAAAATAAAGCATCCCACGATCTGAATGACTGAAATATTGTATTCCTATTGTTGTTCACATACTGTAGTCGAATGTGCTGACAACAAAATCACACAAAACTTAACAATGGGAATCAAATTCATCAACCCATAGAGGTCTGGATTTGGAGTTACACTCACAGTGACAGTGGAAGAAAACCCTACAGGCTCATCCAACTGTGATGTAATGTCCTTAAATCAAGTCAAAATTAGGCTCAGTAGTGTGTGTGGCCTCCACGTGCCTGTATGACCTCCCTACAATGCCTGGGCATGCTCCTGATGAGGTGGCGGATGGTCTCCTGAGGGATCTCCTCCCACACCTGGACTAAAGCAACCCCCATCTCCTGGACAGTCTGTGGTGCAATGTGGCATCGGTGGATGGAGTGAGACATGATGTCCCAGGTGTGCTCAATCAGATTCAGGTCTGAGGAATGGGTGGGCCAGTCCATAGCATCAATGCCTTCATCTTGCAGGAACCACTGACACACTCCAGCCACATGAGGTCTAGCATTGTTATGCATTAGGAGGAACCAGGGCCAACCGCACCAGCATATGGTCTCACAAAGGGTCTGAGGATCTCATCTCGGTACCTAATGGCAGTCAGGCTACTTCCGGCGAGCACATGGAGGGCTGTGCGGCCTTCCAGGGAAATGCCACACCATTACTGACCCACTGCCAAACCGGTCATGCTGGAGGATGTTGCAGGCAGCATAACATTCTCCACGGCGTCTCCAGACCCTGACACATCTGTCACATGTGCTCAGTGTGAACCTGCTTTCATCTGTGAACAGCACAGGGCACCAGTGGCGAACCTGCCAATCTTGGTGTTCTCTGGCAAATACCAAACGTCTTGCACGGTGTTGGGCTGTGAGCACAACCCCCACCTGTGGTCCTCGAGCCCTCATACCACCCTCATGGAGTCTGTTCCTGACAGTTTGAGCAGACACATGCACATTGGTGGCCTGCTGGAGGTTATTTTGCAGGTCTCTGGCAGTGCTCCACCTGTTCCTCCTTGCACATGATGCGGGGTTGTTGCCCTCCTATGGCCTTCTCCACATCTCCTGATGTACTGGCCTGTCTCCTGGTAGCACCTCCATGCTCTGAACACTACGCTGGCAGACACAGCAAACCTTCATGTCACAGCTCGCATTGATGTGCCATCCTGGATGAGCTGCACTACCTGAGCCACTTGTGTGGGTTGTAGGCTCCATCTCATGCTACCACTAGAGTGAAGGCACCGCCAGCGTTCAACAGCGACCGAACCATCAGCCAGAAAGCAAAGGAACTGAGAAGTGGTCTGTGGTCATCCCCTGCTGAACCACACCTTTATTGGGGATGCCTTGCTAATTGCCTCTGATGTCCACCTGTTGTCTCTTCCATTTGCACAACATCATGTGGGATTGATTGTCAATCGGGGTTGCTACCAGGGTGGACAGTTTGATTTCACAGAAGTGTGATTGACTTTGGGTTACATTGTGTTGTTTAGGAGTTCCCTTTATTTTTTGGAGCAGCATATATCAGTGAGAAGTTAGTGTCTCTTAGTATGTTACATTACTTGTAATTACAAAAAGTTGACATTTCTTCCCAAAATTCCAAATTTTTGACAAGAGAAGGTTAATACCTGAACGCCTGGAAGTATTGAGCAATGTTTAATTTCACAGAAAAAGAATCTCTGAAAGAATAAGAATCAGATCATTTAGATGGCGCTCTACCCATCTTTCCAACATCCAGAAATTAATGGTTGGGGTGGAGGAAGGAAAAGTAGATTGTTGACCTTAAAATATCTAGAGAAAGCTGAGAAGAGTTAGGAGACAGACTGAAATCTAAAGTTGCTGAGTTATAGTGTGTTAGCACATTTGATACAATGTGCACTGGGTTTGGTTAAAAACACAAGCTCAGAAGTGTGTGCAATGTGACTGTAGGGGTATATGCTTCTGCCAAATCTATTTTTACAGGACCCAGATCCATAAGGTTTCAGCCCCTGTTGATTTCTCCCCAGTATATGATGAAGCGCCAGGCAAAGGCTGAATTTTTGTTGCTTAGTATAGTGTGTCACATTACAGCAAACCAGAGTTTCCCAACCTGCGGGCCGGCCCCAGCCCACAGCACCATTTCATGTGGCCCACCACTGCAACCGGAAGTGGAAGCAGATGTGTTTACAACCGCCGTAAAACTTACCCATGCATGCATAAACAGTTATGTCAGCCATAAATGCACCCGCAGCTGTTGTAAATGCGGAAGTGGGCGCATTTACTTCTGCTTCTGGGGGGCATGGTCTGGTCCGGTCAGCAGTCCAGGGGGGGTGGGGTGTAGTCAGGCCTGCAGCGTAAAGAGGTTGGGAACCTCTGCAGTAAACCTAGGGATAAGGTGAGTCAGGTCTGTATGTTCTGTTGATTAAAGTAGAGCTACTATAGTTGCAGTTCACTTCAGCATAGTAAATTGCAACTAGAGTCGGTACAATCAATCCATGAAATGTAACATGTTGGTTTACTAAATCTCCATTGATTCAGTAGGCCTGCACTAGTGCAATTTACTGTGCTGAGCAGCACGGTTTTAGCAGTAAACTTCTCTAGCAGCATTAACTCACCTTTGTAAACACATGACAGTGTGCCCTTATTGCTTTTCTTATTGTGTTGCTGAGTAACCTGTAAGTATTGTGTTATATTTGAGCCTCTTGTTTTGCCACCTTCTTCCTTTTCACCAGTCCTTCATTTTTTAGAAGTTTCTTCTGAAATTAAATGGAGTTAAGGGAGATTGACATTGCAATTGTCTGCTTTTGTAGATCTTGAATGTGACTGAGCGTATGAACTTTCCCCTGCCAAAGAGAATTCTTATTGTTAAAAAATAATAATTTGGAACTTGCCCATAACATTTGCCTGTCCTTAACAGTTTGTGTATCAGTAGTTTGAAAGTACGTAGGAACAAAGTGAAACAAAACTTGCAATGTGTCCTATCTATGTCTGGAAGCCCATAACATTGTTAGTTTGAGGCACATCATTAGTTTGAACAAAACAAGCCCAGCTTTCTGTCTGTGTTAAATTAAGCCTTTAGGTCTGATTTCCTGCAGGTGATTCTTCCCTGGCTATCCATTGACAGCGCCATCTCTTTCCAGAGTATCTGAAGTCTTCTTTTTTGTTGTTATTGTCTGTTACTTTAGGAGTAACCAAGAGTATTATTCTGTTGCATTTAACTTATTTTGGGACAGCACCTGAGGTCATTTGTTGAGCGTAGGCTTCTTACTATAGAAAGAAGATACTGTACTTAATTTTCTGTCCATGTCAACATTATTCTTGTCTGGACTGAGAACATGCAATGGCCAGAAAAGACTCATTTCCTTCTTCATGCTTCCTTTCTTCCCTGCCTTCAACCCTGGCTGTGTAGCCCACAAGATAAAATATTTCTCAGTGAAATACAGATCAATTTCTTTTTACCTGTTATCAGCATTCATTAAATAAAGATATTTTTTTCTCATTTAGAAAGTTTTTCTTGCATACTAAAGCAAGTGGTGTGTGGAAAAGTATTCTGTCTCATTTTTTTTGTTTGTTTTAACAATGCCTAGACCGATCAGAAGAAAGAAGCTCTTCCTGCACAAGATGAATCTGATCTTGAGAAGAAGAGACGGGAAGCTGAAGCCTTGCTTCAAAGCATGGGTTTAACTCCAGATGCTCCTATGGGTAAGCATTCCAAAGAAAATATGATGTGTAAATGTCTCCCCCACCATCAAATATGGTACTAATATTAGCATGAAAGTTGAATTGTTCATTCATGCATGTATTGTTATATGTTCATTATCGTCAGTTGCTTTTCGGAAGCTTCTCAGTACTTTGTGCTACATCACATGTTGAGTAAATGACACACAGAATCAATGTAGCCAAATGTGCCAATGGGGTTGCTTTGTTATTGTTAACATTGTTTGTGG
Organism: Bradypodion ventrale; assembly: GCA_035047345.1. Classification (NCBI taxonomy): domain Eukaryota; kingdom Metazoa; phylum Chordata; class Lepidosauria; order Squamata; family Chamaeleonidae; genus Bradypodion; species Bradypodion ventrale. The sequence continues at coordinate 284,464,785 of JAWDJE010000001.1, forward strand.
CATCATTATATCACAAGTTTTAAGACTTCTCCTCTAAAAATAATTAAAGTACCTGTATCTGTAATCCTAAAGCAATATGAAAGTAGAGTTGGATTTGCTAAATTTATAACCATGAGTAAGCAATGCAGTTGCCAAATCAATATGCCTAAATAACTAGTTGGATCTAGAATAGCTCATTCTATTTGTGGAAAATATTGAGATCCGTCTCAGGCTTCCTCTGAAAGAACAACAGAATTATGTTAACTGATGCTTCTTGCTGTTCACCACATCATTGCCCACCTTCTTCCGGAAGGTTTGCTAATGTTTGAAAGTAGCATTTCAGGAGTTTGTGTGTGGGAAATATTCATGCAGTGTTTCCCAACCTTTGTTTTTTGAACTTAAGATCCCGGAAGCCTAAGTCAATTCCTCAAAGCACTGACCAGCTAATGTACTGACTTAGGCTTCTGGGAATTGAAGTCCCCCTGTGGGGCATGGGCCCCATGTTGGGAACCACTGTATTAATGGCTAAAATCTGATTTCATCATGCTTCTCCTCTAGTGAGAATACAAGTTTTTTCCGTAGGAACTTTTGTTTTAAGCCAGCTATTTACTAGGTATTTTTAAGGTAATCTTCAGATAAAATGTCTTAAATTCTATTTTAGGAGAGAAAGTAGAGCACAAGAGTGCCTTTGTTAATTAGGAAAAAATGTTTTCAGTTGAATGTCAGCTTTCCAAATGCTATAATGTTTAAAGGGCATAAAAAGGGACAAGAACTCTGCCACAAGGGGGCATTGCAGCATTGCAAGAACTATCAAAAAAGCTGTTATATACCAGTATTACTTTTTTCCTCCTTTTGGACTGGGACAGTTTCTTAATTATTAAAACTACATTTTAAGAACACTAGCATTAGTGATGCATCAAACTATCCTTTATGTCTCCATAAACGACATTGTACGTCATAGCACCAGTTAAAATCTGGGAGAAAAACTATAGAGCCATTGAGGGGACTTTGGGGGTGGAGATATATATATATATAGAAGAGAATAAGACTTTTATTCCAAAATAATTCTTGATTGCCCCTTAAAGCATAAGAAGAATTGTGGGGTTCTTTTAATTGTTAGTTTCAAAAGTGCAACTTAACTATTGCCCATAAAATTTCTTCATACTGTGTTATCTTTATTGGTTTACTAAAATGCCTCAAATCAAGTACAGATCTTATTCTAAGTGTAACTATTATGTGATTGCACTCTGAGGTTCCCCTTTTCATTGGCAATTTTGTTATGGAGACTGTGAAAAAGATAAAAACTACAGCCTCAGTTAAAAAGTAATTTTATGTATCCATGCATGTCTGTGATGTCACATCGGCTGACCACTCCCAATGGCTGATCACTCCCAAGGGCTGATCAGGTCTGGGCAAGACATCACAAAGGGCATGACATCACAAAGGCCCAGACCTGGTCAGCTCTTGTGATTGGTTGAGGACTAAAGGGTCATTTTGGGGGGCATAACCCCCCCCCATGGGCTTCAGGACCCTGACAGTGACCTGCTCACGTGTGCAAGGTACATGTGTGCCGAATTTCACGGGGTTTGGTCAAGGGGTGTGGCAGTCCATTCTGGATACCGCACCCACACCTCTGCTAGCTATAAAGACATCCATTCTGGATACTGCACCCACACCTCTGCTTTATAGGTATAGATGTGTCAGTGGCCAGGTGGCTGTTGTCATTAATAGTGTTCAATCATTCAAGTAATGTGTTACATTGTTACTACCAAGAGGTCAGAAAAATCTATATTGGCCTTCTCTTCTATTGCCCAATTCTAATGTTGTACCTTGGAAATATTTATAAAAGTACAAGAGACAAAAACCAAAGAATTCTTCCCTTGCCACTTAGGGTTGATAAAACAAAGTCATAAAATGCCTGTCAAAGTGTCTTAAGATGCACTTTTAAAGTAATACTTGAACACAAGTCAGCGTTACCCTTTTTACTTAAATAACTTAACTGTGACCCATTACAATTTAAAAATAACTTTGTGATTGCTAGGTATGTTAGTTGTTGCTCCAAAGATAACTAGTTGCAGATAACTACATTGTGTGTAGTTGTTTTCATTTTCTTTCATAACTAAGTGGTTCTGTGGATAATTACACTATTCTGTGTTTCTTTACTCAGAAGAAAGTCTTAGTTTGTTCCTCGGGCTGCAGTTTGGATTGCAAGCTTAAATGTAATAGCAATATTTTGCAAATCTCTTCTGTAAGGGATTATGCTTATTTTAGATATTGCTGCCTGATCAATTAGTCTGTGACCATGATACAACATATTATACAGTATGTTCAAGTGTCACAGAATTTTAATACTAAGGGTTTCTCCATGTCTTGGTCATGGGAACTGCTGCTGACAGTGAAATCAAATTAAAATATCTCAACACATTAGCTGAAATCCTTTAGTACAGTTACACAAAAAGTAACTTTTGGAAACATATTGCTGTAAATTGGGAAATCTCCATATACATTGTTGCACGCTCAGCGTGCAACAGATGGTTACAAAGATTTCTTGAGCTACGGTAATTCACTATAAAATGTTAGGTATTTTATGTAACTGCATAAGGATTTTGGCCATTTAGATTTAGTGCATGCATGGAGTTCTGCCAACTTTGGGACCATGAACATTGTCTTGCATAAGCTAAGTTCATAGCAGTAAAGCTGATATTGTATTTATACAATATATTGTTTGCTACAATTTTTCTTGTACATAATGTGATTTGGAATAATTCTTTATAATAACATTTGCTATAACAAGTACTAATAGATTCTTAGAAAATACTAGTCTTATTAATCAAATGTTAACTCGGCTAAAAGAGGATACAATTTAGCTTTCCTTCAGTAACAGCCCAGTTCTGGAAGTGTTTATGACAAAGTAAATAGTATACATTTGAGAAGATAGAATATATTATATTTTTATGTTTATGTTTATTTGATTTATACCCCGCCCTTCTCAGCACAGGGCCGACTCAGGGCAGCATAACAACATGTCAATTAACAAAAAATGTCCAATAAGATACAATATACAAATACAATTACAAAGAATTACATCGAAGTTAAGTCAATATCACCAGTCAAACCATAGAAAGCATCAACATATGAAGAGCAGAAATAAGATGCAAGTTACAGATACAAATTACATCAGTATATAATACTATATTTTTACAGACTGCAGTTCAGTTTTCCCATTTGGAAAACTTCCTATGCGTTTGAAGGAAATAAAAGCCCAGACAACGTAAAATGCCCCCTGAATGAGTATGCTGAACTTTTTGTTTAGATAGTCTCCAAAAATCATATTCTAGAACTGCTGTAGCTCTTCAGGATGTGGCCAGAGTCCCATAGTACTGAAAAGGTAAAGTATTTTTGGAATTACAATCTGAAACACTTTTCTTAGATTAAGTGTGGTGGACAATATAACCTTTTCCCAATAAAACATTTGCATCACAATTGAAGATTCCAAACCATTTCAACCAATAGATGGCAGTAGTACTCAGTTAAAACCATAACAAAGAGTTTTATTCAGCATAGATAATCTTTTTTGAAAAATAGTCAAATAATATGTTGAGTCACTATTCTAGGATTACTTTCCATTTCTTTTCTTTTTTAAAAAAAATCATCTTGTAAAATGCAATAAAGGTGTGTGAAAACCCATTTTCATCATTATCAAATTTATCAGTGCTGTAATAAAGTCACGGTGTTTGCTTGAATATGTTTTCTCATAACCAAAACTTACCTTTTATTATTCTGGAAAAAAATTTGAACAATAATGCAGATTAAAAGATGTAATTTTAAAATAATGATTCTTGTCCTGAAGAAATAAGATATTCCGTCTCTTTCTGAAAGAGACAGTTTTCCATTAAAATCTATTTATATGTTAGAAGATGTGCATCTTTCTTTGGAAGTTATACAATCCCACTTTCTTGAGTGAGGCAAGGCAAAAATGTTTTGGCTTGCATGCAGCCACTTTTTATTATTTGTGTTAAATTAGAACTCTGTGTTATACAGCCTTCGAAACAGGGCACTCTTTAAGGAGAAGAATTTATAAAGAAAGTTAGAACTAGGATAATTGAGTTGGATGAGAAGAAATAAACTTTTTAAAAAGAAATTAATAATATTGTTGGACTTGAGCTTGATTTGTTATTTCCTCAACAACAACAATGACATTGACAAGAACAACAATTATAGTGTGGTGTCAAGTCAATTTTGACATATGGCAGCCCTTTCAGAGTTTTCAAGGTAGAACATATACAGAAGTAATTTACCATTCTCATCTTCTGGTGTGTGTGTACCCTGGGAAAGTGCAGCTTGCCCAAGGCCACATAGGTTAGCTCAGGGGTGCACAAACTTTTCGGGCCATGGGCTGGTCATGTGGTTCCTCCCACCGGAAGCAGAAGTAAAAAACATGCCTTGCAATCTGTTTTGCAACAGGGTGAGATAGATTTTCTCTGCTTAAACTAGGGGATACCCAAACTACAGCCCGTGGGCCAGATCTGGCCCCCGACACCAATTCATCCAGCCTGCACTTCCCTTGTCGCTCCCAGAAGTGGAAGTAAAACACGCCCATATGGGGAAATGAAGATTCTATAAAGGCACATTTTACTTCCACTTCCAGGAGCGACAAGGGTGGCATAGGCCAGATGAATTGGTGTCAGGGGCCAGATCTGGCCCATGGGCCATAGTTTGGGCACCCCTGGGTTAGTTGTTCTTTTGGGAAGTATAATAGGGAATTGAACTCCTAACCTCTGGTTCTAAATTATTGCACTATTTAAATTGCTCTTTTGTAAATGGAAAGAACAGTTCCAGTGGAAAGTTTTGCTAAAGGAAGTGAGGAAAAAAGATAATTGTCATATATTTGCTCTCCCCACCCCCCCACCCCGGCCACCCCACATTTTCCACAACAGCACCTAATGTACAGCTGTTGGAAGCAGTTGATCAGGGAGCAAAGTATAAACATGGAAACAATTACTTCTGGAGCATCTTTTGAGAAAATTTCCACTTATGGGAACTGGGAATATAATCTATTTTATATATTTTAATTTCTTTGAAAGCCGTTAGCATAGTATTAAGATGTTCTAGTGGAATCTTCATTTCCCCAGCATCTTATGTAAATTATATATTTTGATGTGACCCAAAAATACATTAAATGCTAAACACTGCATGAGTCTCCAGCATGATATGTTAACATTGTCTTTCCCCTTTTTTTCTATTGTTCATTTTCATTCATTTTTTGTTTGTTTGCCATCACTTTTTAATGCTTCCATGTTAAATTAATTTGGAAACATCCTAAGCTGTGCAACCTCTACGACTAGTAACAGCGGATACATGTCTGTTTCACTATTTAGTCCCCCCTCCTATGTCTCCATCTTCAAAATCTGTGAGTACACCCAGTGAAGCTGGCAGCCAAGATTCCGGTGATGGTGCTGTTGGTTCTAGGTATGTTTCATAAATATTTTTTATGTTCAATATTTAGTGATGGTACAACATAAGTACTGCCAAAAATCCTGTTGCTTAAGGTAGTAAATCACACTGGGATAGACCTATTGATTCAATAGGATTTAGTGAATCCTCCATAAGTTCCATTGATCCAAGTATGCCTACTCTAACTGCAACTTTGTTATGATAAAATAAGTCACAGTTCAAGTAGGCTCATTTGAATCAATGGAACTTATGGAAGAGTTTGCTGATGAGATCTTCATTGATTCAGTGGGCCTACTGTAGTAAATATACTGTGATAAACAATAGAATTTGGACACTATGCCTTAAATTGTGGCATATCATAGGACCTGTTGCAGTTCTCAGTATATTGTGGTGAATATCCAAAATTTCATGTACTGTACATGTATTTTCTTTATCTAGCTTATCTTTTCCAAATCAAGACTCGCAAGAGTTTACTATGAGCTTTTCTATACTCTCAGATAAACACAGAGTTTTTAAGGGAAAGCTGGATGAAAAATGGAGAATGTTTGAGTACCTGGTTCCATGTAATGACTGATGAACATGCATTAGTGGAGGACATATATACAGGTGAAACTCGGAAAATTAGAATATCGTGCAAATGTCCATTCATTTCACTTAAAAGGTGAAACAAATATATGAGATAGACTCACTACATGCAAAGCGAAAGATGTCATGCCTCAATTTGTTATAATTGTGATGATCATGCCGTACAGCGTACATGAGATCATGTGATGATTATGGGGTACATGAGATTGGGGGGTTGGGGTTTTCATAAATTGTAAGCTATAAGCTTCAGTATTATAGCAAAGTAAGGCTTGAACTATCTCGCTTTGCATGCAATGAGTCTATCTCATATATTTGTTTCACCTTTTAAGTTGCATTACTGAACTGAATGAACATTTGCACGATATTCTAATTTTCCGAGTTTTACCTGTATATATATTTCAATTTAATGTAGCCTGATTATTTAGATATTTTACCTAATGATTGTTTGTTGTTGCATCTTGAATAAATGTTTGCTTGAGCAATCTTAATTCAGATTCTATTAGTTTATTCTAGTTTGACCTGAAGGAAAAATAGGTAATATGTTGTCCTTTAGTGTTCTTTATGTTTTTTCTAATGTATTTTTTAACTCTGTTAACTTACATCTCCACATATACATGTGTTAGCTCTCTGTCCCTTGAGCTTCTGAACCTGTCTCTTTTGCAGACAAATGTAATGATGTCCTGTAGGGTGGAATTGGCCTCCATTTGAGTGGCAGATTATCCTACAGAAGAACCTAGTCACTTCTTAAAACTGATATTCTGAGAACTTTCATTTGATTAATATTATAATATAATGGTCCACCCTGTAATCCAGTAGCAAAAGGAAGCTGTATGCCAGTCTCTGCTCATAAGAGATCTTAATTTAACAAACATATGATTAGGTGCAATCATATGCAAATCACACTATGGTAGTTTACTTGTGACTGTAGCCTTCAGTTGGCCCATATACAACTATTTCTTTGTTTTGCTGACAGAAGCCCATGGAAATGGAATAGACTTCTGCTTTTTATAGGAAAATAAGAAAAGCTATACTATTTATGTTAAGCACATAAGAGAGGGACCATATACTATATGTTGAATGCTTATAATCAATAACATCTATGGGGACTTTCAAAACTCTGCAATGGTAGGGCCACAAGTATACCTCCCTTATATGTATTTGGGGAATTCTGTATTACAGGGAAGAAGCTCAACTTTTTACTCCTTTTACATAATCTGGGAATTTTGTAATTACACCTGATAGTAAAGACAGCAACAGTGCAGCTGCTCTTTTATGGGGCTTCTAAAAGTAGCAAAACTTCGTATGATTAGGTTTTATCAATGAATAGTGTAAAATGGACTGGTCACAGTGATGGGCACCAGCCGGATCGGCCCAGTACACGCATACCGGTAGTAAAATTGCCTGGCCCCGCCCACCTCCCCACCCACCCACCTACTCCTACTCCTAGAAGAGGCTTCAAAAGTGAACTGCTCCATTTCCCCCTTTGTCCAAGGCTTTTCTTATGCTCCATTTAATGCCAAAGCGCATCCCCAGCCACTCTGGAGTGCCTGGGGAGGCGCTTAAGGGTAAAATGAAGCCCATGAAAAGCCTTGGAAGAAGGGGGAAATGGCTTTGGAGGGGGCTGGCACCATTTCTCCCTTTGTCCAAGGCTTTTCTTGGCTCCGTTTCACCCCAAAGCTCATCCCCAGCTACTCCAGAGTGGCTGGGAAGGCGCTTCGGGGTGAAACGGAGCCCTGGAAAAGCCTTGGATGAAGAGAAAAATGGCTTTGGAGGTTCGCTATAGAGCGATGAAAATAGAAGAGGCTTCTATTTTAATAGCAATATAGTGAAGAGCAGTCACATGGCCAACAGACCATGCCCACCCAATCACATGGCCACACCCACAGTGTGGTAGGATTTTTTTTTTAATGCCTGCTACTGTCTGGTCAAGTTCCGGTAGTTGAGGACCATTTTTCACATTGGTTGACTGCTCCAATCCCATGATCTGAAGATGGCATGGCCAAAGTGAATATGAGAAATGGAAGTGTTACCAATATAATAAATTATTTCTTCCTCATTAATAATAACTGAAACTCATTTACTTGAATAACAGAGTCTATATCATTCAGTGACAGCAACAGCAGGAGAGCCAGTAAGACTTATAGGTTGCAAACATGAGGTTGTTGGACAATTGACAGTTTCCAACACAAGAAAAACATGGAAAAGACATGCACCAGAAATGACAAAAGATTCAGTAAAAAGGAATAGAAACTAAACATAACCAATTAAAAATACTACTGTTGCTTAAACAAATCAGTTTCGCTTAATCATGGAGGAAGCAATTAATCAAAGGGGCTATAAAATCTTCCTTTACAATTAGATCATATTGGTGTTATTAGTCTGCCAGTGTTTTTTGTGGAAAACTATAGTGCCAGTTTTTGACAACATTATGTATTGATGAATTTTGGCAGTGTATTTTAAGTATAGATTTTTTTTCAGAGGGGGAGGGAGGGCCACAGACAGTCATTTAGCGACTGCTTGTGGCCTATGGACAGCAGTTTGTCCATCATGAGGTAGATTATAGATTAAGTTGGCTTTAATAACCACTGTTTTGAAGGTTATAACTGTACTTCATGCTTTACATTTGAGAGAATGGTTGTATTACTGCCGTATTTGTTTCTGTTCCATTTAACTGAGCAGTGTCTGATTTGGTTAGAACTCCTAGGAACGGTTACCAGAGTCTTAGTACATCTAGTATACATTGGCATAAAATTAGCATCCAGGAAGTTTACCATGGATGGTGGAGGACAGAGGAGCCTGGAGGAAAATGGTCCATGGGGTCGCAAAGGGTCGGAATCGACTGTGCGACTGAACAACAACAAGTTTACCATGCCCTGTTTTTTGACTAAGAATGTCTTGATTACTTAAAAGAAAGTTGAAGGAGAGAGTCAGGAAAGATCAGGTTCTTTCAGGAAAGGTGAAACTTACTTAAACAGCTATGATAAAATCTCAGGTAAAAAGCATGCTAGCATGATGACATGCTGGGACAATTAGATATCACTTTTATGGCAGTGATAAATAGCTTTCTTTTCAAAATGAAATTCTTGCAGAAATAACAAAAACTAAAAGCGCATTTTGTGCTGCACATGTGCAGAACGCATTTAGCGGTGTTCTGCACATTCCGCGGCATGCAGTTTTCCCCCTTCCGGGTTTGGTGAGGGCGTTGTAGGCCTCGTGAAATGGTGTCAGTGGCCGGGTCTGGCCCACGGGCCATAGGTTGAGAATGCCTGTTTTCCATGGTGGGATTTGACGGTGGCCTGGCAACTAGTTTTAGGGTTATCTAACCTAACATTATACACTCAAGGTGCCTAATTATCCTTGCCCAAATGGACCAGACACAGTAGTCCTGATGGTGAAAGATCCAAGACGGATCTGAGCAAACGTAAACTAGCTGAGAAACTGTTCTGTCATGCATCAGCAGAATGCTATCTAGCAGCAGTAGATAGTGTTGCTGAATTAATTGGGGCTATTGATTCTGACTCCATTGATAAACTTTTCCTTCTTTTGTTTTTCTATTTTGTATCAATACTAACATACAGTATATAAAATGTGTTTATATGGGTTAAAACCAAGCATTTGTTTTGGTAGGTCACACAATTTGTTTTTACTGTTTGAAATCTTTTGTTAATTTAAAGTTGCTGTTCAGTAAAGATAACAGGAAGCTACTACAGTATAACCATTTCCAGAGGGGAGGCATTGTTAATCTGTTTTTTTCTCCAGGATGTAGATTTCAGATTCACTAAGATTTAGTTCTGAATAACTGAGAATCAGACTGTTTGGCATGCTGCTTGCAGTAATACTGACTGTCTAGAGCTGGCTTTAAATTAAAAGGCATAAGCCCAAGGCAGTGCTTAACCCATAATTATAGCAATGTCACATCTTGGAAACACTAGCCAGTAGTACGTCCCAGTGGAAAACCACCTTTTTTTGCACTAAAGGCTTATGTGTTCACTCATTTCCTTTACCAATATGACGATTTCCTGAACATATTGAATGCTTGGGGCAAGATTACAATATGTTAACAAACCAGATCACATGATAGGGCTCAATCTGTATAACTAAATTGTCAACAAGTTAAATTCTTTTCTGCTAGTTTTTTTTATTGCTTTGTTTATGACAAGCCCTCAAAATTTGGTATTTATTTCTACTGTTATAAGCTTGATTTTTTTAAAAATTAAAATTAAATTTCATTTTAAAAATGTGGCCAATTTTACATAAATACAACTTTTAGGTAATTAAAAGGTTTTAATAAAATGATCTAGTTGATTGGTCAGCAGAATATTACAACTGTAATAATTGCCCAGAATTGTATGTTTACATTTAACTGCTATATTTATTGTTTTGATGCAGTGCTGAATGTCCACTAGTTTTCACTATCTAATGTGTTTCATGTTGTTTTGTCTCTAAAGCCATGATAAGATTGTAATATGAAATAGCTTTAACATTTTATAGACTCTTGCTTCACTAATCTCTGGCTGTTTTTGCTAATGCTGCATGGTTGTTCTTCAAACTTTGTGTCAGGACGCTGCATTGGGATACTGATCCATCAGTTCTCCAGCTCCACTCTGACTCCGATCTGGGGTATAGCAGAGATTTTTTTATCTTTCATCTTTGTATAATGATTAATTTTATGTTACCTTAATGAATTAGTAAAAAAATAATCATATTAAAATGTTTACTGTGATTACTTTAAGTTATACCGCATTAACTGATAGTGACAAGTGATGTTGATCAACATCATCTACATGGACTCCTAAAAGTATCTGTTAATCTTCTGGGGATTCTGGCCAGTACACAGCTGAATAAAAATTAAGTGCTTGCATTTGGGACATGCACACTTTTAGACTTAATTCTGAGCTGAAATTCTTAGTGAAACTAATTTTCCAAAGTTTAACTAATTTTCTAAAGATTGCTAGTTTACTAACTTACTAAATGCTTTTTCCTGGATTTTAAAAATATAACTTCCTATTTCTTTATATATATGTGGCAAGAGATTAGTCGTGAATGGTGTACGTAAAGCTGCATAGTGTAATGTAGGGTTAATATTGGCCCCCTTCAAAGTTTTTTGAGATGACATACGTAAATTACTTTTGGCACATAATTGGAAATGTGCCATAAGGAAAAGGGACAATTGGTGATGAGTTTTGCTTTCATCTCCCTAATGGGAAACGCTCCTTTTAGTGGAAGGAACTGAGATCCAGTAGAAGCTTCCACCTGGAAGGAGAGGAAGGTGTGGCCATTTTCATTTATTCCTCCTCTCTCTGTAGTTGCATATAACACACTCTTTGAGGAATCTCACAACCTCAAGAGCAGATTTCTGGGGGCTGCAGGATAATTAAATATATAGTCCTCCTGTGGAAATTATCCAGTTTGTAAAGTTATTTTCTGAACAACTCTGGATCTAACCTATTGTCTGTATTCATGATTTTAAATTCTTCAAAACTTATTAGTGTCTGTCATGTGAAAGAGCAGTATAACAAGAACCTCCTCACTGTTTTGGATCTTTAAAGAAAATATATATGCAATATTCACATATATTTGGGGTTTAAAACTTTGCATGAAATGATACATTGGCTGAAATCTGTTGCTTTACTTTATGTAGTGTGAGGCTAAAGATGGCATCAGGTGTGTGTGTGTGTGTGTGTGTGTGTGTGTGTGTGTTTTAATTTCCAGTTCAGCCCCCAAAAGATCCCAAATGTTTCTTGGTATCCCTTTTAGGGAAGCTGTTGCAGCCATGAGACCAGAGAGAGTAGTTAATTTTTGAAAATTCTTGCCCCCTATAAAATCAACAATATTTCAGCCATTGTCTAGTTTAGTACATAATTATCCTGTGCAAGGTGAACAATTAGTGATTGTGCTTCAACACATTATTTACAACAAATTTCTTTTTTCTTCTTCTTTAGACGGGGATCCATAAAATTGGCAATGTCCAAAATTACACAAGTTGACTTCCCTCCTCGAGAAATGGTCACGTACACAAAGGAGACTCAAACACCAGTTATGACTCAACCAAAGGAAGGTGAATATATGTATTTCTGCTACTCTTCCTTTGTCTTAAATATGCCTCGTGAAAGGAGTGAGATGTGTTGGATAATGAGAAACATGTTCAAAATGTCTTGAGAAAATACAAAAATGCAAAATGAAAAATTACTGTTTTTGTTGATGACCTTTGGTTTGATAGGATACTGCTTTATTCCTTAAATTGTCTGAATCTTAACTGTCCGTTTTGGTAATGTTCCCTATTTTGTCAGGTGAAACATCTTCCTTTCTAGAATAAGTTTGTTTTAAATTTTATTTAACATAAAGATAAACTGTGGAATGAAATGTGTATTAAGTGCCCAGAACACATGTGCATGGCAGTAAAATCTATTTATGGTGCCAGCAGGTTTTTTTAAAAAATATATTTTTTGTTATAAAAAAATTTCCCCAAAAAATTGGTCAAGCTGCATGCTAAAATGAACAGTGACTTAATTTTCTTTGAAATTACCAAATATGGCAACAAAAAACCCTTGCAGCTGCACACACTGCTCTTACACATATGTGCTTATAATTTTGACTTATGTCTTGTGCTGCTGTAACATGGCAAAGTCCAAAAGAATGTTCGTTTGTCAGTTTTCATATTGTACAAGACATATAACATTCAAACTAAAATATTTGATGTCCTGCATTTCAGTTTAAAGACCACCCGGGGCAAGTAAGAATAAAAGGAACTATGGAAACATTGTTAAATAGTGTTTTATAAAATGTTGAGTAATAAAAAACATTTATGTGCTTTTAATGTGCATATTGGAAGTGGTACACTATAAAAAAATATTTTGAAAATGTGGTAGTAACATGTCTGTTCTTGATACTTCATGACACTTGCAGGTTTTATTTTACAGTATTTGACTATCTGGAAGAACTAATGGAAACATTAAATAAATATCTGCTTCTTTAATTTTAACATAATGACAGAAATCCTGTTGCATTTCACATAGCATGAAGTTATAGCTATGGAAATTTGCAGAGTTGCTCTCAGGCAGTTTACATTGCTTCCCTGATTGTGCAATTAATTGTACAGCTAGCTTTGAACCTGCCATTGGAATAGCTAAATAGATGCATTGTCTCCCTTGTGCAAATTTTGCAACTGCTTGTGCAACTTCAAGATATGCAGGCATAGCTTTACAGCAGGATTTTGGCAAATTAGTAAAATTGCTTAATTTAAATGTTAATGTAACTCATGTAATATAGGCCACAATTACATTCATTAGTCATACCTGTCAAGTATCCCGGATTGGCCGGGATTTTCTGTAATTCAGCGCCACAAACTTTATTTTCCCGCCGCCATCCCGTAATTTGACGACGGGGGAAAGTAGTTACCGCACATCCCCTTCTGTGCAGAGCCCTTCTACGCATGCATATAGAACCAGCTGCAGTACAACACTGGTACAGTGGAATCTCAGTTAATGTAATTAATGCGTTCTCTGGGATGTTTCTTACAGCGAAAATTACTTTAACCAAATTTCCCATAGGAATGCATTGAATGCAGTTTCCCATAGGAATACATTGAAAACCAAAATACATTAACCAAAATGAGATTTCCCATAGGAATGCATTGAAGAGCAATTAATCCATTCTGAAAAAAATTCTGTATATCAAACCACTATTTTCTATGAATTTCCTTTTATTAAACAATTTTTGTTAACCAAGCCGTTTGTTAACCAAGGTTCCACTGTAATGTATCAATGAATGCACTTTACAGTCAAGCAAAATTTGCCACAGATTATATGATTCTCATTAAATATATAGAGTGTTACCTTGGTTTTTAAAAGAAACTAAGAAGTATTTTAAATGGAATCCTGGGGTGTCTTTATTTCCAGTTTCTCTACTTAAGGAAGTATCAGATAATGTACTATCTGATTTTTTATTGTGTTTTCCTGACAGCTTTTCTATTTAATAGACTGGGCTTAATTCCATGATAATAGTTTTCTGTGACAAGCAGGCCCTACTTGTGCTAAATATCTACTGACTTGAGCAAATGAATACAATGAATGATTATTTATTTGCTTTTTAATTATCAAATGGTTGAACTGATTCTGAATCTGTAAAATAGTCTTAAAGTTTTTATGGCATAGTGAAGACATTGTTCTGTGCTTAGAAAAGAACTCTCTAAATGCCAGTCTCAGTGTCATATTCCTCCTGTGGTCCTTAGGCTGCATCATAAGGGTATAATACAGTATGTTTTATCACACTAATTTACGATAAATATGAGAAATTGCCTATTAAATTAAGGATCTATTTTGTTCTCAGATCCGATAGTGATTAGAAAGTTAAAGAGAAAAAAATTCATCACCTCATACTTGGTACTCCCAGTCTGTCTGTTAGCTACCAGAAGTGAACAACTGGGGAGAAATAGGTCCATAATTGCCTTTTCTATAGATATGCTCAAGCATCCATTTCTGGACACTGTTGGAGACAGAATATTGGGCAGATGGGGTATATGTCTAGCCCAGTATGACAGTACTTAACACTGCCTGCCCATCTAAATCTTTCAGAGTGCTCTCACAGCAAAATAACTTTTCTGTGCAGAATACTTTGCTGGAACAGAAAAGTGTGGTTATTCTTTCCAATTCTACACTAAAATAACATCTAGTCTTCTGAAAGTGTAGACATATATTCCCAAAGCAATGGGGAAAAAAAGCGAACGACTCTCCCCCCCCCCCTTAATTGTTTGTGACATGTTCTACTGAAATAAAGTGGAGATGTACTTAAGCCACAGTGCTGCAGTGTTCAATGATTTGAGCTTATTCCAGACATTCTTTGTGCTTTTTCTCTTCAACTGAAAAATATACAGAAGTATCCAGGTTAATGTGTTATCAGTGGTTTAATGTTGATATGTATCCTTGGGGAATTCAAGGTGACTTCAGATTGCCTGCCAGTTATTCACTGATATCAGTAACAGTCAGTTTGACTCTATTGAATGAAAGCCTATAGTTGCTGCCTTGCAGTGTTACTGATAGGTGTCACTGTCAGCACTTTAATGTCTAGGACACTTAGAAAGATGAGCAAGAAGAGAAAGGGAAATAATGCTGCTCTCTATATCTGTACGAAACAGAATTCTATTGGTAAATTTGAATTGTATTGTCATCTCCATCATCAGTGAGATAATCCTGTGATACTGTCACGTTTTATGTCTATGTGTAAGAATTCAATGTGTGAGTTTTGCCACATATTTGTGTATTGAAAATAATACTCCACATAGTATACTTCCTTACACCACTATTGGTTTGGGGAATATTTTTACTTTGTACATGTCTAAAATGTAACATGAAATACAGATAGCAAATGTGATTTGATGACACTTTCAGCTCAACAAAAGCCACCCATTTCACAGATGATTTAACTTTGATTAACCTATTCTTCAGCAACAGACTACATTGGCAACAGGAACTTCATTCTCTAGTGTTATTGCTGGGTGCTGTCTAATTTAGAGCCATGCTTTTTTCCCATCTCACCAAAATACATCACAATTTTGATGTTAACTTAACATAAAACATTTACCGGTTCATTAAACTTGAATTTTCCATTCATTGACAAGGGATTTGACATTTCAGTAGTAACTGCTACTTTTGTGCCATCTTTAGCACTTGTCTTATAACCTTAGATTCTCTGTCCCCCCAAAAAGGGCAGTGTTAACCGCTTAGAATATTGTAATGAATATTTATCACTAAATAGATTTGACATAACAGCTCTATTTCTCATTGTTATGTTCTTCTGTGGCTATTAGGTTTTTACTATTAGATGTCAGCTTGTGAAATAAATAAGCATTTGTGCAATATTTGTATAAGAACTTGATGCAGAATAACAAGCAAGTTAAAGTTAATGAAAGAGGTAAAGCTTGAAACAGCATCTTCTCAGAAGATTGTCTGGAACATAATCCACAGCTACTGCAGCTGTCCTCATCTAGTGGGTGCTGAATATTCTGTTCTATTTGGTTCAACTGATTTTAATTCATATATTATAATATACTACAGTAGAAACTCGGATAACGAACGGTTCTGATAATGAAAAAATTGCATAACGATAGAAAATTGAAGGAAAATTGTGCCCTCAGATAATTTTTTCCCCTTTTTTTTTTTTTGCTTACCGAAAACTTTTCCCCAACTTTTTTGGGCTGCCTGGCCAACCAACATTGCTTCCCAGGCGGTGGGGGTGGGGAGCATTTCCACCACCTTAAAAAAAATTGGGGGGGGGGGGCTTTTCCAGGTTGAAACGGGCCAAAAATGTACCAGTTTCGTCACTTCTGGTTTCTCCAATTCACTTCCAGGGTTTTTGGTTGTTGTTTTTTGCTCTTCCAAGGCATTTTCACTCCATTTGTTAATAAAATTTTTAGGTGTGTTTTTGACGTCATAGACCTTCCATTTTTGATGATTTTCGGCACCAAAAACGTGGAAATTTTTTAAAAGGTGGCAAAAATGCTTCCCCACCCCTTCTGCTATGGGAAGCGCTATTCCACTGCTGCCACCAATGTAAGCACTGGGAGCAAGGCAAAAATGCTCCCCCACCCCACCGCCACCATGGAAGCTGCAAATGCAACCAAAAACAACAACATGATTCCACCCTGCCAAATTCAGCAGTCTGTATTTTGGTGGAAAGGTAGATGATCTTCACTTTTTAATGTGTGTTCTAGCGGTTTGGGGATTTTCCCCCCTATTTTTTTTAAGGTCCGGAATGGAGATTCTTGGTTTTCAGTGCATCCCTATGGGAAAACGCATTTCGCACTATGAAAATTTCATAAAACGAAAGGTCCCATGGAGTGAAATAATTTTGTTATCTGAGGTTTTACTGTACTGTACAGTATTTGCAAAAGCTAGCCTTTAAAGCAGGGGTTACCAACCTTTTTACTCTGTGGGCCTGATCACACCCCTGGACAGCTGAACGGGCTGGTAATGTAGTTCCCCCTGCCATAAACACTGCCATTAAACATGTCTACGACTGTTGTAAACATGTTTACGACAGCCACAGGTGTATTTGCACAGGTGCGGGGGTGTTTACGGTTGTCGTAAATGCATCTGCTTCTGCTTCTGCTTCCAGTGTGGCATTGGTGGCATTGCAGGTTACATGAAATAGTCCTGTGGGCCGGGGCGGCTCACAGGCCATAGGTTGGCCACTCCTGCAGACACAGAAAAGGCCCTCCTTCTCATACTAGAGAGGCAAGCCTCTCTAGTCAATGGAGCCCCTCCGGTCTGCTCTAGTGGGACGGGCAGATGTCCTTGGGATGACGCGGTCTCTTAAGTACCCTGCTCTACTATTCAGAGCTTGAGAGAACCACATTGATCCAAAGAATTCATAAGATGTGTTTTGAAGCAGAATTATAAGGATTTGTTGAATGGAAGAATAACATAGATGTCATTCTTAGATGTTAGATGTTCTGAGGCAGATGGTCTATAAAGATGTAATGAATGCCATGACAAAGGGCAGGCTTATCTAACAACTGGAGTAGTAAAGGTTATGGGGAGAAGGCATATTATGGTCCAAGAGAGGAGTATTTGGGACAAGGCCATGGCAAACTTTGAAGACAAGAACAGTCTGTTTTTATTGGATGGCTAGTGAAGATTAATTGATACAGATCGAAGAAGAAAGGCCAAAATGGTGGACTGAGCCAAAACCAGGTGGCAGTGTGATCACATTCAATTGGAGAGTAATTTTTACTTGCCATTGCATTCTTTTAATGTGTGATGACAGACTAGTCTAGGGTACAATACAGTATTTATTACTCTGGGATAGTGGGCTTCAGGATATATATTTGGTTGTATTGATTCTATTATTAGTATACTATTTTTTCTTCCGTGTCTAGGCCAGGTGTGAAAAAAACAAATGAAGCCACCCTTTAGTTAGTTCATTCTGTAGTTCCTTTCACCTGATCTAGTGAGAGAAAGATTAGCTGGCACAAAGTTGCCATTGTCCGGGGTACGCCCAATTGTGATTTAAAAATACCACAATCTTTGAGGAGGCTCGTTCTTTGTACCCCAGTATACTATTAAATTATCTAATATAAACATAGTAGGGTTAAGGTTCCCTATAATCTGTTTGGTAGCATATACATACATCTGGGGAGGGGAAGGGGAGATGTCTTTAATAGAGATGAGAAACTGCTCCAGTACATCTAATGTATATTTAAGTAATTGCTGTTATAACATGTCTAGTGTTCATTTTCAGCAATAGTAATTCCTACAGACTGACAGCAAGCAGTTTATAACACAAGAAGGAGTTTGCATAATACATGCTATCTGCATTGAAAAATATGTAGGGGGATCAGCAACTGGCTAACAAGATCTCTCCTCTGTAATATATGTAGATGATGAGGTCACTTAGGCATTTAAGGGCTGACCATCTACCTTTGACAGGGATTTGACTTCTGTCACTGAAAATGGTACTTAGAATCAAAGTGGCCCAGCAGAGCTAGGAGACTAGAATTTAATTTTTAATTTTATGGCACGTGAGCTTGAAACAGTTTTTAATGGACATAGTGAATTTATGCTTTGACATCTCTGTGGTGTTGTTTGCTGCAGTAAGTCTCCCTACAAAGAGAAAATCAACACTTAATTCAACTGCATTCTTTAATCTAGCCATTGCCTTGTAATTTGCTGTTCACTGTATCTAATCTATTAAATGAAAATTAAGCATTTATCAATTTTCTTTACTCTAGTGGTGGTGGTGGTGGTGAAGCTAGTCTCACATGTGGGGTACACAGCATAGAATCTTTCTGTTCTTCAGTTTTCTGATTAATAGTCCATTGTATGTACAAATTCTTCTAAAAGGGAGCAGGGTCTTTCTGTTTCTCTGTGTGATTATTTTGCCCCAAAAAGCTTTCATTTTTTTAAGCAGCACAAAAGCTGTAATTGGCATGCTTTGTAAGGAAATGTCAGTGTGCAAGAGAGTGGAGATCACGAAGAATTCTTTTACGCGTTCTTTCCCCTTTGCACCACCGCCTCCTCAGCAGGGTCACTGAGATCACTAGCTTTTCTTGAAATGGCCATTTTCACTGGCAGGTGCATTATACCCTGTATTTTCAGATTGTTTTTCCATTCTGAATGTTTGGCAGGTTGATTGCTCTGGCTCCATTGACGGAGAAAGGGCTGACAAATGTGGTTGGGCCGGCTGAAAAGACAGTGATTACTGTTTTCCTTTGTGGCTGATTGAGGCCCTTGAAAGGAAAGATTTTAACCTTCACCATTTGGTTCAGAAGTATGAGCATATATTGAAATCATTCATGCCATTTATCATAGTTCTGTAAACTTGTCAGAACGTTAAAAAAAAATCACTCAATATCATATAATGTGGGATTGTCATACGTCATTATCATTTTGATTAAGTTGGACTTTGTATTATTGTGCGCCTTATATAGTGTCAGTTAAAACATTTGTTCCTCAGGTACAGGTGTGTGTATGTATATATATATATATTTATTGAGTTCAGAAATATTTTTTTCTCCTCAGATCTTGCTTCAACCTCTCCCTGTGTGTGTGTGTTTGTGTGTGTGTGTGGCTCAGCAGCTGGTAGGGCCTACAAGCTGTATTTTTGTTTGCAGGGTAAAGGCTTGTCTGTAGACCTCCTGGAGGGCTTGTAATTGCACAGGCTTGCCATTGGAGAAAAAGCATGATTGGAAGCAGTCAGGCAGAAAAATGCTGTGCCATCCCATTGCCACCTCAGAGAGGGAGAGACAATCCCAGCAGTACCATCTGGTTGCTGCTGTCTGGTCAGCTGGCCTGGCTGCTGGGACCACAGCTTGGCAGCTGGTTCCCATCTCATGACTACTCTTACATTTTCTCCCCCTATAAATGATTTTGACTATGGGTCAGAGAGATGGCTGTAACAATCAAGACCCCGTTGAATCCTGCCTCAGTACTTCTAGGTTCCTGCTGCCTTTCTCTTGTAGTAAACAGATGACACAGCTGGTTAGCCAGTAGGAGCAGAAGAAGAAAATGCTCCTTTTGGTAAATTTGTGACAGGAATCTGAGAAAAAGAAGGCGGGAATATTGTCTAACATGAAGTCATGGTTAAAGCTGTTTTGAGGGTTTGATTCTGTTGAAAAGTAAAAACCTATTAATGTGAAAAATGCCATAAGCCTTTTCAGTATTACAGAATATCAGCATTTTGTGTTATTTGTTGCAATTAAAGAAAACACGTTTTGCTCTTAATATACAGGTGAAACTCGGAAAATTAGAATATTGTGCAAAATGTTCATTCATTTCACTTAAAAGGTGAAACAAATATATGAGATAGACTCACTACATGCAAAGCGAGAGATGTCATGCCTTAATTCATTATAATTGTGATGATCATGGCGTACATGAGATTATGTGATGATTATGGGGTACATGAGTTTGGGGAGTTGGGGTTTTCATAAACTGTAAGCCATAAGCATCAATATTATAACAAAGAAACTTGAAAGGCATCAATATTATAACAAAGAAACTTGAACTATCTCGCTTTGCATGTAATAAGTCTATCTCATATATTTGTTTCACCTTTTAAGTTGCATTACTGAACTGAATGAACATTTGCACAATATTCTAATTTTCCGAGTTTCACCTGTAGTAGACATGATAAAGATAGTAAGACTCTCATTTAGAATGAAAGAAAATAAAATCAATCTCTCTCTACTGTTAACTGTCTTTGGTAAAAGTTGCCTTTTCAAGGAATGTGAGCGATCTTTCTTGAATAAAAACTCATTAGACACTGGTAGTTCTGTATTGTAAGGAAGCAGTAACTACACAAACATGTGATATGTTCTTTACTCAATAGCATAAATATGTTATATAAAACAGTAAAGTTCAATTGACAATCTGGAAAGACAAATGCAGAGATTATAAAATTTTATGATAAAGATTATGAAAATTTCTAAGAAGCTGTTTGATTTTTATTGTGATTTACCAGACCTACACTTGTGTTTCTTCCAGGGAGATAGTAACCTCTCCCTGCTTGTCTGGTTTCTTGTGTCGCTTTACTTAATAAGTCGCTTTACTTTCCTAGCTGTTGTATTCTAGCCAGAGAGCTACTCTAGGTGGAATAAATGTGGGTATATAAATGTGTCTTAGTTACTTTAGTGTGTTTTGCCTGAAATAGATTTGTTCAACAGTTAGAATATTATTGACAAGTTGCTTCTTTTAGATGAGGATGACGAAGATGATGTGGTTGTACAAAAACCACCCGTTGAACCTGAAGAAGAAAAAGTTGTGCAAAAAGAGGAGGAGGAAGAAGGTAAAAATGTGAATTTAGTGCTGCCTGTGCCTGGCTTTCATAATTGTAATATAAAAATAGTAATGCATACAATAATTTTAAAGCTCTCTGTACAGTGTTTAAAGGCTTTTAAGCTTTCACAGCTGTACTCAGTGTCTAAAATCTAAACTTCCACTCTAAAATCACTTTTTGGTCATATAAATGTGTTCTTTTAGGCTATCAATTAAAACCGGTTTTCTCTCCCAGTTGCCCCTCATGAATTGACAGAAGAAGAAAAGCAACAGATTTTGCATTCTGAAGAATTTCTGAGCTTCTTCGACCACTCCACTAAGATTGTAGAAAGAGCTCTTTCTGAGCAAATTAACATTTTCTTTGACTACAGTGGGCGAGACTTGGAAGACAAAGAAGGGTAATATTGAAGTCTATAATGTCCTAGTGCTGTGTCTATTTTAATCTTTCTGAAAGTGATCCTAAGTCTACCCTTTCCAATTGTTCTTTCAGCGAAATTCAGGCTGGTACTAAACTGTCCTTAAACAGACAGTTTTTTGACGAGCGCTGGTCAAAGCACCGTGTTGTTAGTTGTTTGGATTGGTCTTCTCAGGTAACAGTACTAAAATCTTTCTAGCAGAAACCTTAACAGGCATTCTTCTTGCTTACCTAACTGCAGTATATTATAGGTATGTAGAATCGTAGTCACTCCTTTTATGCGCAGATGGCATTGTAAAGGAATATTGTCCAGAATAATCTGCATGTTAGTTAAATGTTAGAGTTGTTGCTATATACATACAGCTGTCTAATAATACTCCCTGAAAATAAAGCTTACTTTAGTAGCTTATTTTGAGTTTATCCGAATGTCTTGCGGTTTCAGGCAACCTGCAGATGCATGTGCCTTTTATGTGCCTTTTCTTTGTTTCTAGTACCCAGAGTTATTAGTTGCATCTTACAACAATAATGAAGAAGCTCCTCATGAACCTGATGGGGTAGCCCTTGTGTGGAATATGAAATACAAAAAAACCACTCCGGAATATGTCTTTCACTGCCAGGTATGAAGCCAGTTCCTGTCTTACCAGGCTAAAGATTTTATGTTGATGTGTGTGGACAAGAGCTTTCTTCTGTTTGTCAACATAATGATTTCTTTGGGCAGGATGAACTTTAAGCTGTATGTGTTTGCAAACACATGTTGACATCTGAAGAATCCATTAATCTTTTTAAAAGGTTCATCTATAGCAACCTTTCTAGCATCATTTCGGTTATTTAAACATATCACAGTCCTGTATTTCTTTTTCTGGCTATATAAAATTTGTGTGTAAGTATGAAACTCTTGGCATTGTGATTTTGAAATGTACATTGATACCTTAGATCTCTAAATAAGTACATATATCGCCAAAAGATTAAATGTAGATTGAAATGCATATTTTAACTATAAAGAGATTTAATTATAAAATGGATTGGGGATGTAAAATGAACAAGTCTAGTTGGTATTGTGATTCTCAAATTTTCCTTGTCATGCTTGCCTGTAACAGTTTGTGTAACATTACATAGCTTAGAATGTTTCATTAACCTTTCAGAATAGTGTTATTCACTTGCCTAAATTTGTTTTGCCACAAATGTCACATAGGATACATAAAATGTATGTCTCTTGTCGAAAGTTGTGCTGAAAATAACATATATATTATTTTCTGGCCTCTTTCAGTCAGCTGTAATGTCTGCTACATTTGCAAAATTTCATCCAAATTTGGTGGTTGGTGGCACATATTCAGGACAAATTGTACTTTGGGATAACCGTAGCAACAAGCGAACCCCTGTTCAGAGAACTCCACTTTCAGCAGCTGCTCACACGGTAAGGAGTGAGAATATCATCCATAAAAATACTTGTTTGTTCACAATGTAACCTATTCATGTAGCACAGAGTTTTCCAAAGGTCAGTAGTGAATGTGTTTGGGTTGCTATAAGACAATAATATCTTCATTAAAAGTAGTTTAATGGTAAACTATGTTATAAAGGTTCACTCTATTTAAATGGGGTGTTCAGAAGCTTACCTTTTTTTTAAAAAGGCCTCTGGTTATCTAGATCTTTTTCCAGCTACCGTTCCTGGCCCATAGATAGATCTGCCACTTCATATTGCTTACTAGCATTGGCTACCCGGCTTCGCCAGTCAGGTTACTTGGGCTCTCTTCTTACCTCCATCCCCATTTTTCATCTGTGGTGGTGGGCAGACACCACCCCCCGGGGCTGTTGTGCGGGTGGGGTGAGAGCATTCGGGCCCATGCTGGGGGCTGTCATGCCGCGTTTCCTGGCTGGTCCTCCCGTCTCCGGTCTTCCTAGGCTCTTCCATTTTGTCCGGTCTGGAGGCCTCCACGCCATTAGGGCCGCAGTGGCTTGCTGTTTGCTGGTGCGCCTTGCCCTGCTCCCAGTGATGAGGGGGTAAAGGGGCCAGACCGTTCACTCATCCTGGGCTCTGTCTGCCTCGGTAAGGCATGGCCCTGAGCTGTAGTGCGCGCGCATCGGCCGTTGGTTGAAGTTTTTGTGTGTGCCGGCTGTCCCGCCTCCTCAACGCTCGGGCTGTCCTGCCTGATTGGCTGTGGCGTGCCGCGGAGGACACTGGGACTTGGGAATATTTTTGTTGGTGTTTGTGGGGCGCTGGACCCACTCTCATTCTTTGGACCCTTGCGGTGATGATGTCAGAGAAGTAAGGTAAGTGTAAACGGCGTATTATGGGATAGGCTGGACGGGTGTGGAAACGCATTCCGCACACGCACAGCCACATCCCTTTCTTATAGGCATAGATTTGTATTGGAGTCCCATTGTGTTCCCTTGAGTCTCCAGGTCCTCTCCTTTATCCATATTGCATTAGAGGTCCTAGCTATCTTAACTGTCCATCTGCACTCATATCTCAATTAAGAGGCACATTCCCTTCCGCAGAGAAAACACCAGGCCCTAGAGTGGAAATGTAGAGATTAGCCAGTGTTTTACGAGCTGCGGTAGCTCAGTGGTCTTTGTCCCAGCTCTTGGGGACATGAAAGGAGCCTCATTTGGGCATCCCCTGAGCAGAGTTTCATCCACAAAAATCCTTTCAACCCAGAATAATTTCTGACACAAAATTATTATTATTAGCCAATTTTTTTGGCATGCTGCCTGTCTGACTGAGCAGCTTGCTAAGCAATGCTATACAGAAAGGGGCACTGATAACTCAAATTGTTCTTTAAGGAGATCTTAGCACTTCTTTCTATGCCTCTTAGATCCTTTCCCCACATTTTAGCAAAAGGTTTTGTTCCATCTTTTTCACAACTTCCCATCTTTCTTCTTTTCCTTCTTCCACCCTTCACTACCCCACAACACAGCAGGGGTGATATACTCAAGGATTTTTTTTTTCTTATGGCACACTCCGTTTAATACTTCTAGTCAGGTTTGGACTTCTGCTGTGGAGGTGGCATTTGCATTGAGATCTAAAACTCTTGCCAGAAACAGATGCTCCATTGTGGAAATGGTGGGTTAAATGTTCAGATATGTTACTCTCTCAGCTTCATTTTGAATTGCCATTTAAAAGCAAATTTCTTCTCCTGTGTAAAGGTATCTAGAAATTGTTCTAACAGGTAGCAAATATGTGTTATGTCATTTTAGCATCCTGTGTATTGTGTGAACGTAGTAGGGACACAGAATGCCCACAATCTCATCAGCATCTCAACTGATGGAAAAATCTGTTCATGGAGTCTGGATATGCTTTCACAGCCACAGGTAAAATATCCCTGGATTAATTATGCAATCAATCATCTTTGATATAAAAATGCTTCTCTGTTCAATTGTAGTCATAATTTCTCAGCAGACTTGATAATTTTATCATTTCCCCCTCACGTATATGTAAGTCATCGTAGTGTAGAATATCTAAATTCTGGGGATACAGACATCCTATGAACTTTGAAAGCTAGCCTGATTGTGGTGAATGCTGTTAGATTTGGACCTGGAATATCTGGGTACTGGCCTAAGTGGCTGTTGGCATGTCAGTGCAGCCTATTTCTAGTAGACTTCCAGGCACTTCCAGTTTCATCTTCTGTGTTTTCAAGGGCACTTGTGCCAGGCAGTGGAGCCTCAGAGGCGTACATGAACAGAAAATTGAGCCTATCAAAATTGCTCACTGATATCATATGTCATGATTTGAAAAGCAAAGCCATTAGACCTTATGTGGCATATGCATTTTTATTCTATCAAAGGCTTTAAATGTCAGAATGAATATACAGCAAGAGTGTAGAAAAAATATGTTTTGAGAAATCTTATATGATCCTTAACAGGATGATGTTGGAAGACTGAATAAAATGTAGGTATGATACATTTCTCTCTCTCCAGGATAGCATGGAACTAGTTCATAAGCAGTCCAAAGCTGTAGCTGTTACTTGTATGTCTTTTCCTGTTGGAGATGTCAACAACTTTGTTGTTGGAAGTGAAGAAGGCTCTGTGTACACAGCCTGTCGCCATGGCAGGTAAGTAGAATCTGGGATAGAATATTTTTAATGTACAGTGGAACCCCCGGGTTACGAACATCTTGAGTAATATAATTCTCGGGATACGAAAGGAAATCCATTGACAATTACGCCTCGTACTTTTTCCCGCCATACGAAGTTTTTTTGGCACAGCGGGTGAAAATTTTCAGCTGCTTGGGCAGCCTCCGCTGCTTCCCATAGCAGTGGGAGGGTATGGAGAGCATTTCCCCTCCGTTTCTGGAATTGTTTGTCACATTTTTAGTGCATTTCAGTAGCTAAAACACAGCATTTTCGGCACTTCCGGTGGCAGGGGGAGCTTACAGCTGATTGTTGGGTACGGGTACGGCACATTACCAGAGCTGGCCACCAGAGGCCGCTGTCATATGTGCTGAAAATGCATTGTTGTTGTTCAGTCGCACAATCGATTCTGACCCTTTGCGACCCTATGGACCATCGTTCTCCAGGCGCCTCTGTCCTCCACCATCCCCCTCAGTCCTCCCAATTCTGTGCCCATTGTGTCTACAATACCATCTATCCATCTCATCCTTGGCCTCCCCCTTCTTCTTTTGCCCTCCACCTTTCCCAACATCACGGCCTTCTCAAGTGAATCCTCCCTTCTCATTTGATGCCCAAAGTACTTTAGCCTCATCTTTACTATTTGACCTTCCAATGAGCAGTCAGTGTTGATTTCTTCTAAGATTGACCTATTTGTTCTCCTCACTGTCCAGGGTACCCTCTAAACTCTCCTCCAACACCACATTTCAAAGGCATCTATCCTTCTGCGTTCAGCTTTCCTAATTGTCCAGCTCTCACATCCGTACATTACCACTGGGAATACCATTGCTTTGACTATTCTAATTTTTGTTTTCAAGGTGATGTCTCTGCTTTTCACTATGTTCCCCAGGTTTCTCATGGCTTGTCTCCCAAGAATCAGTCGCCCTTTTATTTCATGGCTGCAATCCCCATCTGCAGTGATCTTAGATCCTAAGAATGTGAAATCTGTCACTGCTTCTACCTCTTCCCCATCCATTATCCAGGAACTGATCGGGCCTGTTGCCATTATCTTGGTTTTCTTGATATTGAGTCTCAAGCCAGCTTTTGCACTCTCTTCCTTCAAACCGATCAAGAGATTCTTTAGGTCTTCCTCACTTTCTGCCATTAAGGTGGTGTCGTCTGCATATCTCAGATTGTTGATGTTTCTCCCAGCAATTTTGATCCCATATTGTGATTCCTCCATCCCTGCATTGCGCATTATGTGCTCTGTGTATAAGTTGAATAGGCAGGGTGACAAAATGCAGCCTTGTCTTACTCCTTTTCCTATTCCAAACCACTCTGTCATTCCGTGTTCTGTCCTAACTGTTGCTTCTTGGTTCATGTACAGATTTCTCAGGAGGCATATGAGATGCTCTGGTATTCCCATCTCTTTAATCACTTGCCACATCTTGTTGTGATCCACACAATCAAATGCCTTAGTGTAGTCAATAAAGCAAAAGTAAACTTGTTTCTGGTATTCCTTTGTTTTCTCCATGATCCAACGTATGTTGGCAATGTGGTCTCTAGTCCCCCTGCCTCTTCTGAAACCAGCCTGCACCTCTGGTAATTCTCTTTCCACATGCTGCTGAAGTCTATCCTGTATTATCTTGAGCATCACCTTGCTGGCGTGTGGGATGAGCGCAATTGTTCGATAATTTGAGCATTCTTTGGCATTGCCCTTTTTTGGGATTGGAACATATACTGATCTTTTCCAGTCCTGTGGCCACTGTTTTGTTTTCCAAATCTGCTGGCATATTGAATGCAGTAATTTGATGCCATCATCTTTTAGAGCTTTGAAAAATTCAACTGGGATACCATCATCTCCACTAGCTTTGTTGTTTGCAGTGCTCTTTAGGGCCTTTCTGACTTCACTCTCCAGGATGTCTGGCTCAGGTTCAAATTCTTCATCATTGTGACTATCAGGAGTGTTGAGTTCCTTTTTGTAGAGTTCCTCTGTATACTCTTTCCATCTTTTCTTAATTTCTTCTGCATCAGCTAGCTCCTTTCCGTCTTTGTCCCTTATCATGTTCATTTTTGCTTTAAATGTTCCCTTGATTTCCTGGATTTTTTTGAAAAGGTCTCTGGTTCTGCCTCTTTTGTTGTTTTCCTCCATTTCTTTGCACTGTTCTTTTAGGTAATTTTCCTTATCTCTCCTTGCTTTTCTTTGAAATTCTGTATTCAGAAGATTGTATTTTTTCCTTTCTCCTTTGACTTTTGCGTTCCTTCTTTCCTCTGCTATTTTAAGAGCCTCATCAGACAACCACTTTGCTTTCTTACTCTTCTTTTCTTTTGGTATGGTTTTCTTTGCTGCTTCCTGCATGATGTCCCTCATCTCTGTCCATAATTCTTCTGGCACTCTATCTATTGAGTCTAAGCCATTGAATCTGTTCATCACCTCCACCGTGTATTCTTTAGGGATGCTGTCTAGGTGATATCTGTCTGGTCTCTTTGTTTTCCCTATTTTCTTTAGTCTAAGCCTGAATTTTGCAATCAGTAGGTTGTGATCTGAGCCACAGTCTGCTCCAGGTCTTGTTTTTCTTGACTGTATGGAGGTTCTCCATCTTTGGCTGCAGAGTATGTAGTCAATCTGGTTTCGGTGTTGGCCATCTGGTGATGTCCATGTGTAAAGTCACCTCTTGTGTTGCTGGAAGAGGGTGTTTGCTATGACCAGTGCGTTCTCTTGGCAGAACTCTATCAATCTTTGCCCTGCTTCATTCTGTGTTCCAAGACCGAACTTGCCTGTTATTCCCTCCACTTTTTGATTGCCTACTTTGGCATTCCAGTCTCCTAAAATAATTTGGACATCATTTCTTGGTGTTTGTTCTATGAGGTGTTGTAAGTCCTCATAGAACTGGTCCACTGTGGCTTCATCTGCACCCGTGGTTGGTGCGTATATTTGGATCACAGTAACATTGAAGGGTTTGCCCTGAAATCTTACTGACATCATTCTGTCATTTTTGAGGTTGTATCCCATTACTGCTCTTCTCACTCTTTTATTGACAATTATGGCTACTCCATGTCTTCTAAGGTTTTCTTGTCCACAGTAGTAGATGTGATGGTTTCCAGAGCTGAATTCGCCCATCCCTGTCCATTTTAGCTCACTGATTCCCAAGATGTCAATGCTTATTCTTTCCATCTCATTTTTTACCACTTCTAGTTTACCTTGGTTCATTGATCTCACATTCCATGTCCCTACGCAGTATTGCTCCTTACAACATTGCATTCCTCCTCCCTTCTTCCTGTCCCTCCCCTTCCTCCACTCTGTGGTGTTAAGCATCCTGTATCACCTAGCCTGCTCCTTTGTTTTGCCTTTTGTTTTGGTCAATAGGGTTCTCTTGGCAAGCTTTGTGGCGTGGTTTGCCAGTTTCTACGCCATTTTTTTTCTCGCATCATACATCATATCACAGTTTTAAAAGTTTAAAACAGTTTAAACAACATATTATCATGCATTATTATCACACTCTAAAACACAGTCTCTATGTTAATTGCTATATTAAGTCAGTGTAAAGTCTCTATGTCAGTTGCTATATTAATTCAGCTACATTTTTCACATCAGCTACTTATCCTTGTGTCCTCACTCCCCAGGTGGGGTTGTTGTCTCTGGGCCCCTTGCTCCAGGGACATCACAGTGGCGAGCAGTGGATGTTTTCCCCCGTGGGTCAGCTGTTCCTCTTCCTCTGCCTCTGGCGGTGGTGGTGGATGGTGACTTTTCCCGCCGCCTGCCTGGTCTTCCTCATTGCATTGAAAACCAATTAATCCTGGAGGTCAGAAAAAAGCGGGGGGGGGGGGGCAGCGGCATCTTTTATATGTTCACATCTCTTTATAAAGTGGCAAAAATGCAGTGAAAGACTTCAAAGTGCACTTTATAAAAAGTTTAGAACAAGAAAAATATTTTTTTAAAACTTTTTTTCTGACCTCCAGAATAGATTATTTGATTTTCAGTGCATTCCTATGGGTAACCGCGCTTTGAAATACGATTTTTTTGCAATACGAAAACCTCCGAGGAATGAATTAATTTTATAACTCGGGGTTCCACTGTATTTTTCCCCATTTATATATTGCTTTTCAGTATGGTTTATGGGATAGTTTAAAATGGAAGTGTATTAAAATACAATGAAATCACAAACATTAAGAGATAATTAAATTAAATTATGTGATTATATGCTGAAAACGCGATTAAAATTAAAACCAATTAAAAAAGTAATAGCAGTTTACCTTAAAATAGTGAAATGGAGGATATCTGTTGGTCTCAAATAATTAGGAGCTCTTAATTGTCAAAGGACTGATTTTTTAAATAAAGGCCTTTGCCTGCCTTTGAAAGCAGGGAGAGAGTAAACCCAGCCTCCCCTTGACAAGGACTTCCAGAACCTGGATGTAGCTACTGAGAAGGCCCTGTGTCCAGTCTCCACTAGATGGGCATCTCAATTCGGATGAACTGCGAAATGGGCAGCTGTAGCAGATCTTAAAAGCCCAACAGGCTTGTAAGAGAGGATATGATCTTTAACTAACCCCAAAACATTAAACTAGTCCATAAGCAGTCTAAAGCTGCTTTCTGGGCCCAGAAAATTACTCTTTCCTTTGTTTTTTAAGCTACCACAGGTTTGATGTAGCTTGTCCTTCATCTGCTTGATGGCTGTTATATGGGCAGCTATATGTTTCTAAAGTGAAACATATAAACTATTGAAAGCATTTTTTTAAATTTACTGTAGGCAAGTTTCTTCTTGCCTACAGTACTTTCCTTCTGGGTAAGAATGACTTTAGAATTTTAAAATGGAATAATGGTCATTAACTATCCTTTCTGGTCATTTGAATTGTGACAACATCCCATACTCTCTCTTGTGTAGATAATTGTACAGTAGCATCACGTACTAATCTTAAATCACTCGAGCTTTAGAAAGCAGTGCAGGTAGTTAGATGGCACTTTCTAAGTACTCTTCTTATCCTGAAACATGATGGCTCTGTACATGTATTTTTAAAATGTATATTTTAAAATGTTATGTTGTACAGTATACAGTACCTATATTCTGATCCACTGTGAATGGACTTCCATAGAGGCTTCATAGGAAGGGGGTGGTAAAATGAATAGACAACAATTGTCCATATCCTTGTCCATCATCCCAGACCTTGTCCATATCCTCAAGGCTGCGGTCGTCCATTGCAGTCCTGGTGTTAAATCCTGCATGTCACGTTTAATGTGTGCCATGGGTGATGGCTCCGAGGTGATAGTGTGTGGGTCACTTCATAGAAAGATGGGATCCACCTTAAACAAATTCATACCAGTGACATTTTTCCTGCATCAGGGGGAAAATGCATTCTCAGATATGAGTTGCAGTAGACGACGAGTATTTACTTTTGATACTTCTATCCATAACATTTTTCTTTAACAGTAAATTAATTTTCCATATATGTGTGCAATTTATACAGCAAAGCTGGAATCAGTGAGATGTTTGAAGGTCATCAAGGACCAATCACAGGTATCCATTGTCATGCAGCTGTTGGACCAGTAGATTTTTCTCATCTTTTTGTCACTTCTTCTTTTGACTGGACCGTGAAACTTTGGACTACTAAGGTACCTGAACTTCAGAAGCTTATATCTTATTATATCCTCAGTAGAATGATAAACTATGAGCTGCAGTGAATGTGTTGAACTATATTGAAATATATCTTCTTTAAATAGTAATGTAAAACTAAATACTGTAGCCCTTTTGACAGTCATCTTGAGAGGAGCATGTTTTTAGCGTCAAGGCTATAATGCTTGGTTCAAATATAGATAGAATGCATAGACATCAATTGTATGTCCAGTTTTTCTTGTTTTCCATATTGAGCTTTCATATTATTCTATCTAAACGTAATAAGTGGAAGTTCATATTGAGCTAAATATCATATTTACATGTGGATTTCCCTGCCATCTTCTACATCAGTTGTGGTTTTCAATAGCTCTGTTGCATTTCAGCATATCATTTCTTTATTTGGGCACCTCTCTCCACATTGCAATGTGCTTACATTTTAAAAATGTTTTTCACTTCTTCCTTAAAATGAACTGAGCAAAGAAGTACTAAATTATGCTTGCAGTGTCATAATCTTTGTGGTAAATAAATTTTAATGATTTTTTGCTCACATCAATCCAGTCTGCTTTATCATTGTCAGTATCATCAAAGTTCCTATTAATATAATTCTGAAGTGTTGAAAATCATAGATTGGAAATTCTATTCACTTCCTTATGACAGGTATCTAAAGGCTATATACAAAGGGTGCCGAAAATGTACACATTTTAAGAAAGGGGGAAACCCTATTAATATTGTAATACTCAAAATATACCAATAACAAAAGATGGTTACAAGTCACATTTGAGTTCTGCAATTATAAGAGGTGCTCAAAGTGGTTACCTTCAGCGTCCAGACACTTCTGATTACAGCAAACTACTGCTTGAGCAACATTGACCACAGTGTCCACTTGTATCGCTGTGCATGCTGTTTCAATTCTTTCCTGAAGTTCCACCAGTGTAGCTGGTTTTCTACAGTACATGACATCCTTTAAGCCCCCCCCCCCCCCAATTGGTAGAAGTCAAGGGGTGTTAAGTTAGGGGAACGTGGGGGAAACAAAACCGCACCTCTTCAAAATGGTCTTGCCCTCCTTGAATGACAGCCGTGCTTCCAACATTTTCTTTGTCCTGCCTGTTGCGTGGTGACACTAGTATTCATTCCTTTGAGTGAATGTCTCTTAAAATTTGTATACATTTTTTTTTGCACCTTCTAAAATTGAATCTCTTCTAATTCCAGAATAGGCAGGATTTTAGCCTGGCAAGAGCTTTACAGTTCAAATCGTTAATCTAACTCAGCATATAGAAGATGTTTTTGAGATAAACAAAATAAGTGGAGTGGGGTATGTTTACAGAAACATATGACATTGTCCACCCTCAGCTACTGCTCAAGAAGCTCTGCCTGCTTAAGAACGCCATGGGCTGACAGAAATGATTGGTGTTCTGCTTCAAAACTGAAGAGTCTTTGCTGAATTTCAAGGGAGGCACTGGAGAAGCATCCTGGCACCATTACTTTTTAACACTTACATAAATGATCAGCTGACGTTCCCATATGACATAAATTTCATCTATGTTGATAATCTTGCCTTGACAGTTCAGGGGGAAATGTGCGAGTCTATCGAACACCAGCTAACCTCTGTCCTTGTATTATAAAACCAACCAGTTGAAACCAAACTGTTTGAAAACACATGTCTGTGCCTTTTACTTAAAGAATAGAGAGGCTCAGAGGAAGTTCTGAATTAGTTCTGAAGGCAAGATTTTGGAACTTTGTCGTAACCCAAAATATCTGGATGTCACTTTGGATCGAACCATATGAGTTGGGCAATTTATGTCCCACCATGTGTACAAAGAAAATCTAATAGCTGAAATAACCCCATTGAATTAGCCAGCTTGTGATAAAGAATTATGTATGCAGTACTGTAATAAGAACAAAGAAAAAAAGAGAGATAATATTTAAGAGGACATTTTTCCTTTTTAGAATAACAAGCCTCTGTACTCATTTGAGGACAACTCAGACTATGTCTATGATGTGATGTGGTCCCCCACTCATCCTGCCCTCTTTGCTTGTGTGGATGGAATGGGGAGGCTAGACCTGTGGAATCTAAACAGTGATACTGAGGTGAGTGTTCGAAAGCTGAAGATTAGTTCAGCTTTTAAAGAAAAGGCTTGAAAAGATATTGGTACTAAAAGATCATTTCACATTTTTGAGATTTCCACGAGTTTATCTCAAAGAGGAGATACAAGAGCATTGGCTGCTGAGTCCTTTCCTATTGTATCAGCTTCCAAGTGCAGATGTTTATCTTATAGTGAGGTCAGAGTTCGTTGTAAACACTAGAAAGGGGACATCAATATAAATGATTTGCTATATCTTCTTTGTCAGTGTTTGGCAGAATGTTGGATATACTCAATCACATTCTTGGGTTGATCCTGTTCTAAGACTTTGCCTGTTCATTATTTCACATTCTTCATCATTCATGAACATAGCTCAGTACACTATGCTTACAGATAGTTAAAACATTATTGGCTGCTAGCTAGCAGGTTTGCTGATATTGCTTCTAAAAACAAAATAATGTAACACCATTACTCTTCTAAGCAGAGTAAAAGCCCAGACATGAAAATGAGTGCTTTAGAACCAGGGCCGTAGCCAGAGGGGGGCTGGGGGGGAACCCTCCGGAGCTAACACCCCACCCCGTGATGCCAATGTTACATATGTGATTGTGACATTGTTGCCACGCCTGAAATATTTTTTGCCCCCACCCCCCAAATCTAGAATCCTGGCTACGGCCCTGTTTAAAACACTACAAATGTTTCTTACTAGATTTATGCAGATGCTCAGCCATGCTCATTATCGTGCAGTGTCTGTTTGTTTGGATGAGGATTATTGATCAAAACAATTTTGCCTCTATATATGGACTTAGGCAAGGTTTTATCCCAAGGAGGGGAGTGTTGTTAATGCGGTTTTTTCAAGTTCAGCGCTTTAAGAAATATTGTTACTGACAGCTGTCTTGAACTAGGTCTGCTTGAACAAAATTCCAGGTCTGTTTAAGGTGGATCCCATCTTCTTTTATGTTAACCTAAGGGACAGTTGGCAAACTTAGCCTACTTCCAAAGATGGTGCAAGTATTTCTAAGACTGTAACAATGTACTGTTTTTCAAAATCGGTTTAGGTGCCAACAGCAAGCATTATTGTGGAAGGTAATCCTGCCCTTAATCGTGTAAGATGGACAAACACTGGACGTGAAATTGCTGTTGGAGATTCAGAAGGGCAAATAGTAATTTATGATGTGGGAGAGGTAGGTAACTTTCTTTCAGTATTAACAAAATATTTCTGAATTATTTGGTTCCATTCGGTTATGGAAAGGGACCTAGTTTGGTCATCTTAGAAGAGTTCATTTTTTAAAAATGGTTTGAACATATGAACATGAAGATTGTACTGTCTGCAGTTCATTTAGCACTGTTATTTTCAGAGAAATGTTACGAGAGTGGAGTTAGATGTACTGTATATAATATCCTGCTTAGTAGGATTCTTTGTACTGTACTACATAAAAGTCATATGCATTTTCGGAATATGGCTCTTGTTATAACTTTGCCGGAGGAAGGAGGCACTTCAGTAAAGTAATCAATGCAAATGTTTTTGTTGGCCCTGCAATCCTTTCTGCACAGCCTGCTGTCAAACCTATTGTGTGGATAGCTATTTATCCACTCTCCTCTTTGTCTTCTGGGGAAGGTGGACGTCATCAGGCCAGATGTAGCTCTAGGCCTGTGATGGCAAACCTTGGCACTCCAGATGTTCTGGGACTTCAGTTCCCAGAAGCCCAAACCCCCGTGAATCCACACGAATGGGTTTGCTGTGATTCATCCGGCCCGAGCCGCCCTCATCGCTCCTGGAAGCGGAAGTAAAACGCGTCCGTACGGGCACGTTTTACTTCCGCTTCCGGGAGCGATGAGGGCGGCGCAGGCCAGATGAATCGCAGTAAACCCATTCGTGTGGCTTCACGGGGGCTTGGGCTGCTGGGAATTGAAGTCCAAAAACATCTGGAGTGCCAAGGTTCGCCATCACGGCTCTAGGCCATCAATAGCTAATGCTGTTTTAAAGTGTTGTATAAAAGTGGGCAAAATTCATCATCCCATATTTTTCAGTAAGCCTTTGCCCATGTCCAACTCAGTATAAAATCACAGATCATGAATGGGGACATGTAGCATGCATATTTTTCTTTCAGTTATCAAACAGCAATTTGTAAAACCTTGCCTCACAGAGCTGTGGTCAGAACAGCCAACACCTGTCTAGCTGAATGCATTATTTAGAGTACTGTAGCTTTTACGTCTCTATTAATATGTCGAGGTGCAGCATTGTAAGAAACCTTGAAGTAAGCTTAAAGTACATGTAAATGCTGAACTTCCCATGCAACCTTTTTTTTTTAACAGCAAATTGCTGTTCCTCGAAATGATGAATGGACAAGGTTTGGTCGGACATTAGCAGAAATTAATGCAAACAGAGCTGATGCAGAAGAAGAAGCGGCAACCCGAATTCCCTCCTAAGACTTTATGATATGGTTTAGCAATATGAGATCGAGCAATGAATGTGGAATGGGTTGATAAACGAGTAATAACATGTATTAGTTTGCAGCAGAACGTGAAGATCAAAATGTGGAATAAACTGTGGATTTGAGAAGAGTATAAAGAGGATTGAAACAGATCTTTTCAAATTTGATTTTTAATAGGTTAATCACATATTCTCAATCTGATCAGCATAATTTATTATTTATCCTGATTTGCCAAGGAGTATCTTCTACTGAAACACTAACTGCAGTATGTATTTAAAGTCATTTAGGTTGTCCAACTTTCAGTGGCATATTACTTTTTGGAACTAGTAAATTATATAATCACTTCCCCCAGTTAAACTGACAGACTCTACTGTGAACATCATCCTCTGGGTGGAAGAAACTGTTTAGATATGTGCATGCATCTATTCAAGGTAACCTTTATCCTAAGTATTAATACAATGGGCTCCAGGCTACAGTGGTAGGTAATGTATACAAAAAATATATAAAACCTTTTTCTAGCAATGGAACGTTTCTAAAATATGTACTTTAGTTTTTTTGTCAAACCTGTGCAGTACAGTATGGATTCTTTATAAATAAACAGAACACAATCTTTTCTCACAAGTTTCTGTTCAAAGATTCATTTTTCAAGAAGTGGTCTTTCCCAATAGTCATGCAAGGAATAACTTCTACAAAACTCATTCTACTAACATTTCAAAAATGGAGTTCATATTTGTGTGCCTGATTACAGTTTTCTGAAGCATGGAGTTGACTTCTGAATTTGTTTTTCCTTTCCAAAAACCTGTAATACAAGGGTGTTCTGCAATCTCTCCAGATATTTTATAGACACTGAGAGAAAGCATTTTGCTGAATTTGCATAGAGAACTGGCAACACCATTCCTTACCTGTGTTCAGGATGTTAGAATAGTGATTTCTGTCAATTATTTGTAACAGTAATAAAAATCAGGCTTTCCACCTATGCTCCAGTGCCATTGCAGCTTTCAACAATGGCATTCCTTGGGCTATCTGGTAAGAAGATGGTGAAGCAGTAGTGTGACTTCCCTTTGCAGAGGTGAGGTAGTTCATTGATAATATCCATCCTTTGCATCCACAAAGTATTAGTTCAAGCCTTGAGTCTCCAAGCAGTGCTGGCTAGCGTCCCTGTCTGATATCTGGGACAGCTGCTGTCAGTCACTGCAGATCAGCCTTCCTTTTTCTATTGTCATGCATATGTTTTGGCCTTCAACTCCTATCAGCCCCTACCAAGATGGTGGGATGATGAAAGTATCACGTAGAAATCTGAGGCCATTCAACAATTACGTGATCCTTGAAGGGAGGAGGGGGTCTGCAATCTGAATAATGGAAAAATTACGGGGGGGGGGGGGGGCAGGTCAAATATTATGTAATCCATTTGGAGCTGTTGTGCATTGGGCACCAATAGTGGAAAGCTCTAAAAATTAGAGTTTTGATACAAAAGCTCTGGATTACATAATTTTAATGGGGGGGAGGGGTTCAAAGTTAAAATTATGGTCGGATTACATAGGGGGGAGGAGGTCAATTTTCACCAAAAAATGGGTCACATAATTGTTGAATGGCCCCTCTAGAGAAAACCAAGATGTGAAAGGCTGGTTGGCGTGTAGATGATACCATAGATCAGGGGTTCTCAACCTATGGCCTGTGGCGCCAAATAATTCAGCCATTGCTCCAGCTGCTGCCGCAGCCCAATGGAATTGGCTGCGGACTCCTTTACGGCCATCGTAAATGCGTTTGACAGCCGTAAAAGAGTCCGTGGCCCTCATGAACTCATTTATGACAGCTGTAAATGAATTTGCGGCCCTTCTAAACGCGTTTACGATAGCCGTGGACTCATTTGCGACAGCCGTAAATGGCAAGGGGGGACAAACAGTCCAGCCCCCTCAACTGTTTGAGGGAGCATGTCGACTGTTTGAGGGAGCAGCCCCCGACTTGAAAAGGTTGAGAACCCCTGCCATAGATTGATTTATCAGTCACATTTGTATTGCCGCCCACTCGGCAAGCGACTCTGGGCGGCGTACAACAGTTACATCATGAACTACATGAATCCCACTAGAGAACTATAAAAAAAATTAAACCAGTAAAAACCCAATTAAAAATACAATAAAAAATTAGCGCGGCAACTAAAAAGAGCGAGGGAGTGATATCAGCCAGCAGGTGGGGGTCACCGCATCCCCAGTGCCCCACACCTGCTTTGCAAGCCAGGTTTTTAGTCCTTTCCTGAAGAGCAGCAACTGGCAGGAGGTCATTTGGGTTTCTCTTGCCACCTGGGTATATTCCAGGCACGTGGGCACCCAAGCTAAGCTGGGACCTTGTAGCTTCCTATCCTAGGATCCAGTCTTGTGTCTCCTCAAGTAACTGCTCCTCTACAAATGATTCTGGTCCAGGGTCTTCAGCACTCCCAAGAAAGAGGCAATGACAAGATACGCTGAGCAACACATACTTGCTCGCAAAAGGCGGAACAAACCAAACCAAGACCAAAATTAGCATTGGCCCAAAACCAGCAATTTGTGTGGACAAAACTCTTTGAAACTCTGGGTTGTCTCATGTATGTGCCAGAACAGGGAAAAAGCTTTATTTATTTATAGTTCATATTTTTATAGCCGCTCCACTCATAAAGACTCTGGGCGGCTTACAATATAACACCACCACCTACTAAAAACCCTAAAAACAAATAATCGCAGTAAAAAGCCCCTTTTAAAACTCAGCCACACATAATAAAAAGAGAGGGAGTTTCCTCTAGTACTCATTTGATATAAACTAAACTAACCAGCAGGCGGGGGGGGGGGGGTCACTCCACCATCGACGCCTCACATCTGTCCTGCCAGCCAGGTTTTGAGATCTCTCCTGAAGGGCAGCAATTCCGACTGCAGCCTCAGTTCCACTGGCAGGAGGTTCCAAAGGGCCGGAGCGGACACAGAGAAGGCCCTCCTTCGTGTGCCCAAGAGACGAGCCCCTCTGGCTGATGGAACAATTAGGGAGCTCTGGTTGGACGGGCAGAAATTCTTGGGGCGATGCGGTCTCTTAGGTATCCTGGCCCACTACCATGTAGGGCTTTAAAGGTCAAAACCAGCACCTTGAATTGTACCCAGAGGCAAATTGGTAACCAGTGCAACTCCCGAAGCAATGGCGAGGTGCGGGCATAACGCCAACACCCCAACACAACCCGAGCAGCCGCATTCTGGACCAACTGCAGCCTCCGGATGGTCGCCAAGGGCAGCCCCATGTACAATAATCTTTCCCTCCAAAGTCCCAGCAGTTTACCCGCTCCCTAACCCGCTCGCAATATGCCATTCTGGGTCTGTAGCCATATGACAGAATGAAAGATAAGGGCTGCCCCACTCATCTTGGACGGGGTTCCCAAAAAGCAGGACCTGGGCATAGCTAAAACTTTGCTCCATGGTGTGTTAATTAAAAAAAAAGATACCAGCATCTGTCAATTTCAAATAAATTTTATTCCCCCATGATTTTTAATAAAACTCTTTCAAAACGTTCTGTACATGTCAAACTATTCAGAACTCCAACCCCCGTTTCTACATATGCAGTTGCATTCCAACGCCATGATAATGTCTCTGTACAAAGATGTACAATATGTACAGTAACATGGGAGTGCAAGCTGTGCAAAGCCAAGCCCCAACTACTAAGTCATGCCTTTGGGAAGGGGGAAGAAACAGTCTAGGCGTAGAACTTAAAGCGTCAACCAGTCTTCTGGGTGCAAATGATTAGCCGCATTTTTGGAAAGAAAGGAGTGATTCAATGACAATTCCCCCCCCCCCCCCCTTCAGCTAGAGCCTCATGCAACTGACTGAAGAAGCAAAGTGCTCTCTGTCCATTGCACCTCTTTTGCTCTTTGGCACATCAGCTCACGATCCTGTTGCTTCCGCTGCTGCTTTGGGTAGCACTGAAGCCAGGTCGGCAGCTCGAAATTTTGGCAGAGAGAGGCCGAATTTGTTCTCTATCCCAGCAAAAGTTGCTGTTGCAAGTCGGTATCCACCTATGTGGTCAGGATTAGCAGGAGGAAGGTCTGAGATTCGCGTCTTGGGCGCAGGTTCTGAGCCGGAGGGTTTGCTGGCAGGAGGCAAGCAAGAAATCAGCAGAGGTCAGCGTTACCCCAAAAGGATTTCTGCCCATGCCTATACCCAGTGGTGGGCACCAAAATGTTTTGCTACCTACTCTGTGGGCGTGGTATGGTGGGCGTGGCCAGGGGGAAAGCCCTGTGTTGCACCCAAATTAGGACTACTTTATTTCAAAACTTGGATGGGCGGGGCCAGACAGAATTTCTACTACCGTTTCTGGCGAACTGGGGTGAATCTGCTGATGCCCACCATGGTCTATACCTGTTATTTCAGACACTTAAGGCTATCCCTTCAACTGATCACCAGTTGCGACTGAAGTGGAAGTGACCTTGCAACAACCCTTTAATCCTTAACCACTAGCTGTGCTGGACAGGAACTGTAATCCATCACTACTCAATGTGCTACATGCTGCCTATCCTGATGTAGTAAGCAAACCACTTTAGTTGGGAAAAGGCTACTACTAGGCCCAGCGGGTTGTGTACAGAGGCTTGTATCAACCAAGAAACTTTTTAGCCGCTAACAACTATATACCTTTCAAATGTAATGTATATAGCTTTGCTACTATCCAGTGTGACTAACCCTTCTTGTTTAGGATAATTGACTTAATTACACCAAGTGCTATCTAAATGGCCTTGTAACCCTTCTGGGCTATTTGGTTCAGCCTAGTGGAAAGAAAAATTCTTAGGAATGGACTGTGATTGTAGAGTTTTAGTTTAGAAAGCGCAATGGGTAAAAAGGGAATTTCCATTCCCTTGGAGCAGGAATCAGGTGCTCTTGATTTAGAAGTAACACAATCTCAGTACAGTGGAACCTCATACAACAATTGCCCTGTATAGCAACAAAATCGCATAACAATTAGGTTTTTTTTGGGGATGGCGTCCTGCATAACAGTTTTCCCTATGGAAAAAATCGTACAACAATTTTTCAATGGGAAAAACCACTTAGCAAAAAAAAAAAAAAATCGCTGTATGATGCATCCCATAGGGAAAATCGCTATACATGCATCATATAGCAATTGTTTCGTTCAACAACGAGCCCTGTGAAACCGATTAAAATCATTGTATGAGGTACCGCTGTATATGTATATGCAGGAGGGTCAAAGGGAAGGCAAATCCTTGCAGTGATCATTACCGCAAGTTACTATCCCTGAGCTATCTACAAGAGGAACACTTGGGAAGACAAGGAAAAGAAAACCTCAAGACAGCTTGAACACGTTTGGATCAG
Source organism: Bradypodion ventrale (assembly GCA_035047345.1). Classification (NCBI taxonomy): domain Eukaryota; kingdom Metazoa; phylum Chordata; class Lepidosauria; order Squamata; family Chamaeleonidae; genus Bradypodion; species Bradypodion ventrale. Next base: position 284,505,985 of record JAWDJE010000001.1, read on the forward strand.
AGAAACCTTCTGGGACTTCATTTTCTGGGAGATTTTTGTTCCTACCATAAAACACAGTGTTTTCTCTGTCAAAAGCGGATGGTAGGATCAATAATTAAAACTGGAGTGTTAGGGGTTTATTTTAGGAATGCAATATACAGTGGAACTCCGGATAACGATAGCACCGGATAAAGACAAATCCGCATAACGACGTGTTCGTTATGCACCATGTGATGCTCCGCATAAGAACGAAAAAATGCCAAAAAACATCCTTATGCGAGGCTTTTGGTATCGATGCTCCGGATAATGATGTTTTTGGCATTTTTTCGTCCTTATGCAGAGCATCTCCCATAGGGACCGCATAGAGTCAACATCCGGATAACAACACGACTTGTGGAACCAGGTTTTGTCGTTTTCTGCAGTTCCACTGTAATGTCCTTTGCAGTTAGAAAGAAAAATATCTGCCAATGTATCAGGCAATTTTCTTGGACATGACCAGCTGGAAAGCTAATGCATGGGCCCTGTCATGATCTTGGTCTATTGTCTATCAAGATCATGACAGGCCCTACTTCACCTGAGAACTAACAAACGATCAAGTGTACTTACATGCCTCCAAAGTCAACATTCAGCCAACGCTGCAGAAGCTCATAGGTCACTAGAGTAACCCCAAACTGGGGTGAAGATCTGAACACTCGTGCTGTTGGAACAGAAGCAGAAAGATGTTTCTGTCACAACAGCTGATTAAGTCATGACGTGTTGGAAATGGCTAAAAGCCTTGGCCAGCTACTTGTAATAAGAAAGGCATCAAGTATGTATGGGCTCTTTTCCCCCACCTGCAGCTCCCTTCCAGAAAGCAGAGGCCCCTTCTTCTCTCAGTATCTTTCCAAAGCAATCGATCACCCCAGTGTACGTTGTTTGACCAGCGCGAGCAGCCACTTGCAGTCTTGTCTTGATGACATCCGCAGGGGTCACCAAGGAAGCAGCAGGGACGCCTGTCAGGAGAAAGGAGCATCTGAAGTGAGGCGAAGAGCACGGTAGAAAGGCACAAATGTTGCTCACTCTGAAGAGAGTGCTCTAGAAACCATTATACTTGTGAACAAACAGCCAGAGCGGCTCATTTCTGACCATTTCATTGCCTGATCTCTCTTTCCTCTCTGATGCAGCTTCATCTTTTAAGCCATACAGAAATGCTGGATCACTGGATCCCCATCTGCAGATCACTGCAGTCCCTGGGAAATAGATGAGGAAGAAGTAGAAGCAGTGACAGATTTTACTTTCTTAGGATCTAAGATCACTGCAGATGGAGATTGAGCCATGAAATAAAAAGACGACTGATTCTGGGGAGACAAGCTATGAGAAACCTGGGGAATATAGTGAAAAGTAGAGACACCACCTTGAAAACAAAAAATCACATAGTCAAAGCAATGGTATTCCCGGTGGTAATTTATGGGTGTGAGAGTTGACCATTAGGAAGGCTGAGCACAGAAGAATAGATGCCTTTGAAATGTGGTGTTGGAGGAGAGTATTGAGAGTCCCTTGGACCGCGAGGAGAACAAATAGGTCAATCTTAGAAGAAATCAACTCTGACTGCTCACTGGAAGGTAACGTTCATTCAGCCTGATAAGAGAATAAGCTGAGAAAGGCTTGGAACGTGATTAAATGTAAACTATTTAAGAAAATTAATAAGTAAATATTTTTCTGATGAAGAATGTATTCGAAAAAAGTTTTAAAATCTGGAGGACTTTTTAATAAACTCTTTGAAGACAACACAAATATTATCATTTATTGAAGATATGACTGCAATCAGTATAAACATATTGTTGTTGACCCAAATGCAGCCTCAATCAGTTTCTTTATTTTCTGCTAAAGTACTTTGGACATCAAATGAGAAGAGAGGATTCACTTGAGAAAGCCTTGATGCTGGGAAAGGTGGAGGACAAAAGAAGAAGAGGGCGGCCAAAGATGAGATGGCTAGATGGTATTGTAGACACAATGGGCACAGAGCTGGGCGGATTGAGGAGGATGGTAGAGGACAGAGGTGCATGGAGGACAATGGTCCATGGGGTCGCAAAGAGTCAGAATTGACTGTGCGACTCAACAACAACAAAGCATTACCAATCAGAAGATACTGTGCAACTATTTAATCTTTCCCTTTACAGCAACCTTCCCATACCCTTCCCGGTTATTGTAGGAAAGCATGTGGAAAACACTGGATTATTACAAGCATCAACATTTGGTTGAACAGGCCGTCAGAATAGGTCTGGCCGGGAGAACCTCCTTTAAGTCAATAATATCCGACAAAATATAATATGTGACACAATTTTACAGTTGGCTTTGAGAATGTGCACAATATGAATGTTGAGCACACAAAATGTTATGTACAGGTGAAACTCAGAAAATTAGAATATCATGCAAATGCTCATTCATTTCACTTAAAACTTGAAACAAATATATGAGATAGACTCACTACATGCAAAGCGAGAGATGCCATGCCTTAATTCGTTATGATTGTGATGATCATGGCATACAGCGTACATGAGATTATGTGATGATTATGGGGTACATGAGATTGGGGGGTGGGGTTTTCATAAAATGTAAGCCACAAGCATCAATATTATAACAAAGTAAGGCTTGGACTATCTTACTTTGCATGTAATGAGTCTATCTCATATATTTGTTTCACCTTTTAAGTTACATTACTGGACTGAATGAACATTTGCACGATATTCTAATTTTCCGAGTTTCACTTATATTCTCAGTTCTATTATATGGTTGTTGTGGACTTTTAACACAGGCAGCCCAGTGAGCTCACGCCTAAGGCCAGCTCTGGAAGAATTTCATTAGGCCTTGCAAGAAGGAGGGATGGAAAGAAAAAGCTTCCAGGAAATGCCTCTAAGTAACTCCAGATGTTACATAGGACAAACCCCACAGTCCCTTGCCAATGGGCATGCTATCGTCTGGAAGTCCAAAACATCAGGATACCAAAGTTTCCCCAGCCCTGCTTGGAGTGATCCTGTCTCCACCCAGAGGCACTTTGTAAGAGGAAAGGTCCTGCCTCAAAACTGCTCTCTGCTTCTACGGAAAGCAGTGGCTTCCCCTTCCAAGAAGCATCACTGGCAGTGAATTCAGCTTCCAAACAATGCAAATGTGAATCAGGACACCCTTAAAAAAAAGCTCTTTCACTCTACATATACTGTAAGATCGAGAGCTGCTTTCCAAGTGTAGGAGAATAAAGACCAGATATAGTGTTTGTTTTCCCCAGTATGTTTCCTTGAGATTTAAAGACAAACCTCCAACAGAGAGAGCTCAAAAAGAACCGCAACTCCCCTGAGGCCAAGCGACCACATCTGATTACAAGTTGGCAGATAAATTAAGCTATTTATCCACATTATGCAACTGCAATTAGATCTCATCAAGGATAAAAGGGGTCAAATTTAGATTCAGTTAGATACAACAGTGCATTCGTTTCCTATATGCAGCTCTGATGCTTACTAACTATTTCCAATAACGTGGCTAGGGAGAAGAGAGCTGCCTATAAATTATGCTATGAAGTTACCTGCAATAGCACCAGCTGCCAGGAGATTGAATCCTCCCACGTGGCCATTTTCATCTGCAAGCGCCAGTTTACAGTGAGCATAGACAGGAAAATAGATGGCAGAAAAGGGAATGTCTCGGAGGAAACATGCTTTGGCACCCTGTTGTTTGAAAAAAGGGGGGAAAGGCAAACAAACCATTTAACCAGGAGAATCTCAAAACACCTTTATAAATGGGCCACTAGGCAGAGTCCCAGAGACATTCTAGTTGCATGGGACGGGGGATAAAATTGTCTTCCAACGTTTGATAAGGGAAAAGGTAATGTTTCCCCTATGCACAAACCAGAATGTTTCAAGCGTGGGGGAAATGCAGTGGTGTCTCCACAAACTAACATGACTAGGAACTGCAAGGTTGTAGGTGGATACAAGAATGGCATGGGAGAGAGCCAGGACACCCCCTCCCCCCAAAAAAAAGGGTGGTCCGCGACCCTCATAATGCGCAGATGGAGGGTACTGCCAGCCATAACGGCTGCTCTTAGAACAAGGCATCAAAGGGGCCATTCAATAATTATGTGATCCATTTTTTGGGGGAAATTGACCCCCCCCCATGTAATCCAACTGTAATTTTTGCTTCGACCCCCTTTCCCCTTTAAAATTATGTAATCCAGAGCTTTTGTATCGAAACTCTAATTTTTAGAGCTTTTCACTATTGGTGCCTAATGCACAACAGCTCCAAATGGATTACGTAATCTTTGACCTGCACCCCACACCCCACGTAATTTTTCCATAATTCAGATGGCAGATCCCCCTCCCTCCCCCTTCAAGGATCACGTAATTGTTGAATGGCCCCCAAATACATTTTACTAGACTGAAGTTACAAGTGTTTAATTTGGCTTGTGCTCTTGTGGGGCGAGGATGGTTCTGATGATCGTAACGGAATGAGCCAATGTTGGTGAAGGAATGTGGGGATGTCTGTGCTGAGATGTAGAGATTGCTGGGGAGTGACTGAGCTGAGTGGAGGTGTCATGTGGTGGGGAGACATGCTAGCTCATCCTGACTGAGAAGATGGTTTGCAGCCATGGATGTTGGTCTGCCAGACAACACACTTCTTGAACTGGCCCATATCATACCTGTCAAGTTTTGGATTTGGAAATAAGGGAAATTTCCTGGCAAATAAGGGATACTTGACAGCTATGCTTATCCTGTGCTGCCCTCCAATGGCGGCAATAGGGCATTGCAGTCTAATTAATAAGGGATGACGGCGGGAAAGAGGGTAAAATAAGGGGTTTTCCTGGCCAATAAGGGATACTTGACAGCTATGGGCCATATAGGGGCCATAAACGAGGCCTTAGGACAGGGGTGCCCAAACCTTTTGGGCCGTGGGCCAGTCACATGGTTCAGCAAGCTGGTCACGTGGTTCCTCCCACTGGAGGCAGAAGTAAGATGCACCTTGCAATCTCTTTTGCAACAGATATGTCTTGCGACAAGATGAGATAGATTTTAGGCATTTTACTTCCATTTCTGGGAGTGACGAGGGTGGCACGGGTCAGATGAATTGGCATTGGGGGCTAGATCCGGCCCACGGGCCATAGTGTGGGCACCCCTGCCTTAGAAACTCAATGGGGCGGGGGGGATGTCCTGTCCCACAAGAGCACAGAGGAAAAGGAGAGGTGACGGGGATGGGGGGAATGAAGGTAGAAGAAAAGTAACAGATTTTTTTTAGGATAGTCAATGAAGAGGAGAAGCTAGAAGGAGAACTGAGACCCTGAGATAGGCGGCAAAAACTCACAAAGGTAGGAGCAGTGGTGTACTGCTCCAGGTTCTCACCGGATCCCGGGAACCGGTGGCGGAAATTCCCCCAGGCCACGCCCACTTGGTCAACCACACCCACCTACCTACCCCAGGCCATGGTGTGGCCGGCCAAGTGGGTGTGGCCCACAGAGTTAGCCATGCCCAGGGTGGGGGTAGTAAATTTTTTTGCAGTGCATCACTGGGTAAGAGCTCTGGAAAACAAGTGTTACTATCGCAGCAGTCATAAGAAAACTGAGGGAAGAAACCATGAGGTGAGTAGGGTAGGCCCTTGCTATTGCGAATGGCTTCCCCCCCCCCCCCCCAGTTCTGGAACATTCTGAGATAGTTCACTACACATGTGCGAAACCCACATGTGTGATTCATAGAGACCACGAAGAAGAGCCATGATTTGCTCAGTTCAAATTCCTTGGACTCGATTTTAATAATTTTAATTGAATTCTAAGGGATATTTGTATAACACCTATATTGTTGCCGCCGCCCTGAGTTGCCCTTGGGTGAGAGGGCAGCATACAAATCCAAATAAATAAATAAATAAATAAATAAATAAATAAAAATTTAGTAGCCTGCCCAAGCCTCTTTGAACAGTACTGAGAAGATGACATGGAAAGGGTTATGTTTGTTTTGTCAAGAACAACAATCCTTTACGGGAGCACCTCGCTTAAACGCCCTTGGGGCAACACTTTATAGCCGTGCGATTTTTCATCAATTAATTTCCAAATGAAAGCTGCCTTTTTGGCAAAGCAGACCTGTGCAGGTGTTGCCACAAAGGCAGAAATAAATATAGCGCCTAAGAGCCCAGCTGCCTGGATATGCTGAATTTATGTATTAGCTTCTCGCACTACCTAAGGGTGTCAGAAGAAACATTCTTGCTACTTTAAGACAACTAATAGCTTCTGCTCCATTACCTCCAATCTGTAATGATGCAAGCCAAGAGACCTGCAGGGAAAAGGATTTGTTGACTGGCATCCTGCTAAAGTACACTACAGTGTGGGTCTGGCTGGTGTTGTTGTTTTTTAAATAGAATCCATTATTGACAAATCCCATCACTTAACTTCTTAAAGATCTGAATCCTGCAAAACTCTACCACCGTCTCACTCTCATCGTATTATTAAGACAAAGAGAGCCGCCCGCAGTGAACGTAAACATTAGGGATAATGGAGACATAAAGTAAAATGTTAAGACAGGCTGAGCCTTCCGAACAAGAAAACAAAAGGAAACTTTCCTCCTCACATCCCTCCACCAAACACACACACCACCACCACCACCACCACCACCACCACCTCCTCCTCCTAAATGGAAACAAGCCATGCCAGAATCCGGTGAGTCCGTAGTACTGGATTCCTTGCAGCTTGGTTATTAAAAGCCTTGCGGAAGAAGCGAAGGCGCGTTTTGTACATCCCACGGCCACTAATATCAATTGTGGATTTCTCTCCATTTTTAACAGTGGAGCAGGAAGAGATTTGCTTTGGGATCTGAAAAGATTCTATCCTTTCCCTGCTTCTTCCCACTCGTTTTGCTTCTCTTTCAACAGCCTCTGGTGATTTTAGCATGCAGCCAACTGAGCTGAGTTTTGGGAAATGGGGAAAATGATACCTTATAAAGACCAAAAAGGCCCAAGTCCCTTAGGACGGTGAGGGCACTGACTCTGGGCCCTGTGGTGATCTCTCCTGCCACTTGCAAGCGAATCTTGACAATCTCCAGGGGGTTTGTGAAGATGACCTGGGAGCCTCCTGCCTGTAAAAAAAAAAGCACAGAAAACCCCTCCAGTTATTTTCCCCCTCCATCACAATCAGCACAGATATGAACTTTCAAAGACAATGGACTTATATTTAGTATCAGCCGGATTTGTTAAGTTTGATAATATTTTATAGATCAAAATCACAACATTGCAGTCACACTTGCAAAGACTGATGAGGAGTTCAAAGTTGGGAAGTTACAAAGGGGGAAAAAATGGGACCCCTCCCTCATTTTCCGTCATCAATGGGCTGTTTCATCACCTATTGTCCACATTAGGGTATATATATTACAGTATATATATTAGGGTATATATCTTATAAAATAAATTTGTCCCTACTCTACAGGCAGGACGGGAACATGTTTAAAATGGAAAAAGTCTGCAAAATAGTAGACTGACAGCTATTATATTATCCTCTCTTATCTGCATGGAATAACTAAAAAGTTTCAAAGTTTTAAATGCAAATTTTATTTATTTGTTTGTTCCCACTTGTATGCCGCCCTACTCGCAGAGCAACTCAGGGCGGCTAACATGGTATCGCAGAACATCACAAAATATCAAGAGCACAATAAATCCCAATAAATAAAGGCAAACAATAAAGCAATGAACAATCCAGTAAGCACATTATCCTCTATCAGCACCGCAACTGGAAGTTAGTGCGGCCAGAGCCCAGGCTCAACATCCTCGATGGAGCCCGGGGCTCAATGTCCACAACGGAGCCGGGGCTCAACGTCCATGATGGAGCCAGGGCTCAATGTCCTTGATGGCGTCTTTAGCCACCTCGAGGTCTGGTGTGGCCGAAGGAGAGGAGACATGGCGCTCGGCATCTTTGGCCATCCTGGAGACCCCGGCAGCCCTTTTATCCCCCTCCGGCGTGCTCAAGTGAGCTTGGATCTGCTATGAGGTGATGGCAGAGGAGGTTGTGAGCCACAGGGAGTGCTCTGCAAGTGTTATACCTCTGGAACGCTGGCATGGGTGCAGCACGTGGATGTTATCAGGAGGGAATCTATCATTCAGCAACTATTGATCTTGCATGATGCCCACTATGGTATACCTTCACCTTCAGATCATCAAAGCAAAAAAGCACTATGCCTGACTTGTAAAAAACCAGAAGTGGTGAGAGTGTCTGAATTATTTCAATTCCGCAAAACATCAGCTTATCCAAAAACAGAGTAAGCACTGGAGTATATAAAGCAGCAAGTCAAGACCCATCATAGTTCCTAGCTCACCCCAGCATGGATAGTTGGGAAGACAACGCACAGAGCTGGGCTCATGCTCTAGTTTTGTCTGTAACAGACTCCAGGAGCATCAAGGGTTTTGTGGGCCGGATGAATTGGCACTGGGGCCAGATCCAGCCCTCAGGCCTCAGTTTGGGCACCCCTGCTCTAGATTACTGGCAGGGCTTTTAGCACATCCATACTTTTTGCTATTTTAACTGGAAATTTGCTGTGTAAGAGTCATGGGTGCAACTCCATTGCCTACATTTCTTAGTTTAAAAAGACGGTCATGGTGGGAGTGGACGGTCAGCAAAGGCAGCAACAAATAAACATTGCCCATTTCTCCAGCATGGGGATGACACAAATTTAGCAGCTTTCCAGTTGTTCCCTCTTTCATTAGCAGAGCAGAAGCACCATTCCTCACAGGAGGGCTACTGTATGAGCTCCTCTCTCCAAGTTGTGCATTTTAACCTAAGACATCCGCAAAGCTGCATTTCACATTTCACTGGGAGATTTAACATGACAGGTTTGCTCCAGCAGCATGGAAACCTACTGGGAAGTGACATGTTTAGACTTTCCTTTGGTATGCCATAGGGTACCACCTTTCACTTCTGGCAAAGTGCAAGGGTCACGGAGGAACAAATCACCAGACTTCTCCGTCGGCTTTAATAAAGCGCTTGTCTATTTTGGCTGGAATTAAACATACCTACAAATTCAAAACCTGTGGTACTAAGCCTGGTCAGAAATAGTTAACACTTTTCTACTTCAGTAGGAAATACAACTAACCTCTTCCTTCTGAGCTATTCTATCCCAAATTGTACCTTCTGTAGTAACATTTTACTTACCTTCCCTCTCTCTTTCTCCCATTAGCTGTCCTCTGAAATAAGTAGAAGTAGGGTTTTTGTTGTTGTTGTTGTTTTTAGGGGGTGTCATATGGGAGACCTCCTGTAAACCAAGTCATGCCCATGGACCAGATATTCCCTAATCTTGTCATAGTCCTTAGTCCTACCGAAATGTAAGGCCTACAACAGAAGGGCTTTGGGCAGAACAGCTTCCAGCTTGTATCACCCCCAGGGTACAGGTGGCCATAGTTGTCAAGTATCCCTTATTGGCCAGGAAAACCCCTTATTTTACCCTCTTTCCCTCCATCATCCCTTATTAATTAGACTGCAATGCCCTATTGCCGCCATTAGAGCGCAGCAAAGGATAAGCATAGCTGTCAAGTATCCCGTATTTGCCAGGAAATTTCCCTTATTTCCAAATCCAAACTTCACAGGTATGCAGGTGGCAGGTGATTCATACATACCCGTCAAGAGCAGCTCCCAAAAATACGGGGAATTTCTGCGCATGCGAACCCATTTGTGCATGCGCAGAACACATTTGCATGCACAGAACATGCTTGCGCATGCACAAATGGGTTCTGTGAGTGTGCGCATGCACAGTAACCCCTTTCCCCGCTGTTCAAAATACGGGACAGTGGCGGGAAAGGGGAGGAACGAGTGCCAAAATACGGGACCATCACCCTTCCCTGTGGACTTTGGCACCCAAGGCTGTTAGTCAGGTTAGTTAACTGGCAGCTGACGATTGGCGTTGAGTTGCTGGCACTAGGGTCTACTCTATTTCCATAGCAGGATAACCTGGCCAGACTGGGTTCATTCTCTATGTACAGAAAATGCATATATCGGGACGGTCCATCAAGTGTAAGTTTTAAAGCAGCCTTGGGTCGCATCGTCACTATTAGACTGGATGAAAAACAGTTCTAGCCTCTCTCATTACAGATATCACAATCCTTTGATCAAAGATGCTAAAGACTACATTCACATTAAATTTGTAGCCAAACAAGTCCTCTGCCTTTAAGGTACTCTCCCTCTGGTTACTATCACAGAGCAGCTTCCGTTCCCACAAGTAAAAGAATCAGTCCAGCAGGAACCGCTAACAATTGGTAGAAAGGGGCCTCTTGGGCATTGAGGGGACCAGAGCAAGGTTGTGTTCTGCCACTGCCTGCTGTTAGGGAAGCTCCCTCCCGCATTTGCAGCGGCTTACAGCAAATCACATTTGTCATGTAATCTCGGTTCTGAGTGTTCAATGTTCCTTGAGTAACCTAGTCCTAGTGTCATCTACACAACTGGCCTCTCACATCTTCAATTCACTTATGAACAAGTTAGAAAGCTCTGGACTCAATGCAGAACTTGGAAGGACTGCGTCTTTGACACGTCTCTGCCCTAAGCACTGCCCCACTTATCTGCCTTCTGCTGCTTTGTTCTTTGACACAAAAAACTGCATACACTTTCTGAATATTGGGACTAGAATTCTTGACGGCATGGCAAAAACCAAACCTTTCTAGTTTCGCTGACGCACAAGGTTTTATTCGTCAATGGAACCAGACACGTCTTTATCTGGATTTTGCTTTTTAAAATGCTCAGAAGAAAGGTAAGAACTGCCATTTTAGAGCCAGAATATTACACTCTGCATACTAAGCACAACCTGAATCTTAGGTGCACCAATGTTCTCTTAGACGGAAGGAAATGATTGTCAGCGCAATTAATAAAACTGGTCCTCATTCTTGATAAGTCCCTTTGGGCCTGTCAAAGGTGTAAGGAAGAAGATATTTCCGTCCCAAAAGTAAGGGAATCTATATGTGATCCGTACTCTGCTGTAATCGGGAAGAAGTAGCTTTCCCGTTAGGTAGTACTTTGAAAAAGGACCTAAAATGTCAGTGAGGGGTAGAACCTGTCCCAATGAATTTCAAAGGAAGGGAAAAGAACTAGCCATGTTAGTGTGCCTCATCCTGTTGGCAAAAATAAAGAAGGGAAAAAAGAGAAGTTAAAAAACAAAATATTGGGGCATTTTAAAAACAAGATTTCTCTTAGTGTGAGTCAGTTTTAGTGAATCAAAATCTACTTAATATCAAGTGTCTGAAGAAGTGGATTTTCATCTATGAAAGCTCAAACTGAAATAAATTGCCAAAGTACCATAATACTTTGCCTTTTCCCATCTTTAATTTCTGCTCACAGAGGAGGGAAAGGGAGTATCTTATGGGGCTGCCGTGGCTCAGTGGTTAAGAATCTTGCCTTGGTAGCTGGAAGGCTGGCAAGTCGGCAGTTCGAGACCGGGGTACTCCAGGACGGAATGAGCTCCTGTCTCTGTCCCCAGCTCCTGCCAACCTAGCAGTTCGAAATCAAGAAATTGCAAGTAGATAAATAAGGGCCACTTCGGTGGGAAAAGATCTTGGGGACATGAAAGGAGCCTCATTTGGGCGTCCACCGAGCAGAGTTCCTCCAGCAAAAATCCTTTCCACCCAGAATAATTTCTGACACAAAATTATTATTATTATAGAGAATATCTTAGTTTTATTTGCCTCTGTTTGAAGCAACAGCTAGTGCTATTGTCCTCCTCCTCTAGTTTATCAACAAGAGAAACCCACCCTCTGCCACTTTTTTTCCTGTCACTAGAGAAAGCTGCTTTTGCTTCAGAAATGTCTTCAAACTTTTAAAGCAGGGGTGCCCAAACTTTTCAGGCCACGGCCCGGTCACGTGGTTCAGGGGTGCCCAAACTATAGCCCGAGGGCCGAATCCAGCCCCCAGGCTGTAGTTTCGGCACCCCTCTTTTAAAGGAATGGGAGACTTGTCCTGAATGGAGCACTAAAGGGCAGGATTCTTTGAACGTAAAGCAGTGTTTCTTCTCCATGAACCCACTATTGCTCTGCAGAAACATGAATGTGAATGAGCTTGCTTAACTGTTACCTGTCCTTTCCCAGGCACAGCTCAAAGTACTGGTTATGATTGACAAAACCTCCCTAAGTTTTCATCCAGGTTATCTGAAAGACCGTATTCTGCCATACAAGCCTGCCTGAACTTTGAGTCTTCATTGGTCCATTTGCTGGGACTCAACAGAGAGTCTTTTCTGTGGCTGCTTCCAGACTCTAGAACTCCTTGCAAACAGAGGCTAGGATTGCCAGCAGACAAAGATCTTTCTGTATAGACCAGTGATGTACTGATGCCGGTTCTGAACAGTTCTTGCAAACTGGGAGCAGAAATTCCAGGCCATGCCCACTTGGCCGGCCACGCCCACCTCTTGGCCTCCCCCTCTCAGCGCTGCCGGAAACACGGCCCATGCGCCTCGGCCAGAGCCGAAGGCGTGCTCACCTCCGCATTTCCACACACCTTCGGCCCTGGGCGAGGCGCATGGAACGCGTTTCCGGCGGCACTGGGAGGGGGAGGCTGGTGCCAGGCCACCAACCCACCCCACTCACCTCCCAACAGCACCGCTGGTGAAAGCATGCCCAGATGGTGAGGTGCTGACGCTGACCCGCCAGCAGCGCCTGGCTGCTCTGGGACTCCTCCTCATCATCTCCGTGAAGCAAGAGAGCAAGGTAGGTTTCTTTTTTTTTCTTGGGGGAGGCAGTGGTTGAGGCCACGCCCACAGATAGCCACGCCCACCAAGTGGGTAGTAAACTTTTTTTACAGTGCATCACTGGTATAGACCAATAGTTCCCAACGTGGGGCCCATGCCCCACAAGGGGACATCAATTGCCAGAAGCCAAAGTCAGTTAATTGGCCTGATGAGAGTTTTGGGAAATTGACTTAGGCTTCTGGGAATTGAAGTCCAAAAACCAAAGATTGGGAAACAATGGTTTAGACAGACCGTCAGCAATTAACAGCCTTCTAACTACTGCTTTTTTGTTTTATATGCTTTTTAAAAATAAGGTAAAATACAATATTTTGACTGAGGAATTTTAAAGTGTTTTAAACTTTATTCATATTTTAATAATAATGAGTTAATTTTATTGTAATATAGGTAGTTGCTCATATCCGTGGAGGATATGATCTTCTGTGGACACCTTAAACCACAGATAACAGTGAACTCTATATTTTACAAAGTGGTCTCTTTGCAGAAAGTGTCCTCTAGTGGCCAGTTCTGGCAATGGGCCATAGACACACATAGATATTATGTATTTCAGGATTTTTACTGAATATTTTTAGACTTGTGGATAACTGAAACTGTGGATACTGAACCCATGGATATGGGGAGCAACCTGTATGTTATTTCTAACTTATATTTTAATTTTGTTTTTTAATTATATTTTTGTGAGCCACCTTGATTCTTAATTCTGGAAGAAAGGCAGCACATAAATAAAATTTATATTAATATTAATTTTTTATTAATAGAACCTGAACTAAGAATTGGGCTTCCTTGGTAGTAGCCCATTTTTATGGAACAGCCTTCCATTAGAGGTTTGTCAGGCTTTGTCCTTTGGTCTTTTTGGAAAGTAACTAAAGACAGAACTACGCAAAGAAGTTTTTAACAACATGCTACCCCTGAGGGATTAATCCTATGACCCACAATATCAAGATTTGTCTTAGATGGTACCATATAATTGTGTGGGATATTTTTTTTTCTGTCTTTCATTTCTCTCTCTCTCTCTTTCTCTCTGTTTAGTTTTATATTGTTGTTTTATGGATTAGCATTGTGTATTTATATTAATGTATTTTATTACCACTTAAAAGTAGTGGTTTGCCATTAAGTGGCGGGAGAAGGACAGACAGGCAGACATTAATCTTTGTCCATAACTTCAGAAAATCCTGTTTCTTTGGACTCTGTTTGGTTTTTAAAATTTAGGAATTAAAATTTCTGCAGGACTGCAGTGGCTAAGATGCTGACTGGAAGGCGGGTGGTCAGCAGTTTGATTCCCGAGTACTGCAGGATGGAATGAGCTTCCGTCTTTGTCCTAGCTCCTGCCAACCTAGCAGTTCGAAAGCAAGAAATTGCAAGTAGATAAATAGGGACCACTTTGGTGGGAATGTAAACAGCGTTCCGTGTGCTCCGGTGTCTAGTCATGCCTGCCACATGACCACAGAAAACGTCTGCAGAAGCAGACAGCGCTGACTCTTCGGCTTTGAAACAGAGATGAGCACTGAACCCTAGAGTTGGATACGACTGGCTTTCGAGCAAGTGAAAGCTTTACCTTTACCAGCAAAATTACCTATTAAAAAAGTCAAGCCACCCAACTTATAAATTAGTTCTATCAAATATATGTCCAATGAAGAAATGACTGAGGTAGCATCATGGGTATTTTCACTGCTACAGAAATAAGAATTATAAAGAGGACAATCTTAGCTAAAAGGTTGAAAGAAAAAGGCATGTAACTACACAATAAGAGGACATACTTAATATATATCCCGCCTGCTGGCTGGTATAAGAACTCTCTCTTCTTCCTTTTTCTTCCTTTTATAGTGGATGGGATGGGTGGGTGGGATATAGGGGTTTTTAAAGGGGGTGGGTTGGGGTTTTTTATAATGTTTTATGTATTTTTGTGCATTGTTGTGATGCCGCCCTGAGTCGGGCATGCCTGAGCGGGCGGCATATACAAATTTGACTAATAATAATAATAATAATAATAATAATAGGCTGTGACAAAAACAGCAACTTCATTCAAAAGGGATGCTCCGGTAATACTGTACAGAGAAAACCATTCAAGATTTTTTGCACATGGAAAATTGTTCCTAATTTATGGACACTTTTTAAAGCAACAAATGCCAAATTCAATCCTGAATAGAGGTTATTCGTACAGATCAGGAATATGAACAATCCATGCTCCCTAGTTAACCTTAATGTCATGTAAAATAAAATCTCCACAAGGAGTAAATTTTTAAAAAACCTAAAGTTGACAGCAAAGGTTATGAGAGAAAAGATGCCGTCTGAGATCATGCCACAAACACCTCCTGACACGCCAGAGGCTGAAGGAAACCACAAGTGACCCTGCATCAGGAGACCTCTTGCCCTTTCCAATTCACCCGTGAGGCACAAGTGGGGAGGGGAGGGAAGGGGAGGGGAGGGGAAGGGCCTGTTTCCAGCCCCAACTCAGCCACGTCTTGCTTACAAGAGTCATGTCCTGGACCAAAATATTTCCCACAATGGAAAGACTTTTCCCCACACATCTTGTTCTCCAAAGACTTGGAGTCTCTTTTTAGAATACAGTAATACCTCATACAAAGTCCGCTTCATACAACATCGAATTCATACATTGCCTAATTTCTTGAAAAAAGTTACCTCATACAAAGTCGCTGTGACTTTGTATGAGGCATTGGGGTTTTTCCCAGGTTGCATTGTGCCTGGGCAGTATAAAAGGCAGGACACATGCGTGCATTGCTCTTGTGGGTTCTGCACGAGGCGAAGAGTGTTTAGGAGTGGTTTTGAGTGCGATTTTGGATTTTTTTTAAAAAAAAATTCGTCAGAATTTTTAGAAGCATTCCTGGGATTTTTGCAGCATTCTTCATGTTCTTGGACAATCAGGGTTGTTTGACATGTTTTTGTAATGTATTTAGCCTTTAGACAATGATTTCCTAAACTTTTGTCAGTTTCCTGTCTGTTTCCTTGTCTTTGCCCTGAAGTCTGTGCTGTTACAGTACAATATAGCTCTATGGAAACAACGTTGTATGAGGCATCATGGCAAGGATTTGGACGTTGTATGAGGCATCGCGGCTAGGATTTTGCATGCCTCATACAAAGTCCAAATCCGTATAAAGTCCAAACTTGTGGAACCAAGTTTGGACGTTGTATGAGGTATCACTGTATTGCCTTCCCCAAGTGGTGCTCCAGCTTTCCATAGGCTGAGTCAATTGAACAAACACACATGAAGCCAACAAAGGAAAAACATAAGACAGGGGTGCCCAAACTACAGCCTGGGGCCTGGATTCAGCCCCCGACGCCAATTCATCTGGCCCACAAAGCCCTCATCGTTCCTGGATGCGCCCATATGGGTGTGTTTTGCTTCCGCTTCCGGGAGCAAGGAGGACTTCGCAGGCCGGATGAATTGGCATCGGGGGCCAAATCCAGCCACCAGGCCATAGTTACCAGCTCCCTGAACCACATGACTGGTCCGTGACCCAAAAGGTTTGGGCACCCCTGACGTAAGAAGTAAAGCTAAAGTGTGTGTGTCTACCTTGCCAAAGTTGCTGCCCTCCAGATGTGTTGAAACTACAAATCCTATCACCCCCACACCTGCTGCTCATATGGGCTGAAAATAATGAAACTCATAGTCTTATCCACTTGGAAGGGGAGAGCTTGTGAAAGATGGAAGTATTGTATAGGATGTCTTAGGATCAAACAGTCAATCTTGAATCTTTCAACATCAAAATATATTTTTTTATCTTTTTAAAAAGGTAGTTAAAAGCCTTTATTTATTAAGAAAAAGATGACATACATAAATTAGAATATCAGAGAGTAAACAAAATAGCAAAAAGACAAAAAAAATCCTGTTTTGCTTTGTTTACTCTCTGATATGCTTGCACAGACTAACAGGGAAACCACTTCAAACATTACAACTATAAATTAGAATAGTAGGCTACAGACAGGCGGGCAAAAGTGCACATATCTCCCTACATCCAGGTATCTCTGACATAGGAAAACCGCCCTGCATCCTGCTATTTTCACTCTTCCAACTGACCTGTGCACCTGGCTCCGACTTTGGCACAGATTTTTTTATGTACACCCATTGATTGAGGCAGTGATTGTGGGGTTGGTTGGTTTTATTTCTGTGCTTTTTTTTAAAAAAATGTGCACAGTATTCTGAAGTGTCAGGCTGCCTTTATGATATTTGGTGCTTTAAAGAGAGCAATCTCTATTTCTCTGAAAAGCCTGACAGGCCATACCTGTCAACCGCGGCTCCGGAAAATACGGGACCTGCGCAAACGGTTCTGCGCAGGTCGCCTTCTACGCATGCGTAGAACGGGGCTACGCAAGCATAAAATTCTTCTACGCATGCGTAGAAGGTGACCTGCGCAGAAGGGCTGTGCAGTACCTCCTTTCCCCTGCCGCTAAATTCCAGGGTTTCGGCAGCGTGGGGCGGGAAATGGCGCAAATTGGCGCCGAAAACCGTGAAATCCCGGCCAATCCGGGAAGGTTGACAGGTATGCTGACAGGCTGGTCTGGTCACAGAGGGAGAACAGAAGTTTTGATTGGCATAAGAGCATACAAATCACTAGTTTGCTAATCTTGCTAGAGAAGGAGGTGACTCTGAGAGTGACACAAAGGTCAGCCAGAGATGGTGTCTGCTTAAAATAGAAAGAACTGGTTGCCCATAAATTTGGTTCAAGCTGGCAGCCTGCAATTCTAACTGAACAATAGGGCTTAGTGCCAATCTGTAGCGGGCTCACCATTTATAGGTAAAGGTAAAGGCCTCCCTTACTTGAAAGTCAGTCGAGTCCGACTCTAGGGTGCAGTGGTCATCTCCATTTACAGCCAAAGAGGCAACACCATGGTCATGTGGCAGGCGTGGCTAGATACTGGAGTGCACAGACCTTTCCTGTCAAAGCAGTGCCTGTTCATCTACTTGCAATTTCTTGCTTTCAAACTGCTAGGCTGGCATGAGCTGGGACAAATGACAGGAGCTCGCTCTGTTGCACAGCACTCAAGCCTCAAAACAACTGACCTGTCGGCAAGTTCAGAGTCTTAATCACTAAGCCACTGCATCCCCTCACCATTTATACCAGGTACATTTGACATCAAATACAGTACTTGCCTTCGTGGTACAGCATGCCACTAACAAACAGTTTCATGCAGTAGAGAAAGGACAGGTTGTACTTAACAGTAACTGTCGTTCTTCGAGTGATTGTTTGTGAAGCCACACTGACGTCTTTTCGGAAAGCGCCTCTTTTTCATTTCTCCGGACCAGGACGGGTTCCCCCGTCTTGGTCTACCACAGCTCTTAAGGGTTTCTCCTTTCCGGGCTGATTCTAGCTAATTTTTTTTCCTCTAGAAGCAGCCCGAAAAGGAGAAGCCCTTAAGAGCTGTGGTAGACCAAGATGAGGGAACCCGTCCTAGTCCGGAGAAATGAAAAAGAGGCGCTTTCTGAAAAGACGTCAGTGTGGCTTCACAAACAACACGAAGGAGAACTAAAGCTGTAACTATACAAGAACTTGCCTAGAAACAAGTCCCACGGAACCTCTGGGTGGAACTTACTTCTGAGTACATGTGCACATATTCGGCTGTAAAAACATGTTAAAAAGTTGGGAGCGCCTGCTCACTAAAGTTGCCATAGGCTTCCTCGTCTCAGCGCAAACTTCTGCAACTTGAACAAAATGTCTAGCCTATTTTAAAGGCAGCTATAAAAGTTACTGAGACCCTCACATTCAGACCTCCAGAAAATCCCCTAAATGCTTGACAGTACAGTACTATTAATTCATTTTAAAAAGCAAAGTGACTGCCACCTATAGATAATATCAACTCCTTCAGCACAAACAGGAAGTATGTGTTCACAAAATGGATCTATATTTCTTGCAGGGCCGGATAGCATAGGCTACCTAGGCTGCCGCCTATGGGCCCGCACCACAAAGGGGGCCCCGCACCACATGATTCTACGTCAATTTTTAAACTCAGAAAACACGGAGCGCAATGACATTTATTTTTCAGTTTTTAATTGGATAATTGCTGAAAATGCGGGCTTTTTAGGTTAATTTTTTAAAAAATACTTTCCACGGTAGGGCCCGCACCAAGGTTCAGCCTACGGGCCCACAGATCCTAAATACAGCACTGATTTCTTGTATGATGTATCCATTTGCAAACATCAACAGAGGAAATGTTTAGCTTCCTCTGATACTCCTCCTGCATTGTAGCCAATTTTATTCAACTATATTCTCCTACTCCTTCTGAAAACAAAAACATCCATTAAACTAAAGAATCCACACTATCCCGATGAAAAGAGCTGCTTTACTTCCCATCCCTACAAGAAACTATGATGGCTTTACTGGGAAAGTAATTCAAAGCAAAGAAAAGCAATCACACAACGGAAATGTATGTATTCATTTAAAATATTTTACTTTGTCTTCCTCTTATATAAAAGGACCCAAGGTAAAAAAAGACAATACGAAAGCTCAAAACAATTATTAGAATAGTAAAAGAGAATTTTATATAAACACACACACACACACACAGTATAATATATACTGTAGATTAAAAATAGTAAATAGAAGCAATACTAAAAACCCATTAAAAGCAACAAAGGAACAAGCAATCCCATCTGAAGAACCTTCTCTTAGACAGCCACTCACTGAGGAAAAGTCTACAGAACAGAAAGGTCTTCGCCTCCTTGCGGAAAGATATTAATTATGCTACTGAGACCCTGGTTTATCTTACCTTTAATAAACAAGGATCAACTCCAAACCTTGGCTACACACACTGGCTTTGTAAATCAGAGTCAAGCCACAGACTTGTGTTTAAACAAAGCTCTAAGTTTTCCCACTGTGCTAAGTTCCTGGTTACTCTGTCCATTTGGGAATGATCCTAGGGCATGCGACTGCACACTGTGAACAATGACTTAGTATCTCTGTTTCTGTTCCATTGATTCTGTGCAGTGACAACATGGAATTCAAATCTTACATTGCTTAAGGTAAAGTAAAGATCATCCTTGCTCGATTGCCAGTCATATCCGACTCTAGGGTTCAATGCTTATCTCTGTTTCATAGCCAAAGAGTCTGCGTTGTCTGCTTCTGCAGACGTTTCCATGGTCATGTGGCAGGCATGACTAGACACAGAATGCTATTTAGCTTCCCACTGAAGTGGTCCCTATTTATTTACTTGCAATTTCTTGCATTCGAACTGCTAGGTTGGCAGGAGCTGGGACAGAGACGGGAGCTCATTCCGTCCTACAGTATTCGGGTATCAAACTGTTGACCTGTCGCCTTCCAGTCAGTGTCTTAGCTATAATCTAAACATTATCATGTGTCAATTATGGTACACTGGTGTGAAACATTTTGTGAAGAAGAGATGGAAAGTGTGCCTAAAGCCGGCTTTTCTGTGTGCAAAACATGTTTTGGTACAAAATGATATTCTAAGTTCGTAATCTTGAATATCAGATTTCACTGTCAAAAGAGAAACTGCTAACCTTCTTGACTGAAGTCATGTCGCAGCAGGGGTGGGAGCAGAATATCCTAATGAATGCATACCAGAAAACATTGTCCAGTGATTAAAAATATTGATCCCAGTCTAATTTAACATGTGCATATATTTTTATTAAAAATATACTGCTAAAGAGTATAAACAGTTTCCTCATGCAACCCCAGCAGTCTGTAGAAGACGAGTTAGCAGATGTGTCAGGCCATAGAATTACATTTATTTGTAGACCTGAAAGGTTTTTGGTGTATTCTGCAGCTGACTCTAATGGGCTTTCAAGTAAAAGATTAGTTCTCTCTCGAGTATGACTGTAACTTGCTTGCTTGTTGCCGTCCCCAAATGTGGATTTGCCTGCTGACAGGTAAAGATGGAAGTATCCACAAGGCTGCCATTCCTAATCAGGGAGCCCTAACAGCAGCGTAATTTCAGTGCTGCCTCGTTGAATTTGGAATCTACAGAGGTTGATAGCCTTTATTGCCTAAGGTTTTAATGACAAGCGGAAGTGATTTTCATCCAGCCTGCTCAACTGGACGTTATTAGGGTTCTTGGGTCAAAACCGGGGGGGGGGGGGGGGGGGGGGAGGAGCTCCTGTCTATTTCAGAAGTGCTTTGAAAGACAACATTGCCAAGTCTATCAGTGTTTCCCAGAAGCCTAAATCAACTCCCTGAAGCACTGATCAGGGAATGGACTGACTTAGGCTTTTGAGAATTGAAGTCCACCAGGGTTCTGCAGAACATTGTTTGGGAAACGCTGCTCTAGTCTGTCCCTTCACTGCGGTGAGGAGTAAAACCACATCCGATGACACCACTTCCTCTGTTCGAGTCTTAACAAGCTACAGGAACTTTCACAGAGTAGGGAATTTGAGACACTCCCCTCCCACCAAATAGCTAAAATCAACCAGCCAAGATTGGGTGCTCTCTCCAGTTACATCTGAAGATGCAAGCAACATCTTGTCCCAATGGCAAGCTTCACCACTCATCTCCACTCATACATGGTAGTGGGCCAGGATACTTAAGAGACCGTGTCACCCCAAGAACATCTGTCCGTCCCACCAGAGCAGACCGGAGAGGCTCTCTAATTGTTCCATCTGCTAGAGGGGCTCGTCTCTCTAGCACCAGAAGGAGGGCCTTCTCTGTGTCCGCTCCGGCCCTGTGGAACCTCCTGCCAATTGAGCTGCGTCTCCAGATGAAGTTGCTGCCCTTCAGGAAAGGGTTAAAAACCTGGCTGGCAAAGCAGGTGTGGGGCACCAGAGACATGGTAACCCCGGCCTGCTGGCTAATTTAGTAGAACACACACACTCTCTCTCTCTCTTTTAAGCTTTTTATCTTTTTAAAATGTTGTCAATAGTTTTTCAATGGGTTTTTTATTGCTTTTTTAGAATTGCCATTGGTTTTATTTTCTGTGAGCCACCCAGAGTCTTCAGAGTTGGGTGGCAATACAAATTAGAAAATAAATAAATAAATAAATAAATAAATAAATAAATTACGGACAGCCTTTGGGGTCATTCAACAATTACGTGATCCTTGAAGGGTGGGGAGGGGGGTGTTCTGCCATCTGAATTATAGAAAAATTACATGTGGGCGGGGCGGGGGGGTTCAGGTCAATGATTACGTAATCCATTTGGAGCTGTTGTGCATTAGGCACCAATAATGAAAAGCTCTTAAAAATAGTTTCGATACAAAAGCTCTGGATTATGTAATTTTAAAGGGAGGAGGGGGTCGAAGCTAAAATTACGGTCGGATTACATAGGGGGAGAGGAGGTCAATTTCTCCCCCAAAAATGGATCACATAATTGTTGAATGGCCCCTTTCCAGATTTTCCTCAGGCACTGGCCAGCCAGTGTTTACAAAGGGAGTTATTCCGCAGAAAACCATCACCATTTCCACAAGAGACGCAGAGCGACAACAGTAACGTAAAGACAGAACAGCTTTTGCTGTAACCTGTGTTGTGTAACAGCCAACTGTAAGAACAATGTCAATGAAAAAGGAACAAACTGTAGTTTGGCCTTGAAATGGCCGCAGGCCTTGCCTCACAGAGGTGTGACAGGAAGATTCGCTTTTACTTCCCACTGTAGGAGTTACTTACACAGCCACCAGCAAGGATTTCGGCCAGCAGCGGAATAGAACCATCCTTCTTTGTGAATTTATCTCTGACAAAGTCATTCATCTAATTGGAAAAACAGAAGTTAATGCTTATATATCCAGGAGATCATTCTTCTGCAAGAATATGTGTGGTTCCCCCCCTCCCCCAATGAGTGCATTGTTGTCTTTTTTCAATACAGCAACAAGGCTGCAATCTAGTGTTTGGGACTAATTCTCATCAAATGTAATAGGACATGGGAGCATGGAGAGAGAAAGTTGCAGTATAACTCTTTGAAAACAAAGGAAAGGTGCCGAATCATCTCAACCTTAATATACTTACTGTAAGTTTTATGGCTTTTTCTGGAGCAACACCAATAAGCTGTGGAAGTAACCCTATGAACAGAAGAGATTTATCACAATTAGTAAAAGAGAACAGGAGAGACCCATCACAATTAGGCCCAACGCAACTTAAGGATTTTTCCATTCTTAAATAGCTTACTAAATCTATATCCACATAAAGGATTCCCTTTGATGAGAATGATTCTTCCCCATTATATGCTCACTGTATCATCGTGCAACCAAGCATTTCAAGACTACTGTGGCAGGTCTGCCGCCCCAAAGGCTTACTACATTTTTGTTAACCTGTTTCTCTAGGATCAGCTCCCTGCCATACACTGAAATCAGCTCTATTGTGGCTGAGTTTCACCCCCAAACTATTACTGTGCCGTATTGTATTGTATTGTATTGTATTGTACTGTATACTCCAAAATACTCTGCATGATTCTCTTTTACCACAAGATGATCTTTGCTGATTTGATCAATTGATAGTCAGTCCCCAGGAAGTTTTACTTGTTCCCAATCCAATCATGTCACCCACCCACCCACTCCCTGGAAACTACTGCTTGGAAACAAAACTGAAAATGCTGGAAATTGCAGCAAGCTGTATAGACACTCAAACGAAACACCATTACAGACGCAGCCAGAAAATGTCACTTGGTGTAGTGACTGTAATTCAGAAAGCCAAAAAGAACAAAGCCTGGATCCTGAGAACAGCAAGGGAAGGGGAGGTCAACTGAAGGGACTTCGCCAAATCTTGTGACCTCCCTACAATGGTGAGAGAGGCTGGAAAAAGGGGATGTCACCCCAATCTGGTGTGAAGTGATCTCACACAAGGTCCCTCTGCCCCATATATCAGGCAATCCGACCCTTCTAGGGTTGCCATATGTCCCGGAAAACCGGGACTGTCCCGGATTCAAGGTCAGAAAAATAGTCCTGGCCAGTTCAATAAAAATCATGTTAAAGTCCCGGATTTTTAAAATTTACTGATTTTTTTTATTATAACACATAATTAAAATAAATTCGAACTCTGTGACCAGTGTGTTTTCTGGAACTGAGGACGTTAAGAGTTGACCGCAGTGTGACTTCTCAGAAGTACAACAGATCATCTTGCAGTAAGAATTAACTGTTGTAAATAAATTCATTTATGTATTGTTATATTTAATGTGGAAGTGTTTTATAGCTGTCATTATATTATGTTTGTTTTTAAAAAGGCTATTTGTAGATAACCCTCCCATTTTTGTCAAGTATACTTTTGTCCCGGTTTTGTGGGAGAGAATTATGGCAACTCTAGACCCTTCCCATGCAGTCCCTTCCACCCCCAGGACCGGGCTGGCCCTACCCACAGGAGCCATGGGGTGCAGGAGGTAGAAGGGGAAGTGGAAAATCCCCTTCCCAAAAGCTTCCTTCTGCGTTTAGCTTCTCAGGATCCAAGCCGATACTATATTCACACTGACACATTTTCTTTTCGCTACCTAAGAAGACCATCACTTCTAAAATTTATGCAACTGTCTAATATTTACTTACATCGTTAACAATGGAGACAGAAGATTAATCACTGCAGGGGAGGGGAGGGGGAAGTTAGCATTCAGTTAAAAGACAAGGACACAATTGCTGAATTCTGCTATTAAGAGTGACATGAAGCAATAAGCACCAAAATGAATAATAGCTTTAAATATCATAACAAATCAAAACACAACAAACCCAAACAGTTTAAAACACACACACACATTGGGTTCTAGACAGTTTGTGTGTTCCTTGAAGATTCCCTTGGAAAGGAAGTCTGATAACAAGAAATGCTGCAAGCCGACAGCTGCGGGCAGAGATCTTGTGGCAGACAGACCAAAGGTACCATTCACTGAAAGTAATGTCAACAAGAAACAGTAGAAACACACAATAAGTGCTGCCTAACTCACTTCACATGGTGGATACATTGCAAGAAATGAAGATGATGAGTGATCACATATACATTTTTATATAGACAAACTGCATTCCTCATAGTCTCATGGGCCCCTTTGGCCAGAATACTGAGGGATTTGCTTCTTGTTGGTACTCTGGGCAGAATTCTCCCCCCCCCCCCCTATTTTTGGAACATCAAGGAAGGGGTATGGGATATCCCAAAATGATATGATTATATTTATATTCTATGAAAGTGATGATGACCCTTTTAGAGACTGAGTGCCCAAAACTGCAACCCAAAACCCACTTATTTATTGCAAAGAGCCCTCACAGCAGCAGAGGAGGGAGGAAGCGCTCCCATTGGGCTGCTGGGCGGAGGGGCGGGGCAAACTCTGTGCTGGGGAAGGGAGGAAGCGCTCCCATTGGGCTGCTGGGCAGAGGGGCGGGGCAAACCCTGTGCTGTGGCAACTGCATGGGTGCCTACAGAGAGGGATCCGAGTGCCACCTCTGGCACTCATGCCATAGGTTAGCCACCACTGTTCTATGACACATGCTAGACTTAATACTATTTTAAGGGGGGAAATAGCTTAGGAGAGGGCACCCTTAGGTTGCTAGGCTTTATTTGAGGCCTTTAATAGAGTCTGTCTTTTCTTTTTCCAATGACAGTACATGCGAGAGTTAACTGTCTCCTCACCAGAGTCATGATCCAACTTTCGGAACCTTTCAGAACAGGTTACATGACCATTATAAAATGTCAATTCATCCCAATGCAAGGGGGTGGGTGGGAGTTAGAATGGGCCAACCAGCCAATGTGCAAGTCTGTAGAGGAAGACCACCTCTATAAGCAAGGGTGTTAATAGGAATTTTCACAGGCTTGTGACAGCAGAAGAAGCAGCTCCATGTGAAGCAGAAATGCATTATTTTTAAAGGAAATATGGGAACAACATATACCTATCATAGAGTAAACAAAACAAAACAAATAAAGACAAAAACGTTGTGGCACTTTCAAGACTAACTGTATTTTAATATTAGCTTTCATTCATCAAGTCCACTTCATCAAAGCTAACATTAAAATAAAGCATTTAGTCTTTCAAGTGCCACAATGTATTTTTTTTATTTACTTTCTGCTATTATACCTTCTTCTTCTTTTGCCGTATCCATATCCGAATATTGACGATCCTCATCGCAATCAGCCATGAATACTATCCTGTGAATATAATGATGTGGCCCTTCATCTGCCTTCCACATCACAGCATAACACCCGTACCACTGAACCAGTTCTGCGAGTCACTTTCTGGTCCTGAGCCCTTTTGGCACGCAAAATCCTTAACATCCCCAGGTCAGTATTGATGAAGCTGCTGCCCTCCATCTAAATGGGTTTAAGTGGGATTTAATCCGCTTGGGGACCATCACCCTTCCCTCTGGACTTTGCCACCCAAGGCTGTTAGTCCTCAGGGTGGTCAGGTTAGTTAACCGCCGCTTGACACTTGACATTGAGCCAATGGCAGTATGGTCTACTCTATTACCATAGCAGGATAACCTGGCCAGACTGGAGATATTATACCTAAACAAAAAACAGTACCTGGAGATATATCTCAAGGAATAATTAATGTACAGTTAGATACAATACACACATGTACATGTGTGCTCATATGAGCACCCAAGCACACACAAAATCACTGGCTTCTAGGTAGGATGTTGATTTGCAATTTCCAAACACAAGAAGTAGGATGCCTCTGAACAACAGCTGCAAGGGCCCAATAGTGGAAGAAGATGGCTGCCCTCGGGTCTTCCTTCAGGACACCCTCATTTTCACTACCCAGAAGACCATAACTTCTAAAATGTATGCAACTGTCTAACAACAGTTACTTACATCATTAAAATGGACACTTAGACTCATTATTCTGGTGATGAATTAGAGAGCATCCTCAGGATTGTCGTGAGCTTGACACATTTTTGGAGCAACTGACATTTTACTTGGCTGCCTTCAAGTAAAAAAGATATAAGGCAAACACACACTTAATCATGTTTCATCAACCAGGCTCCTTTCCCTTAAACACAGAAACAGCAGCCAAGGGAAGGGGACCAGTCCCCTCACTCTCATTTCCATTTTCTCTCTACAGCAAAACAAAACGAAAAGACAAAAACCATTGTGGCACTTTAAAGACTAAGTGCTGTATTTTAATGTTAGCTTTCATGGACAAAAGCAAGAAGTTGCAAGCAGATAAATAGGGGCCACTTCGGTGGGAAGGTAACAGCGTTCCGTGCGCTCCGGTGTCTAGTCATGCTTGCCACATGACCATGGAAACGTCTGCAGAAGCAGACAACGCTGGCTCTTCGGCTTGGAAACAGAGATGAGCACTGCACCCTAGAGTCGGATACGACTGGCTTTTGAGCAAGGGAAACCTTCGTGGATCAAGTCCACTTCATCAGACACCTCGTGAAACGACGAAAGCTAACATTAAAATACAGCAGTTAGTCTTTAAAGTGCCACAACGGTTTTTGTCGTTTTGTTTTCTCTCTGACATCCTTGAAACAGAGACTAACATAGCTGCCATTTCAAAAATCTCTACAGCAACACATCCTGCCATTGCAATGCACGTTCGCCCGGGTACTTTTTTAATTCTGAGTTTTAGAAGTACCCTGTGAATTGACTTCAGCTGTAAAAATGTTCCAAGAAGTAAAACTATAATACAGGTGAAACTCGGAAAATTAGAATATCTTGCAAATGTTCATTCAGTTTAGTAATGCAACTTAAAAGGTGAAACAAATATATGAGATAGACTCATTACATGCAAAGCGAGATAGTTCAAGCCTTACCTTGTTATAATATTGATGCTTATGGTTTACAGTTTATGAAAACCCCAACTCCCCCAATCTTATGCACCCCATAATCTCATGTACGCTTAATTATAACGAATTAAGGCATGACATCTCTCGCTTTGCATGTAGTGAGTCTATCTCATATATTTGTTTTCACCTTTTAAGAGAAATGAATGGACATTTCACGATATTCTAATTTTCTGAGTTTCACCTGTATGGTTCAATTCAGGAGAACAGTTCAGATGTTAAGAGCAATAACATAACACAACTGAAAATAATTCTGTCAGGGGAAACAGGAAAGGAGGGATGTAAGCAGAACAAAACACAGGTTAATTATTCATCTGTCCATACACATTTACACATAGTGTTACCATTACACATGATTCGCAGATATCTGTTTTGAAAGTAACATAAACAAATAAAAAGGAAACAAGAGAAAGCGTGAGAACTCACTGTCTCCATCCAGTTTATTTGTGTTTTTAGAGTCTATGTGGAAGGCAGGCATAGGGAACCTTTCTAAAGGAATAAGCTAACTAACATCAAGCCTCACATAACGACATTACTTGGTTCCCCAAGTAGCATTGTTAAGCGATTTTCGTCGTTATGTGGGTTTCTATGGAGTTTCCCACATAACGTTTTTAGCATCGTTATCCGGATAACGACGCTAAAATATTGTTATGTGGGGGAACACGTGGCACATAACAACACGTCGTTAAGCAAAAGTGACGCTATCCAAATGCATCGTTATATGAGGGTTGACTGTATATAAAACAATGATTTACTCTGTATTCACTGGATATAAATGATTAAATAACTGCTGGATCCCTACAAAAGCAAGGCTGGTCCAAGAGATTTTGCACACAACATTTAGCAAAGAAATCAGACTGTCATCTGCAGGTTTATTTCATATCTCGTACTTGTCTACATACCTCTGTACAGGCCAAAAAAGCCTTCATATCGCAAGACTTTCTTAAAACAATCAAAGCTGTTTTTGTACATCAGCTCTCCTACGACTGACCCACTTGAGCGTTGGTTCTGCATGCGCGTCTTCACAAGATCTATTGGATAGACAGCTGTAGCGCCAACAGCTGTAAGCAAAAACAGAGAGATAATCAGATTGATAGCTAACTCAATGTGTGCCATAGTGGTTGAGTCTATACTAGCTGTGACGCAAGTTGAAAATTCCCTCTGGAAGTACTGAACTGCCACTCTAATCATTCCTAGCTAGTACACGCCATGCTAGCTGGTGATGACAGAAGTTTTAGCTCAACACATCTGGAAAGCACCCCCACACCCCCATGGAGAAAGCTGTTTCAGGGGGAGAAATGAGATCGTGATGGAGAACAGAGTGAAAACATCTGGGGCAGCAGAGATGAAGATGCTGCTCCCTCCCCAGCCTCTTGGCCTGAAGGCAATTTGCTGGAAACACTTCCGTTTTGAAGGAGGAAAATATGGAAACACAGATTTTTCCTTGCCAAAAAAGAGCTGAGGTCATAACTGCTAGGTCACATTCCTCAACTTCTCAAAAGATTCAGAGATAAATAGATTTGCTAGAGCTTCTGGGGACCCAAGGTTGAGAAACACTGTCTTAGAGTAATGTGTTACAAATAATAGTGTCACCTATAACATAATATTACTCTCTAGTATTGAGGGCATAATGTTGTCCCACCACCCCCATCCCCACAAAAAGATAAAAACTCTTTCCGTTACAGTAATACCTCGCATAACGGAAAAACTCTGTTCTGCGAGTTGCTTTGCTATGCGTTTTTTTTTTTCATTATGCGAAGCCTATGGGAGATGCCCCGGATAACAAACAAAAATGTTTGTTATCCGGGGTTCCCATTGACTGAGTATACCCCGGCTACCGAAAACCCCACATAACAAACAATGTTTTCTGTTATGCAATGTATCGCAATCGCCTAACGAACGCTTCGTTGTGCGGTTTTTTCATTATGTGAAGCATTCGTTATGCGAGGTATTACTGCATTTCTTTTTTCATGTAAACAAGCACTCCTCGCTCACCCCCTTTCTCATAAGGTTGTAGGGCTAAAACTGCTTGGCTTTGATATTGATGAGGATTCCAGCATTGAGCAGGGGGCTAGACTCAATGACCTAAAAGGCCCCTTCCAACTCAGTTATTCTATGATTCTATAAAATGAATTTCTTCAAATTTTAGATCATTTTCTTACCTGTTGACATGGATTTCCACCCACCCACCCAAAAAGAAGGAGTCAAATGTAACAAAAAACCAATGAGATACTTAAACACACACTATCTTCGGAGGGTTTCTTTGCTAAGACCTACATAACGTGTTACCAGGATTTGAACACTCCTTAACTATTATGAAAACCACCTCATTAAAAAATAAAAGTCTTGGTTGGCAGGGGTACAGTTTGATCAGAACAGCTTAAATCCACCTTTCTAAATAGGTGATGCCATCTGTTTTAAAGTACTGTACAAAAATTTGACTCCAAGTTATTAGTTTTTCACAGTTAGGAATACCTACAGTTAGCAGAATGTACCTACAGTATACTTCCATGCAAGCCTCCCCTGAGTAGTTGTTATTGTTGTTGTTGTGTGCCATCAAATCAATTCCGGCTTATTTGTTTATTTAGTTATTTTTGGACTTGTATAGCCACCTTCCTCACCTCAGCGACACAAGGCGGCTCACACTGGTTAAAAGCCCATCCCTCATACTATAAAAACGGAATATTAAAACTACAAAACATTTAAAACATCATTAAGACATCCCCGATCCCATTAAAACCCTTTAAAACCCTGGATAGGGCTAAATAAGCCAGCAGGGCTGGGTTGTGGTGCTAAATGCACCCCACACTTGCTGGCAAAGCCATGTTTTTAAAGCCTTCCTGAAGGGGTGACCGTTTCTAGGGTATTCTAGGTAGGGAGAACTCAGAGATGGTTCACCATTCCCTTCTTCTAGGAGTGCCTTGGGACTGCAGCTTCCCCAAAGCAACATAGGCTGTCTCTTCTCTGAGGAGGCACAGTGGGGAATGGAAGGGCCAACCTCTGTCTCTGCATTCATTTAGCTATTATTACATTTTAAAACTTCTTACTAAATCCAGTAAGAGTGTATGTTAAATTAGTAATTCAATGATCAATATCTGTTTAAGTGTACTAAGACTCTGTGTGTGCCCCCCCCCCTCCTCTTTTGATTCTCAGCATCAGTTCCATCAAATGTAATTAAGAGTGGAGTCTGAGAAGACTCCTTTAGGTCATTCAGTCACCAGGGTCACATCCTGCCAAGACTCCTCCTGGTCATGGCTTTTTTAAAAAAAGTAACAATAAAGAATCCTCTTCAGGACACCACCAGTCTCAAATGGAGGGGGAAAGTACAGCACAAGATAGTATTACAACAACACCCAACTTGAACAATATAACCCCCAGAGCCATGTCACTCACCTCCAGCTACTGAGCCCAAGGTGAACCTGTAAGCCGACTCAGCTACCTGGAGCCAGATAGGTCTGCCCAGATTGCTGTAAGTTTGCTGGAGGTGAAGAAGAAGGGCGGGAGAGAGGGGGTGATCAAAATGGGGGAGAAAGAGAAAATAACTCATCTTACTGTGCAAAAACTGTGTGAGAGCTAGCATCTGTGCATTTAGCTTTCTGTAAAAATAGATGAAAAGAAAAATAATCAGACAAAACAACCCAAAGCTGTTGCACTTCAAAGCCAGGCGTACTGTGGAATTCATCATGTTTAATCTTGTGCCATGCTTGTTGTTTTGGTTGCAAAACAAAAGTTCAGGAGTTGGGGGTCTGATCTGGATTTGAGAACCAGGCTTTTCCACCTGAATGCTACTTAGTAAAAGGGGAACTGAACATACAGAAACAAGCATAGGAAGGACAATTCCAGCTCTGAGGGGGGAACTGTTGACATTTAGGCTGTAACCTTCAATAGAGTTACCAGGGAATGCACTCTGCCAGACACAACTGGGACTTCCTTCTGAACAAGCATGCACAGAATAGCATTATACTTTTCCCATCTCCAAGGTTTGCTTCAGACATTTCCCTGTCTTAAATGAAGAACAAGATATCTCCTCCTGCCCAGTCCATCTACAGAAATCATCTAGCAGGCAGCTAAATCTTATTATTTCAAAGCTGATGATGGGATAGTATACCCTAGGGCAGTGTTGCTCAACCTTGGCACTCCAGATGTTCTTGAGCTTAAATTCTCAATAGCCCTAATCAGCTGGTGTGCTAACTAGGGCTTCTGGGAATTGAAGTCCAAGAACACCTGGAGTGCCAAGGTTGGCCACGACTGCCGTAGGGTCTACTGCATATGAATCAATAGCATGGTTTAGGGACTGTAGGGCAGGCTGATGGAGGGGGAACTATTATTATTGCCCCACAGTAGCTGCTATGGGAGGCAACTATCTCCATCTGCCTTACAGTAGATCAGTTCTGACCATGTTTGGTGAATATACACAGAGCAACTAGCAATATTAAATTGATTCTGAGGCTTATATACCCTCTAATGCTCAATGCAGAAGGGTTGGCACCACATACACCAATGGCCGGGTGACAGGGCAGCTCTTTCTGTATCTGCTCCTAAGTTCCCATTCACCCTGGAAACAGTCGAGGATCCCTTCAATAAGGAACAGTAATCTGGTGCTCTCGAGGTGTTTTGGACTCAAACCTTGTAGCTGCTAACTACTGTAACATGACAAGTGGGGTTTATGAGAGATCCAAAACATGTGAAAGAAACTAGGTTTTTTAAAGCCTCATTGCAGTTAAAATGGAATTAGGGACCCAAATGTTAGCTAAAGAATATGTATATCTTTTCCTAATAAGATGGTTTTCAAGGTGTTTGTTCCAGTTTTGTTTACAATGAAATGGCACTCCTGGAAGCCCTGATCTGTTTGCAAAGAAGCTATATGGAGAACATGAACTTTGCCATAAAGGGAAAAACCATGCTCAAAAATGCTGCTCTCTTTTCTATTCATGTGACTGTGGCAGAAGACCACTATCTGTTGGTGGTATGAAGAGCAATGAGACTCAGTCGTCATGTGTTGCTCAGTCTTGTCATGAGTGGAGTCAGATTGCTTCATTTTCTATCAGGTTTTCAGAAGACCTCTCACATTGCACACTGCTGTGAGCCTTAATAATCTATCACCCTGTGCTTGTATTCCTTCCTTGTAAGGAAAATATAACTTTCAGCCTATTCACAAAAATGCTTACCATAGCTTATGGCATGCCTGTGTTCAGACAGGAGCTGTAAATTAGTATAATTAATGCTATGGCTTTCAGAGTGTGCATGTTTATAAACAAAAAAATAGTGTCACTGTCATCTCGCCACAAAACCACTGTACAGATATTCAGCTGCTGGGTTAAGGGGATCTTTGGGTGATAAAACATGGTCCCTATTTATCTATTTGCAATGTCTTGCTTTCAAACTGCTAGGTTGGCAGAATCTGGGACAGAGACAGGTGCTCATTCCGTCATGCAGTACTTGGTTTTTGAACTGCTGATCCAGTGCGCTTCTTAACCACTTGAGCCACTGCAGTTAAGCTACTATGACCCTAAATATAAGAAGGATTGCTGGAGATGTAAAGATGGGATAGGGACATATTTCCATTCATGATGAGATTGTAAAATGATTAAGAGGACTTGGAAAAAAGCTTTTGAAGAAATTAATCAAACATTGTCTTTAAAAGTAGAGATGTGTCCTGGGAGAGCATTATTAATGGATTTTAGAAAGAAATAAGAAAGTGATTATTATTGTAACAATCTTAAAAGAATTCTGACAATTTGACGGGGGGAAAAATCCATCCAAAGTCAAATCAGAACAGGCATGTGTTACAGTTTAAACAATTGAATTTGTGGCACCTCCAAATTTAGCAAATACCACTCCTGGACAGCAATTCACTTCATCAGATGCACTTGATAAAGTGGGTTGCAGTTCATAAAGGCTTATGTCGAATAAAACTGGTTAGTCTTTATGGTATCCTAAACCTTTATGTTGGGTGTGGGTGCTACAGGGTAACATGACTAACTCCCTGCCCAAAGAAATGAATTCCATGAAAGACTTCCAAATGGAAGATTTCTCGAGTTCAATCTCAGTTTAGGAGTTACTGAGCTGGATAATTCCAGCATAACTAAGGTCCAATGTTCTGTCCCCCTGAGCCCCGTGAAGTTGACACAGTCCGGGGTGGTGGTGGAAAAAATGAAGCAGGTTTGTCCGGGAGTGTGAGGGAAGAACAGGCATTTTTGGTGTTTATATGGCACAAGAAAGGCTTTGCAACCACTTCTAAAAATGAACTGCCACCCAAAGAAGAAAAAGTAAGATCTGCCTTATCCATCACAGAGACCCCACCTCTAACTAATTCCGTTTCAGATGTTTGCTATGACTGGCAAGTTTTATTGTTTCCTCCAAGGCACTTACCTGCCTCTGAAGTTCTGCCAAGTTGTATGGCAATGCGCCTTCAGCCAACGGGGCTATTCTGTCAATGTCTGCCAATGTCAAGCGCCTGCCGAGATGGGAGGAAAGTCTCTGTTAGACAGAGTAGCAAACAAATCCAAGACATTTGTCTCTTTCCTGCCCACAGAAAAACAGGATCTCAGGGGGCATCATGATTCCTTCTCAGAATGATGTGCTACCTCTTTGCCATGCATGAGCTCTTTACATGGCTGCAGCATTTAACAACATAATTCCCCATGTGCAATCTATAGGCACCAGAACACTCAGTTCCAAATGGCAAACGCTGCCCTACAATGGTTTTGCCCAAGGATTGCAAATTAAAACCAGCATGAAAAGCAAACTTTGCCTATGCTGCTAATATGCACTGCATTTGTTACTTTTCCTCTGGGAAGACTCTGACTAGGACAGGGGAGCCTTCTGCAGCACATGTGATACACAATACTCAAATGCACATGAGGCAGAGGCAGCCCCTGTACACCCAGTGGTCCATGAATATCCACAAATTCAAAATGCAGGTGGCTGGGTACAGAAAATACCCTTTTTAGCACACAAAAAAGCATCACTAAGCTGGCATTCATTCTAATTAACAAGAATCTAGAGAATCACAACCATACTATGTTTTTTAATGTGCTGTTTTATTTATTAGATTTTTTTGCAAATCTAATGAAGCAGAATGGATTGGGCTTACCCAGGAAAAATACATGCTGGCTTTGATACACATGAACTGCTGGTTGTAATTATTATTATTATTATTATTATTATTATTATTATTATTATTATTATTATTATTATTATTATTATTTGCATTTATACCCCAACCATCTGGGATATTCTCCCATTCTGGGCAGCTAACAACACATTTTATCAGAAATCTCATTCTGCTTAACTTGATGCCTTTTAACTGCAGTGGCGAACCTTGGCATTCCAGGTGTTCTTAGACTCCAATTCCCAGAAGCCCTAATGAGCAGGTGTACTGACTTGGGCTTCTGGTAATTGAAGTCCAAGAACAGCTGGAGTGCTAAGGTTCGCCATCACTAGGAAATCATATTGGTCACCTGCTCCTAAACCCAGCCCTGGTTATAACATATACAATATAAACCTTAATTCACAGTACATTGGACAGTGAGCAAAGCAGAACTCTTATTTAAGTATTGGCGCATTTTAGTTTATTCTACAATTGCTGTCCACACAAAACCAATACATGATAAAGTATGCTGGGGCTGCGACATCCCATCCTCTACACATTCAATGAAATGAATGACAGAACAAGTTTTCCATTCTCACAGCTCTTACACTTCAGATGTGTGGGAAAATACTGTGGAAACCAAGAGTATGAGTACAGTGGAACCTCATACAACAATTGCCCCATATAGCAACGAAATCGCATAACAATTAGGTTTTGAGGGGAAATGGCATCTCGCATAACAATTTTCCCTATGGAAAAATCATATAACAATTTTTCAATGGGAAAAACCACTTAGCAAAAAAAATTTTGTTGTACGATGCATCCCATAGGGAAAATCACTATACAATGCATGTATCGTATAGCAATTGTTTCATACAACAACGAGCCCCGTGGAATGGATTAAAATCATTGTATGAGGTACCATTGTATATGGATATGGTCATGTAAGGCCCCTGGTTACCCTATTATACTGACTGGACGCTAAACACCACATGTCATGCCCACCCCACAGTTGTCAGGTTTGAAAAACCGTAAGGCAAGCAGGAAATAAACACCTTGAAAAGTTTAAGAAGAAGGTTTAGGATTACCCTGTAGCATTATACAAGTCAGATAGCTGGTAGAGAATGTCAATTTCCAAAGGTGTGACTTGTCCGAATTTGATTGCAGACTGAGAGAATTCCTCTGTTTTTAAGGAAATGTT
The DNA here is from genome assembly GCA_035047345.1 of Bradypodion ventrale. Lineage (NCBI taxonomy): Eukaryota > Metazoa > Chordata > Lepidosauria > Squamata > Chamaeleonidae > Bradypodion > Bradypodion ventrale. The sequence goes on from JAWDJE010000001.1 coordinate 284,541,610, forward strand.
TTAAAAGAAGAAGAGGATTGATAAAGCATTCCTGTAGCTTTTACAAGTAAAACTTTTGCAATTTGTAATACAGAAGTCAGAAGCTAATAGCAGCCTACTCTTGAGTGTCACTACTTTCTCCAGGATCAGCCACTTCCTTTCCTTCAATCCATATCTCCTTTTACAAAAAAATGGCTCCAGGTGTCTGGGAAGTTTTTTGGAGCAGGGGTTTTAGCACAACAAAGGTCTGCAGCAAGAAGCTACAGGTGAAACTCGGAAAATTAGAATATCGTGCAAATGTTCATTCATTTCACTTAAAAGGTGAAACAAATATATGAGATAGACTCAAGACATGGAAAGCGAGAGATGTCATGTCTTAATTTGTTATATCTGTGATCAGTGGTGTTCTGCTCCCGGTTCCCACCGGATCCCGGGAACCGGTAGCGGAAATTACCCCAGGCCACACCCACTTGGTTGGCCACGCCCACCTCCATAGCCCATAATGCAGGATGTTTGGCCACGCCCACAGAATTGGCCAGCCCACAGAGTAGGTAGTAAAAAAAATTGCAGTGCATCACCGATTGTGATGATCATGGCGTACAGTGTACATGAGATTATGTGATGATTATAGGATGCATGAGATTGGAGGGTTGGGGGTTTTCATAAATTGTAAGCCATAGGTAAAGGTTTCCCTTGCTCAAAAGCTAGTCGTATCTGACTCTAGGGTTCAGTGCTCATCCCTGTTTCATAGGCGAAGAGCCAGCATTGTCTGAGTCTGCAGACGTTTCCGTGGTCATGTGGCAGGCATGACTAGACACCTGAGGACAAGGAACACTGTTTACCTTCCCAGCGAAGAGGTACCTATTTATCTACTTGCAATTTCTTGCTTTCGAACTGCTAAGTTGGCAGGAGCTGGGACAAAGACAGGAGCTCATTCTGTCCTGCAGTACTCGGAAATCGAACTGCTGACCTCCCGCCTCCCAGTCAGCATCTTAGCCACTTGAGCCACATAAGCATCAATATTGTAACAAAGTAAGGCTTGAACTATCTCTTTTGCATGTAATAATGAGTCTATCTCGCATATGTGTTTCACCTTTTAAGTTGCATTACTGGACTGAATGAACATTTGCACAATACTCTAATTTTCTGGGTTTCACCTGTAGATAAGTCCAAATTCTATCCAAAGTTGGCTACAGTTGGTGCCATTTAGCATAAGGTTAAGAGAACAAAACCGGAAGACCCAGAGCAATGTGACTACCAGATTACCAATTTGTTGAGAAGAGAAGGCCTTAAAATGGGAGGCGAGTTTCTCTCCTGCTGTTCAGCCAGTAGAGAGAATGGCAAGGGACTATGGGAGCTGCCATTCGAAACATCTGAAGGCAACTGGGCTTCTCCAGCCTTGCTCTGAAATGACATCTCAGGATCAATTGCATTTATCAGCCCTGGTAATCACAGGTGGATAGATAGTGACTCTTCAGTAGGAAGAAAGGGGCCTTGCACACATGGTCAGAGCAAATGTTTGTTCCAAGTACTAACAGGAAACCACAGGGACTCCTTTAGTCCAACAAAAAAGAATAAGAAAAGCTGGGTGGTCCTCTTACACAATCTGAAGGCAAGGGTGGAGGATATCTTTATTTGGCCAGTAAAAAAAAAAATCCCAAACATGAGCTCATTTTAGGCTCCTTAGAAGCCTACGTAAGGATGCACACTGCGGGGGTGTTGATGGTGCAGAAAAGAACCCACAAGTTCCCAAAGTCATGGGCGGAGAGGCACGACAATTTCTCTTCTTAAACATAAGTTTCAAAATGGGGACTGGAGAGTCAAGTAAGAGGTGTGGGTTTCAGACACCATTTCCAGTTATGTTGATTGGAATGACTCTCACACTCGCATCAAAGGGTTGCTAATTATTCACCCTTCCCTCTCCACAATAACGCTGTATCAAAACACATGGTTCCTTTTTGGGGGGCTGGGATAGGGTACTCTGAAATGTGGCAAATCTGATATCGAGAAGTTGGAATAAAGTTTTGTCTACACATTAGCTGAACCAACTGCAGCCATATTAACACACCTAGTGACTGGGGGAGACAATGTCCTGAGTGTCTAGTCCCACTTGTGCTGTCCTTGTACAGAATAACCTATCATGCACCTTGTGCACAATAACCTATCATGAACCTTTCCTTTTGGATTGAGTATAAGGCCCACACGGCCTTTTCTTTTGGACTGTAGAAAACAGCCTGAATAGCCAAACAAATTACCACCCACAACCAAATGTGAATGTTTAACACACTGCCCAGACAGAAAGGAACTTTGTTTCAAGACAGGGCAATTGGGGTGGTGGTGGTGCTGAATGATTGGCAACACTTCATCTTACAAGATTCAGAGAAATATTTATATCAAAACCACCAGAGGTGGAATCTGAAACCGAAATCTCTGACTTTAATCTGCAGCCTTTGGTTTTGCCATTGACTTTTAACAAAGGAATCTGACAAACATATCTGGGAACTTTTACGTTTCTTCTGCACCACCTGCAGTGCCCAGCCTGATGAAGTTGAAATCTAGCTTATGTTTGTGTTTTATTTTGAGGTTTAATAAAGCTATTGCCCACCCTTGCCTTCATGAGGAATTCTTTGTTGCCGCAACGTTGGGAGAAACAAGAGGCCCGCCTTGATCTTCCATCACATTTACAGAATAACACTGAACACGCATTTTTAGTGTCCAGGGTGTCTTGCATCACCTCATTTTCTTCCAATGGGAGAAAACTGGTTGAAACTGCCAGCAAGAACAAAAATGAAAGAAAACTCAAAGGGCAATAAAATATTCTTTTCTAAGGTCCAGTGAACCTCAAATAAAGTCTGATTATATGCAAATATGGAAGAGCAAGCAGGGGTGGTCAACCTTGGTGTCCAGATGTTCTTGGACTTCAATTACCTGAAGTCCAAGTCGGCACACCTGCTGATCAGGAATTGAAGTCCAAGAACAGCTGGAGCACCAAGGTTGTCCAGCCGTGACTAGAGCAAATAAAGAGTGTTTAGAAAGGATGGAGCACTCTGCCCCAGAGAAAGATTTTATTTGAAACGTGGAACCTGGTAAAAATTATATTGCGCATTTAGTGGTCTTCCCTTCTTATTTCTGCATTGGTATCAAACCTCCTTTCCATCTTTTAGTCTGCCTGGGCTTTTTACACATGAGTCTCCCTATCCTTACAATTATTATCAGATAATTCACTTTATACCTAAGATACTAGAAAATACCTCCTGGGAGAGCATGTTAGCCCTCTCTTGTAAAGCCAAACCATTATGGCTTTTTTAAAATGTCTCCAGCCCTTTGGGTTTGTTCACTATTTGACTTGTTGCTATCAATGGTTTCAGTGCTCTTCTAGCATTTGGGTCTCAGCTTTTTCAATTGCTTTTTGCTTAATTTTACCATACAATCAGTATTTGTTTTAATGATATTGCAAGTTACAAGGGACATAGGTTCTTGCAGTAGAAAAGCATGATACAACTGTTTCCATAAATGTCCATTGGTGGATCTACTGATGGTCACTTCGAGTCAACAGTCGTTTCCTTAGTAGATCAGAATTTCAGATGTGCCAGGAACCCCCCTTACAGTGTTTTCTCACTCACTTTAATGGATGTACATATCGGGCTACATCCATCACAAAAGAAGAAAGGTTTTCAGGTAAGTGCAAAATAGGAAGAGGCTAGATAGGATTTTGGGCTTTCAAATCAATTGCTAGGAGTTTGCTTATTGTAACATTCATTTAAAATAACATTACTGTATTCTGTGTTTTACACTTATTGTAGCAGTAAAAATAGTGAAAAAACTAAAATTATTATAATTTTCAACCACTAATGGAACTATTTTTTACTTGTTTGTGTTTATTCCCCCAAATACTACTGATCTTATTAATGTCTTTAAAATTTATAAGTAATAAATACAGCATCGGAACACTCATAAATGACATGTAAGTGCCATTCTTGGGAAAGTGGGCTTTTTGTTTATCTCATGGCATCTTTGGCAGAGTAACTGGTAGGACATAGGATACAAAATATTAAGAACTGCTGCCCCAAATTAAAGGTGGAAGGTCCAAATCATGTCCCATGTATGTGGTACCAAGGTGGGGTGATATCAAAGGTAACAAACTTTTACCTTTTGTAACTTCAACATCTTTTCTAGCACCTCCTATGAGGCTGTATATCTTTCGAACAAGCTCCATGTTGTTCAGCAAGGCATTAAATGCATTAAAATAGGAAAAGCTGACTTGGTGTGAAATAGATCCACCTGCAACCTAACAGAAGAAGCAGTTAAAAACAAAACACACACACACACATACAAACCAAGCTATGTTTACAAAGTAGACATCAGTTCAGTATTTCTCATTTACCTCATAGACTTGTCATATGTTCCACTAAACTGAGAGACCCTGGCAGTCCTGGGGGATCATAGGCCTTACTTTTCCAGTCATACCATACATTTCTTATGTGTGATTGTCTAGATCAGGCGTTCTTAACGTTTTTAATCCGCAGGTTAGACCACTCCCCCTCAGACAGCTGAGTGGGCCATAAAACATGTCATAAATGCTTCCGGTGGTAGCGGTGACGTGGGCCACATGAAATGGTGCCGTGGGCCTGGTCCAGTGGTGGGCATCAGCAGGTTTGCACCAGTTCGCCAGAACCGGTAGCAGAAATTCTGGCTGGCCCTGCCTATCCAAGTTTTGAAATAAAATAGTCCTAATTCAGGTGCAACGCAGGGCTTTTCCTCTGGCCACGCCCACCATAACACGCCCACAGTGTAGAGCCCACCACTGGCCTGGTCCAGCCCACGGGCCATAGGTTAAAAAACCCTGTTCTAGATCTATGGGTGACAATTCCAAAGTACAACTGGCATTTTGACTCTCTTCTACTTTAGACTCCCCTTACTGCTGAAAGAACCATGATTTCTTCTATCAATTTGTTTATAAATACTGGTATTTTAAGTGGAGCTGAACTACCAAAATCCTTCTAGAGTGACAGAATCTTATCTCAGAAACAGATGGCCCCACATTCTCAATCTTTGACAATCTGAGCATAAATTCTCACTTGCATTTTAACACTCATAAGCAACCTGCATCCTGTATTTGTTGATACTTACTGAGACTAAATTTTCCTCCACAAAAGGAGTAAGCATGTGCGGACGAATAGTGGACATGATGTCACTGAAATCCAAGCCAGTGATCATGCCTGATTTATTTTTGTCTTTTAGAGCAAAGGCTTGTCTTGCATGTTCAGACTGAAGCTCCTGAAATATTGTAAGAAAAGACACATTGCGAGCCACATTTTGAATTATGATCCACAATTGCCACTCATTTCACATTCCCCCCCTCCGATATTGGTATGCACAGAAATAAAAACAACAAATTAGTGTGGATCTGTGTTTTGCCTTGCATGCATTTAAAGCTACTTTTGCAATAGTCTTGGAGAAAGCCATTGTCTGTTGAGTTCCATATACAGTAGAACCTCGGATAAAGTCCCAACTCCATTCCACAAGTTTGGACTTTATCCGATTTTGGACTTTATCCGAATCAAATGGGCGATGCATCGGATAACATCAAAAAATGGACTTTAGCCGAGGTTCGTTTACCAAATACCTCAGATAACGTCCTTTTTTAAGCGGTTTTGGACTTTATGCGATGCATCACGTGTGCATGAAAACCGCAACTTTATCTGAATCCAATTTTATCCGAGGTACCAGTGTATGGTGTTTTTACGTGTATAGCGACCTCTGTGAGTGGCGTGCAAGACTTTGTCATTGGTATATATTGAGTATAACAATTTTAATAGTTTTTTCTTTCTTAAAATATTTGTACATTTTGGCAACCTTTGTATATGAATGACATCAAGGTGGCACAAGGCACAAAATGTTGATCTATTGATGCACTTAAACGAACCAACCCACTTTTCTGCAATATTTGTATACTGTACAAAAAAACACCAAGGGAAAAGTTTTTACTGTAGATAGATAGATAGATAGATAGATAGATAGATAGATAGATACTGTATAGATATAGATATAGTCACTGAAAATATATGTTGACTATTAGTCTTAGATTAAAAATGTAAATCTAATAGTCTCAAATGCAGTTTTCAAAATAGATTTGACCCAACACAAACAAATGAAATAATAATGAAGAAATCAAATACTTTAAAATTTCAATGTCAAAATGCATTTAATGACATGAAAAAATACCAAATATAGTTCCACTTCCTTTATTAGTATTTGCAAGCCATAATAAATCTGTAAATACTCAATATATAAATATGTATAGAATGCAGTACATATGGATCCATTCACAGCTTATTGACTAAACAAAAAGATTACTGCTTTCCTAAGGGTTAAAAGTAACAGAAATTTAGGAAATTCAGAACAAGATTCTCATATTGCATCACAATTTTGCAGAGTATTTGTCATTAATTATGCAGAACAAAACAGAAATAACTGACCTGTAAAAACTGAGTGAATTCTGAGTATGTCAGGTGTTTCTTTCTATTATGTCCAAAGTGCAACCGAATGAATTCACAGTCCCAATTAAAAGGGATGTGATGGTGAATAATGGTCTGGCCAAATATTTCTTTCACATTTTCTTTGAAAGGAAACAGAAACAGTTGTTTTTTTTAACAAAGTGAACAGTTTGTTCTGTATAAAATTCTTCTAATTGAAAACAAAATCATCCTTCAAAAGTCATTCAAATTAAATATACTTTTAAAAATTTAAGTAAGCTTTTTGGTTTTCCAGAACCAAAACACACTTTGTACAGCATAGATTTTAATGCTACTTTTCTATAATACTATGTAGCACTTCAACATCTATGATTTTGTTATTCAGCTTTAATTAAGAAGCAATTCATTTTGTTCATTAGAAATACCTGGTACTTTGCATGCTGATATAAAATCAATGTTGTGTTCGTTGATTCTACAGCACGTCAAATTAAGACCTCATTGAAAAGCAATGAATAACTGTATTGCTGTATAATGTAATATTTCCCAGACTATACTTGATATGATTGAGACTTGATTATTACATTCAGACTTGTGTGAATGTAACTATTAAAGACAGGTATAAGAAATGTCAACCAAATTGTGTCATTATCATTATAGAAAATATGTTAACTATTCCAGTTCATTTCCAGCCCTGGAAAAGTTATAGAAAGCATCAAATTACCATATTGTTTAAAATATTGTGAAGTATGCATTTTTAGGCCTACTCAGACATTCATTTGCCAGCAAGAAATCTTAGCACGGGATGTTTACCCCCTGTTTTCCTCCCTGAATGGAGGCCATGGTAGCACAGTGGTTAAACGGTTGTACTGCAGCCCAGATGTTGTGAATTCAATCCTGACAGGGATCAAGGATGACTCTGCCTTCCATTCTTGCAAGGTCAGTAAAATAAGTACCTAGCATGTTGGTGGCAAAATGCTAGTTAACTTGTGAACTGCCCAGAAAGTGCACGAAGCACTATGGGGCGGTATATACTGTAAGTGTCATTGCTTATTGCTATTGCTGAGTGGATATACGTGACCCAAGGTATAGCCTCATTGATTTTCCTAAAGCTGCTACCTTACTCTAGCAGTGGAGCTGGGGGTTAAGAAGATTTTGTATTTACGTTAATACAGCCTGAATAAGATGTTCTCACTTACACTGAGCCCTAGAGTCAGATACGACAGGCTTTTGAGCAATTTTTACTACAGTATTTTCAATGATTAACATTTAAGAATGCTCTACATTTCTTCACATACATTGTCTACTGGCCAGTGGTGGGCTCCAAAAAAAATCTACTACCACACTGTGGGTGTGGTATGGTGGGCGTGGCCAGTGGTGTATTTCAAAAAAAATTACTACCACACTATGGGCATGGTGAATTCTGTTGGTATGGCCAGCTCTGTGGGTGTGGCCAACTCTGTGGGCATGGCTAGGTGACTGGATGGGCGTGGTTAAACTGCTGTGCTGTATTTTAATGTGAGCTTTTGTGGATCGTTGTCGAGTCCACTTCATCAAACCATTAGTTAGCAATTACACTTTGATGCTCTAATTTTCCTTTAATTTAATTTAGTTTAGTTTAATTTAATAGTCATATTTATATATGCCGCCCACTCAGGCAGAACCCGACTCAGGGCGGCATTACAACAAGTTCTAAAAACACATAAAAACACTTTAAAAGACCCACATCCCACCCACTTTAAAAGACCCATATCCCACCCACCCATCCCACCCACTATAAAAAGAAGAAGAAGAGAGAGTTCTTAATTGTTTACATAAGCCAGCAGGCGGGGACCGTGTTCCCATTCGGGCCCCACACCTGCCCTGCCAGCCAGGTCTTCAATCCTTTCCTGAAGGGCAGCAATTCTCTTTGAAGTCTTAGATCTGTTGGCAGGAGGTTCCGGAGAGTTGGTGCGGACACGGAGAAGGCCCTCCTTCGGGTGCTGGACAGATGTGCACCCATAACTGATGGCACCATTAGAGAGCCCCTCCGGTCCGCTCTGGTTGGACGGGCAGACACTCTTGGGACGATGCGGTCTCTAAGGTATCCTGGCCCACTGCCATATAGGGCTTTAAAGGTCAAAACCAGCACCTTGAATTGCACCCGGAGACAAACTGGTAACCAGTGCAGCTCCCGAAGTAGCGGTGAGGCATGGGCATATCGCCCATCACCACCCGGGCTGCCGCATTCTGGACCAGCTGCAGCCTCCAAATGGTCGTCAAGGGCAGCCCCATGTAGAGCGCATTACAATAATCTAGTTGGGAAGTGACCAGAGCATGGGTGACCATAAGCAAGGAGCCCCGGTCCAGGAGCGTGCGCAACTGGTGAATCACCCGAAGTTGGGCAAAAGCCCTCCTGGTCACAGCCGCTACCTGTTCTTCTAGCAGCAGCCGCGAGTCCAGAAGGACCCCCAAGTTGCGCACTGGGTCTGTCTGGGGCAAAACAGCCCCATCCAGTACCAAAGATAGTAACTCCCTGGATAACACGGGGCCCCTTATCCACAGCCACTCTGTCTTGCTGGGATTCAGCCGAAGCCCATTGGCCCCCATCCAGACCCCAATGGCCTCCAGGCATCCGGATAGGATTTCAACGGCATCACTGGGGTCCACACGGGCCGAGATGTACAACTGGGTGTCATCCGCATACTGATGGTACCGCACCCTGTGGGAACGAATGATCTCACCCAGTGGCTTCATGTAGATGTTAAATAGGAGAGGAAAGAGCACCGAACCCTGAAGCACCCCATACTTGAGGAGCCTAGGGCTGGACCTCTCACTCTCTAACCACACCGACTGGGTACGGCCCTCCAGAAAAGAGGAAAACCAGGACAACACGGTGCCCTGGATCCCCAGTCCTTTGAGCCGTTCTGAAGGATACCATGGTCGACGGTATCGAAGGCCACTGAGAGGTCAAGAAGAGCAAGGATGGATGGATAACCCCCGTCCCGCTCCCGCCAGAGAGCATCCATCAGTGCGACCAATACCGTCTCCGTACCATACCCGGGCCTGAATCCTGATTGAAAGGGGTCTAGAGTAACTGCAGCAGAGTAACTGCTGACTCAGCCTCACCGCACTCTGGGCACCCGGACCTAGCAGCAAGGATGTTGGAGTTGCATCCGGAGTGGGGGGAGAGGAGGAGGAGGTGGGTGGGGTGGGACAGGGAAGGGCAGTGGGTGGGGCCAGCTAGTTTTACTACCAGTTCTCCCGAACCTGTCTCAACCTGCTAGAGCCCACCACTGGGCGTGGCCAGGGGAGAAAATCCCTGTTTTGCACCCGAATTAGGACTACAGTACTTTATTTCAAAACTTGGATGGACGGGGCCAGCCAGAATTTCTGCTACCGGTTCTGGCAAACTGGTGCTAACCTGCTGATGGCCACCACTGTTCCTGGCCAACCCACTCTTCTAAGTAGCTTCCAATAAAAGATGATAAAATTTATAAAAATTAATATAGTGGAATGATAAGGCCAAAAACAAAATGACAGTCTCAAGCACAGACACTTTGTGAGATCTGGAAGTGTTACATGTTATTGTATTTCTGACAAGAAATTATTATTATTGTATTTCTATAAGGGAGTGCTGTCCAAAAAATGCTTGTTTTTCCCCCAGAATGTGCTTCCTGTGAGAGAACTAGATTTGCAAACCTTTAAATAAAATAAGACCCCCACATTCTAATAAAGCATTCTAAAATGGGTAAATTAAAGTTACAGTATTAGAAAAAGCAATGTGCTAAGATGGCCTCCTTCTTTGTACATTTCTATTGCCTTCTACACTTGGCAGAGACCTCTCCTCTATCCATGGAAATTCTCCAAACAATTTAGAAGGTTTGCTATGTTTCCAAACTACACTGATCATCTTCAGATGGAAGAGACTCTCCCATTGAGAAAAGGTCCCTCCATGAGTAAAACCTAATGGTAACACATAGCTGTCAAGTATCCCTTATTGGCTGGGAAAACCCCTTATTTTACCCTCTTTCCCGCCATCATCCCTTATTAATTAGATTGCAATGCCCTATTGCCACCATTGGAGGGCAGCACAGGATAAGCATGGCTGTCAAGTATCCCTTATTTGCTGGGAAATTTTCCTTACTTCCAAATCCAAAACTTGACAGGTATGTGGTAACAGCAAGGCTAGAGTAATCTCTATCCATTGGTGTTCTATGAACATTCATTCGTTCATTAATTCATTCATGCATTCTCTCTCCCTCTGTTGTGTATTCAGGCACATTTGCAAGTAGTGCGGGCAGCGCCTTGAAAGAGGAAAATGGTAGTTTCTCGCCATCCAAATGAGAAACACAAAGTGGCGCGAAAACCCCTGCACAGGGCGCGTTTATTATGCTAATCAAAGTCCTGTGATTGGCTACAGTTTTGAATCCTGTTCTCCATTGGTTAAATACATATATTCCCTGTTATGATTGGTTAGTTACGATTATCCGGTGGGTCGCTACTTTGTAACAAGGAGCCACCGCCGGGGAGACACTATATAAGCCCCACAAGTAAACAAGGGTGGGGCCGGACCTGAGATCTATACTTCCCTCTCCGTACAGGTAGCCAGGAACGTGCTAGCCTGGGTCTCCTCCATTATGCTATGCTCCTATGCTAGCTAGTTTATTGACTCGCTATGGCAAGAGTCAGGAGGGACTTATTCCATGGGACTGTATAGCCATCTTTGTGTCTGGAACGCCTTGTAAGCTCATCTTGAATATACTGTTAATTAAAGACTTGTTGCTGTTTTGTTCATCGTTGTTTGGACTATTGCTTGCAAGCACCGGACATAACACTCTCTCTCTCATTGTGGAAAAACAAAGGGAGCAAACGACACGATACCAAGGAATCTCACTTGTTGTGTTCTAATAGTGTAACCTTCTACATGTGATAACAATGTATCTTAACCAATGTAACCTTTCCTACGGGTAACAATGTAGCCTTCAGCTGTATCACTATAAACTCTGTAATAGGACGCGAGCTAATGACCACCAGCTGGCAGCAGCGAGCGTCCAAGCTCTCTTGGTCCAAACTCATCAAAGTGCCACAGCGCGGGAAGTTTCCCGCCACTACCTACACCTGGACAAGAAGGGCGTGACCAGCAATGACGTCACGCGGACAATAGCCAAAGGGCTATCGTGGAGCCACGTTCAAATGTTTTACTACTATATATATAGAGCTACACATCCGCCATTACCTCATGTTCCCTCTGACCACTATGCAATAAACCTGTGTTAAACCAGCCCGTGGCTGTTTTCCTGTGTCTTGGTTCTCATACACTAAATTGGCGACGAAGGTGGGATCATGGATCCCCAAGGAGCCAGGACACAGAGCGGTTTCAACATTAACAAACCGCAAGACTGGGAGCTCTTCGAGATGGACTTCCAGGGAGCACTGATAGAACTCGACGTAAAGGACGAGGCAAAGAAGAGGGCCATCCTCACCCGAATGCTTGGGCAAGAAACCAAGCGAACGCTGGTGAGCATCATTGCACCGAAGAAGGTGAGCGATTTCAAAGCCGATGACATCATGAAGCTGCTGCGTGAGCGGTTTCGACCCTCGAAGGCAATGTTTCCCGCTCGGAGCGCGTTTTGGAGGCGAGTCCAAGCGCCGGACGAGTCGGTTGAAGCCTTCGTAGCGGCCATGAGGTTAGCTGCCAGCCCCTGCAAGTGGGAGAACTTGGAGCTAGCCCTCAGGGATGGCGTGCTGTGCGGCCTGAAGGACAGGGAGGTGCAGCGCATCCTGATGAATAAGGAGCCACCCCCCACGTTACAAGAGGTCGTGGAGGCCGCGGAATCCGCGGAAACTACGAATGCAGGGGTGCAAGAGCTGCACGAATGGCGTCCGAAGGCCGGCAGGGCAGAAAATTCGGTGCACGGCAAACCGGGGAATTCGGTGCACGCGACTCGGCGAACCTCGAAATCGTCTGCGGAAGGCAGCGACAACAAGGATGTCCGGAAAGTCCGAAAAGGGGGGCGCCGCTGTGATGGGTGTGGGGCGGCCCATGACCGCGCTAAGTGCCCGTTCCGGAAAGCCGAGTGCCACAACTGCGGCCGCCGTGGGCACATCGCTAAAGTGTGCAGAAAACGGCAAGAGGCCCGGAAGCATTCACCAGACCGTTCGTCCAGACCGGACCGTCCGACGAGGTCCAAAGATGGCGGCCGAGCCACGAGGAAGCAGGACGGCGTGGGCCGCGTCTCAGACGACAGCGAGGACGACGCCCCCGTGTTCAGCGTGTCCACAGGACAACCCCGTTATTTCGTTGAGGTACTAGTACAAGGGGCCCCTATTAGGATGGAAGTTGACTCGGGGTCCTCCTATTCTATCATTTCCCAGAGGGAGTTCTTGAAAATCGACCCCCTCGTGCGACCCAAACTTAAAGCGTTGCGGTCCACACTACGAGATGTTCAAGGGAACAGCATTCCAGTGTTGGGGGTCGGAAAATTCCAAGTGAAATTTAAGAGACACTCTGCAGAACTCCCCCTAGTCGTTCTCAAGGGGGGAAATTGCAGCCTCCTCGGAACTCAGTGGTTTCAGCCTTTGGGTTTGTTCATAGGGGGGGTGCATGCCGTGGGAGCAGATCCAATACAAGCGGTGTGTGACGCGCACCCCGCCGTTTTTAAAAAAGGACTTGGAAAGTTCAAGGGACCCCCCGTAGCTTTCGACCTGGACCCGGAGGTCCGCCCGATAAGACTTAAACCACGCAGAGTGCCGTTCGCACTCAAGGACAAAATAGAGGCGGAACTGGACAAACTGGTGGGACAGGGGATTCTTATTCCTGTTGATTCCGCGGAGTGGGAAACTCCCATTGTAACAGCACTAAAGGCAAACAGGGAGGTGCGCATTTGCGCTGATTATAAGTGTACAATTAACAAGGCTATCCGCCCTAACGCATATCCGGTGCCGGTGGTCAGCCACCTTCTGGCCAGGCTGAATGGGGGAAAGTGTTTCGCTAAGCTCGACCTAGCACAAGCCTACCAGCAACTTCCAGTGACCCCTGCCACGGCAGCGGCACAAACCATAGTCACTCATAAAGGGGCGTTCCAGGTGTCGCGTTTACAGTTCGGCGTGAACTCGGCACCCGGCCTTTTTCAGTCGCTCGTAGAACGTCTCCTGAAAGGTTTGGAGGGGGTTTTGCCTTATTTTGATGACGTATTGATAACAGGGGGGAGTGAGACCGAACTAGCTAAAAGGTTGGACAAGGTACTGACGGTGTTTGAGGGAGCGGGGTTGCGACTCCGGAAAGACAAGTGCGTTTTCTTTGCAACGGAGGTTGAGTTCTTAGGATTCCGGGTTACACCCGAGGGAATTAAGCCTTCCCAATCCAAAGTAACCGCCATAAAGAAAGCTCCTCGCCCCACATCTAAAACCGAACTGCAGTCGTTCCTGGGACTCCTAAATTTTTATCATACCTTCCTTCCACGGAAAGCGGCTGTGGCTGAACCGCTCCATAGGTTGCTTAAAAAGGAAGAGGTATGGACGTGGGGCGACGACCAGGAGAGGGCTTTTAAGGAGCTGAAGCAACTCCTGACCTCTGATGCAATTCTGACCCATTTCGATCCCAAACGGCCAGTGGTCCTAGTCTGTGATGCATCCCCAGTGGGGGTGGGGGCGGTGCTTTGCCACGTGTTGGAAAACGGAAGGGAGGCGCCAGTAGCATTTTACTCTAGGTCCCTGTCCCAAGCAGAGAGGAATTATGCACAGACCGACAGGGAGGCGTTAGCGATAGTAGCGGGGACCAAAAAGTTTCACGATTTTCTGTATGGTCGCCCTTTCACCATAGTGACTGACCACAAGCCCCTGTTAGGAATATTTACTGCGAATAAGCCCACGCCACAAATCCTGTCCCCGAGGATGCTGAGGTGGGCTATTTTTCTCAACGCATACCAACATGAGTTGGAGTACCGACCCGGCAAGGAGATTAGCCATGCGGACGCACTGTCGCGGTCCCCCCTGCCTTTGGCGGGCGGACACAAGGGAGGAGTGGAAAAAGACCATCAAGTGTTGTTGATAGAGGTTTTAGATTCACCCCCGATAGTACCTGCCGACATCGCCAAAGCGACAGGCAAGGATAGGACGCTGGAGAAAGTCAGCTCATGGGTGCAAAAGGGGTGGCCAGCGTCCTCCCCGGCTGTGGAATTCGATCCATTTTTTCGGAAAAAACTAGAGTTGTCCCTAGAGAGGGGCTGCCTTCTGTGGGGCCAACGGGTGGTGGTCCCTACATCCCTGAGACCGAGGGTGCTTAAATTGCTGCACGTCAGCCACCCGGGGATTGTCCGTTCCAAGGCACTGGCTCAGAGCTATTTCTGGTGGCCCCAGTTAGACGCAGACATAGAGCACATGGTCGGCACTTGCGAGGCTTGTCAGGGCTCCCGGCCGGAGGAGGCTCGCCTCCCACATAGGGAATGGGACGCGGCGAGGGGGCCGTGGTCCCGAGTGCACATAGATTTTGCTGGCCCGTTCCAAGGGACCCTTTTTCTCCTGGTAGTGGATGCGTACTCCAAGTGGCTGGAGGTGATTCCGGTCACGAGCACGTCCTCCGCCACTACAATTAAACACTTACGGAGGATTTTTTCTACGTTCGGTTTACCCGACACTCTAATTAGCGATAACGCTAGTTGTTTCACGTCCGCAGAGTTCAGGGCGTTCACAGACATAAATGCCATCCGGCACATTACCTCCGCGCCGTTCCACCCGGCCACGAACGGCCAAGTGGAGCGCCTTGTGCGTACAACAAAGGATGCGTTGAGACGCATGGGCCCAGGGGACCTGAATCACCAAGTGTGTCAATTTTTATTGGGATATAGAGTAACCCCTTTAGCGTCAGGGTACTCGCCGGCTGAGCTGCTGATGCGGAGGAAGCTGACCACGATCCTGACCAGGTTAGACCCAACGAGGGTTGAGGACAAAGGGAAGAACATAGAGTTAGCGGTCTCGAAAGGTTTCGCCGTCGGCGATCCTGTGCACTGCAGGAACTACGCCAACGCAGGTCCAGCCTGGGTACCAGGGACGGTTGTGGAGCAGACGGGGCCAGTGTCGTATCGGGTGGAAACTAACACCGGTCTCCTCTGGAGGAGGCACGCTGACCAACTTAGGCACCGAGTGATTGGGGGGCCGGACAGTGGGGCTCAGAAACAGGATTCAGCGTTAGGGTTCTCCCCCACCCGTTTATCCCAAGGGGGAGACAACGAAGGGCAACAGTCCCAAACAAGGGGGGGAAGCAGAGGTCCAAACTCATATCCTTTTCATACGCCGGTTCTATCCAATCCCGTGAAAGAGAGAGACGAGTTTGCCCCTGCAGTTTCACCCAGTCCCTCGGAAGAGGGAAATGAGTTTGCAACTGTTGCCCCCGAATTAGATTTTGTGTTACCGAACCGGGGGGGGGGGTTGGGAGTGTTCCCCCACCCGTCCAAGCGAAAAGCGGGGTTTTTCGTTAGCCCCTAGTGCCCCCGGTTTGCCCACATCCACATCAGAAACCTGTCCTCTCCCCTCTCCTGCCCATCCCAAAGCTGCACGCCCGCGGCGAGTGACTAATGAGTCATCCTCTCCAATTACAGGACAGGAAGCCGGGGAACAAAGAGGAGGGAGCAAAGCCGGGGCAGGGCAGCCCGCACCGAGACCCCAGCGTGTTCGAAATAAGCCATCTTGGCTGAGAGACTTCGTCTCATCCTAGGGGGGAGGAGTGTTGTGTTCTAATAGTGTAACCTTCTACATGTGATAACAATGTATCTTAACCAATGTAACCTTTCCTACGGGTAACAATGTAGCCTTCAGCTGTATCACTATAAACTCTGTAATAGGACGCAAGCTAATGACCACCAGCTGGCAGCAGCGAGCGTCCAAGCTCTCTTGGTCCAAACTCATCAAAGTGCCACAGCGCGGGAAGTTTCCCGCCACTACCTACACCTGGACAAGAAGGGCGTGACCAGCAATGACGTCACGCGGACAATAGCCAATGGGCTATCGTGGAGCCACGTTCAAATGTTTTACTACTATATATATAGAGCTACACATCCGCCATTACCTCATGTTCCCTCTGACCACTATGCAATAAACCTGTGTTAAACCAGCCCGTGGCTGTTTTCCTGTGTCTTGGTTCTCATACACTAAATCACTCTTAAACCATGCAGGGGAAAATGTATGCTAAAAATAATAGAAACAAGACTGAGACCAGTAGAGACCTCAACTAGCAGAAGAACAGATGGGCTTTTTTTAACAAAAAAACCAGAAGCTGTACAGATGCAATTTTTACACTTAAACGACTAATAGAGAAAATATAGAATACAACAAGAATCTCTATGTTGCATTTGTAGACCAAGAGAAGGTATTTAATAGAGATAACAAGAAACTGCTATGACAAGCATTGGCCCAATATGGAGTAAGTGAACATCTTATCAGATTATGTAAAAGCTTATACAGTGACTGCAGGAATATAGTCAGAAAAAGTCAAGGAATATCAGAACCCTTTGCATTAACATCTGGAGTGAGGCAGGGATACATTGCGTACTATCACCACTATTCACCCACATAGACAGCATAAGCAAAAAAGCTGAGCCCATGAATGGAAACAATATCAACAAATTACTTTTTGCAAATGATAGGCACTGATAGCAAGTATAGCTAAGGAACTACAACATCTTACATCCTCGAACCAAGAATGTAAGTAAATAATATGAGAATCAATAAAGAGAAGACTGAGATAATGGCAATTGGAAGGAAACAGCATACTAGTCATGTGGCTCCCCACCGCCTCCACCACACCAGGAAGTGCCATGTGGTGGAAGAAGGGCCAAATGGCCGCCCCGCCCCTGAAGCTGTCTGAGGGAGTGAGACCTGGGCCCCGGCTTTAAAAGGTTGAGAACTCCTGAATTAGAGGAAACAAGTATAAAACAAGTGGCAGATTTCAAATACAGTACCTAGGAACAACATTTACTGAAAATGGCAAAATAGACTAAGAGATTAACATAGGTAGTAAGGCAAACCAAATATTGGGACAGCTAGCTCCACTCTTACAACACAAGACAATACCAATCAACACAAAGAAAAATCTTATGCAAAGCATATTCATTCCCACCTTATGTTACAATTGCTAAAATGGACAATCACAACAAAACATAAACAAAAGTTGATCACCACTGAAATGAGATGTCTGAGGAAGGCTGCTGGAGTGACTAGAAGGGATAAAATCAGGAATGAGTTTATAAGGAAAAGAACTGGAATAGACCCAAACTTGCACTACATACAGAGACAACAAATAAAGTGGTTTGCCCATTTGGAGAGAATGTATTGGAATTCCATACCTTACAAGGCATATGTGAAAAGAGGAGAAAAACAAAAGGCCACAAGGCAGACCCAGAGGAAGGTGGAGAGATAACATCAAAGACATTTTTACAAGAACACTAAATAACACTGGTGGATGCCACTAGAAGTGTCAGAACAAGAACTTGAATAAAAGAATGACAGAGTTGAGCTGAGCTACTTTTTTGAACTTGTACAATTTTAAGAGAAGCCATGTTGAGAGCTATATAGCCATAGATATGAGCACTAAAGTAGAGTTTTAGGGACTGTTTGATAAATTTTGAAAAACTGAAAGTGTTAGTCCCAGTCACTTCTGGAAATGGCAAGGTGCTTGATTCAAAATTTGGTTATTTGCTATAAATCAAATCTTCCAGAGGGGAGGGGGAATATAGGGTTTTTCTTTTAATAAAGGAAAAATTATTTACTGTATATACGTGTTGGCGTACAGTGGTACTTCATACAATGATTTTAATCTGTTCCATGGGGCTCGTTGTTGCACGAAACAATAGCTATACGATGCATGCATTGTATAGCGATTTTCCCTATGGGATGCATCATACTTTTTTTGGCTACGTGTTTTTTTTTTCCCATTGAAAAATTGTTGTACGATTTTTTCGATAGGGAAAATTGTTATGCCATTTTCCAAAAAAACCTGATTGTTATAGGATTTCGTTGCTATACTGGGCGATTGTTGTATGAGGTTCCACTATACATAGTTGCACGATGAAAGTTGCATAGATATTAAAGCTTGAATTGTTTGCAAATTACCCCCAACGTTCCCTCATGTTCAATATTCTTACCAGGCCGGAGAACTGCATGACGGACTGAGCGCCCGTCTCTGTCCCAGCTCCTGCCAACCTAGCAGTTTGAAAGCAAGAAATTGCAAGTAGATAAATAGGGACCACTTCAGTGGGGAAAGATTTTGAGGACATGAAAGGAGCCTCATGCAGGCGTCCCCTGACCAGAGTTCCTCCAGCAAAAATCCTTTCAATCCAGAAAGCACCTTTGTGTGCTTCTGACACGATTTTGAAGAAGAAAAACCAGCCAAAGACAATTACAGTACTCAGACCAAAAGTTTCAAGTAGAGAGAAAAAGATATTTATTCACTATATGCTCAGAAATCTTGACAGGTTGGTCTCAGGTTTGTTAGAACAGGACGAAGATGTAGATTAGTTACAAGGGGGAAAAATTAAGTGGGTTTTCCTCCATTACAACCATTTGGCTGTGGGGGGAAATGCCTGCCTCTCTCAAGAACAAACTGCCAACTGCTCCTAAAAACAGAAGACAAGGGATTAGAGTTAGGCAATTAAATTTCAGGCAGGGCCTTTTTCTGATTGGTTAGCGAACAAAACATGCAAGCAAATTACTCCTACAATAAAAGCTTCCTTTTCCCATATGTTAATCCTTTGTATGCTGAACTGTCATGTCCCAACAATATACCCATTGCAGAGGAGATGCAATGAAGATATTAATAAAGGTGGTTTTTTTTGCACCATGTTTAACTTTTTAAAGATTAACATTAGCAGCTTTGGATACAATGCCTGTTTAGGTGGTGGAAATAAGAATTCAGTGATACTTGTCTTCAAGGTTTATAGAAGAGTAGCCATCAACAGGACACAGCTAATACTATGATCCAATGCTTACTAAAAAGAGAGCATCCATCTCACTGCAATATTCAGAACAGTATTACAGAAAATGTCTTCCAGCAACAAAACCAGAAATTACATACAGTGAGAAAGTATCTGTGGTGGGATTCAAAAAAAATTACTACCTACTCTGTGGGCGTGGTATGGTGGGCATGGCCAGGCAGAAAGCCCTGTGTTGCACCCGAATTAGGAGGACTACAGTACTTTATTTCAAAACTTGGATGGGCAGGGCCAGCCGGAATTTCTGCTATTGGTTCTGGCAAACTTGGGCGAACCTGCTGATGCCCACCACTGGAAAGTATCCCATTGTACACTGTCAGCATAGCAGGAATCAATCCAATTTAGATCTAAAACCCAATTACAGTAGTTACAAAACAAGACAGAAAGGGACATTTTCAAGCTACAAATGGTACATTGTTCTCCTAAAAATGTACTCACCTGAAAATTTTACTCAATTATATCTCTCTTGCAGAGTATTTTATCTCACCTGGCATTGAAGAAATGTGGTCTGAACTAGTAGTTTTAGCAATGATTAGACAGTGACTGTGCAATGAGCCAAATAATCATGCTATGCAATTGCATAATGGTTGCTGAGGACAGGGGAACCACTTTATCTTTAAAGAACAGGAAAGAATCGCAAAGGAAACATGAATAAATACAATGTTCTGCAACAGTGTAAGGTATTACTGTGAATTTGCTGTGAGGTAAATAAAGCAATCCTGACTGCTCCTTAGAAGGTCAAATAGTAAAGATGAAGCTAAAGTACTTTGGACATCAAATGAGAAGAGAGGATTCACTTGAGAAAGCCTTGATGCTGGGAAAAGTGGAGGCCAAAAGAAGAAGGGGTGGCCAAAAACAAGATGGCTAGATGGTATTGTAGACGCAATGGGCACAGAGCTGGGTGGGTTGAGGAGGATGGTGGAGGACAGGGGTGCCTGGCGGGAAATGGTCCATAGGGTCGCAAAGGGTCGGAATCGACTGTGCGACTGAACAACAACAAAATATTTCTTAGACATAAGTCAAAGCTATCCTCCCCATCTTTCCCCACCACATAACAAGGAACATCTTTAGTAAAGTATTCTTACCAAAGGTCACTTCACCATTGCCACTCTTGTCAAACAACTGAAAAGCAACAATGAACATGGCGTCTGGCGTGCATAAAACTGACTCAAAGGCCAAAAACTCTTGAAAGGAGATCAACCTAAAAGAAATATAAATTAAATAATCACATATTTCCCAACAGAAGTGTGGGTAGAGATGTTTGCATGTGTAACTATGTCTCTCTGTGTATATAAAAGAAATGACTAAAACAAAATCTAGTGAAGATCAAACAGATTGTCTTACACTTGTACTTATAATGGTGAATTAATATCTAGCAGAATTCACAGGTACACATTACTACACGTAAGCTGAAACACTGGGGGATGACATCAGCAACAGTGGCAAATTGCAACTGAATACATATAAAGGCAATTTTGGCATGCACACAGTTTGTATACAAAGCAACAAAATGCATGTAATCAAAGGCAGCCTTTAATCAATGACTGTGGGCTGGCAACATCATTCCTGCTACACATAGGAAGCTATGCCACAGGATTTCGACCTAGCTGTGCAAAGCATGCCAACAGAATTTAATTTAAAGTGATTTGCTTGTCTTTATTATGCAAGATGTATACAGAGCAGTGAAAATAATAATAAATAATAATTCATAGGAACACCAGGACTGGTTGTTTAAACATGGCCTCCTCTGATATTTCAGATGTGGGGCAGACTGTCAGAGGAAGCCATATTTAAACAACCAGTCCTGGTGTTCCTATGAATTATTATTATTATTATTATTATTATTATTATTATTATTATTATTATTATTATTATTATTATTATTATTATTATTATTATTATTATACTGCATACTTCTTGCAGAACTGAGAAGGCCCTCCTCCTAGTCACAGCCTTCCTAGCTAATCTCGGGGTCGGCTATTGGAGCTGCATCATCATGGAGGAGCGAGTGATGTGGGCTGTTGTCCTGAGGGTAAGACGTTCTATCAGGTAGGAAGGTCCCAAACCATTTAGGGCTTTGAAAGTTAGAACTAACACCTTATAGAGGCCTCATTAGGCAAATAAATAACTAAATAAAGGAAACATGACTATATTCTACTTCTCAAGCCCAGAGAGTTTTCAGCTACTATAAACTAGGAACAGAAATCCTCCCAACAGGCAACTGTGTTAACAACTAATTTTTATTTACTCATTTTTATTCAATCTCCAGCTGAAATATTTTCCATCAAATTCCCCCACCCCCCGCCATTTTGTAACCTGGACCACCAAGAAGGGCTTTTGACTTTTCCTTAATTTGTCATAATAAACTCATATTCTTTTTCTAAAACATTAAGAATAGTTCCTTGAAACCTGAGGAATGATACTTTTTGTGAACATTTTGTTCACATGTCAAAATTGGAGGCTCTTTATTATTTTTCTGCTTCAGTGGTTCTGAGAAAGTAAAGAGGCAAGCTGCTTTTAAAGCCAATTAGTAATTAACCTCTTTATTAATGAGGGCTGGTTTGGCATAAACACTGAAAGAAAGCTGTTATTTGAGTATGCTTCTTATCTTTGGACAGGATTATACCTTTAGCAATATAATCTGCAATAAATATTTACAATAATCCGATAGAGATAACCTCACCCATCCTTCGTCTGATCGGCCACCCCAGCCAACAGCTGGACTGTTTTAGGATTGTGCTGAAGATCTGTATACAGCCCTAGGTATTTCTGTACAAAATCTCCTGGTGTCATGTAATGCTCTCCATCTTTTTCAACAGTGGCATACTAGAGGAAAGAGAAATAAAACCAGTTATTCTCATGCTTCCACACAAATGTTCTGTATTTGTTTTAGAGGCGCCAACAGACTCTAATACAAATTACAGAAATCAACCTAATATGGATGACATCCAAACAATAATGAGAAAAACAAAGCATCTAAATAGCAAAGAAAAAAGGACAAGGGGTCTACTGCTGGATAAGATAAAACATAATTAATTGTAACATCTGTGAATAGCCATTCAATTTTATCTTACTCATTGCTGGACCTCTTGCTTTTTGTGTTTGTCTACGCAGAGGGCTGTTGCATGGTTCATTAAAAAGATATATATTGTGTGAGATGTCGCAAACACAAGCTCGAAAAACAGATCTTCCCCCTTTCCTTCTGCTGTAGCACCCTGCAACACATTAAAGGTCTCTTTAACTCTGCATGCATGGAGTTGCCATGTAACATGTGCTATAGCAGGAAAAGAGCATCACCTGAAATCAGGAAGAACAATTTGGCACCATCCTGGCTTGTAGGAATCGGGGCCGCTAGGACGGCCGTTAGGTCCCGGAGGAGACTGATCAAGGAACGATACGAGGCAATATGGAGCGAGATCAGATCAGTAGTTTATTGAGGGAAAACTTCATTATATAGGAGTAAAAGCGCAACGGTGGCAAAACCGTCATCTGACAGAAAATCGCATCACCCATCTACCCGGGTTAATGGGAAATCTCTCTTGGGGAAGTTAATTAACTTGGGCAAACACTGACAGGGGAAAACACGTTTAGGGATAAGACCAGGGTAAATATGCCCCTATTTGCACTGGGGATTATGCTCTCCTTGGAGATGAGTGATTACCTTAATGGGTAACGGAGTTAGATATTCGCTCTCTCAGCAGAACCACCGGTCAGGTCAAGGAATTGGGTGAATCAAACCCTATCATTAATCCACCCCCCTTAATTTCTCTGCCCGCAGAGCCCACGGCCGGGAGCCTTCTCACCAAAGTGGCCTCTGCAAGGGCCGTTTCCATGCCAGATGGGCATGGGGAATCCGCACTGGCTGCCTTTGTTGTTGTTGTTGTTGTCAGAAATATATTATATATACTGTATAATAAAAATGGAGTCTGTTTGCATCATAGCTTCAAGACTATGAAACTCAGACACGTAAAACACGGTACTGCACACCAAGAGGTGCCTAACTCTTTTGCTTGAAGGACTATTTCAAAACCATCAAAAGCCATTTAGCAGCAGAACTGCAATTGTTTTGTTGCTATCTTGACTCACTTATCATTGGATTGTTGGGAATTTTCAGCATAACCAGAAACAAGCTTGGAAAAGTAAGTTTTTAGACTACAGCTCTATTATGTACTAAAGGATTGTGCTAGTTTCCCTTTAACTGAATGTATCCAGTCAATGTATCCATTTGTATCTAATCAGAGACACATTGTATCAAGCTGTATAAGGATGCGAGCTAAGTGGCCACAGGTGGCAGTAGTGAGCATCCGGCTCACATGGCACAGATTCTCCGAATACCTGCAGAGCGGGAAGTCTTCCCGCCACACAGCACCTGGACAAGATGGGCGTGACAAACAATGACGTCACGCGGACAGTAGCCAATGAGCTACCGTGTAGCCACATTCAAATGTACAGTGACCGCATAAATAGAGCTGTATCTCTGCCATTACCACATGTTCACCCTGACCACCATGCAATAAAGCTGTGTTTTAGCCCTACTTGCGGCTCCTTCTTTGTCTTCCTTGCAAGACACCAAATTGGCGACGAGGATGGGATAATGGCATCCTGAAAAGTGAACATCGCTCCATTCGACACTTCAAAGCCAGAAAAATGGGAACTCTACGAACAGCAGTTTCTATATGCTATGGACCTCGAGGGCATCGAGGAGGAAGCCCAGTGGCGGGCATTCCTGCTGGCCCAGTGCGGCCTGGAAACGCTAGAACTGGCAACGAACCTCCTGATGCCGAGGCCGCTCAGGGAGGTACCCCTAGACAAGATCCTCGCAGAGCTGAGGAAGCACTTTCGCCCGAAAGTGTCGGTGTTCCCAGCAAGGCTGGCCTTTCAGCAGCGGTGCCAGTGGGCCGGTGAGTCCGTGGCCGACTTTGTGGCAGCCCTGAGGGTGGCTGTGGTGCCTTGCTGGTGGGGAGCGTCCCTGAGCGAGGCGTTGCGAGACAGGCTCCTGCTGGGCCTGCGAGATGAGGGGGCCAGGAAAAAGCTCCTGGCCAAGTACGAGACCATCTCCTTCGAGCATGTCCTGCGCATCGCACAAGCCGCCGAGTCAGTGCAACAAGGCGAGCAGGTGTGCCGGGCCAGGACTGCCGCAGTTGCCCCCCCCCACCGGCGGTCCCAGTCACAGCTGTTCCTCCCACGGAGAGCAGGGGCCCTCCGAGCCCACGTCCACCTCCGACTTCAGTGAGGACGACGATGTGCAGCGGGTGCAGAAGAGGCCCGAGGTTCGAGACCGCGCCAGAGAGGACTGCCGCTGCGACAGATGCGGGGCATCCCATGACCGGAGCCGATGCCCATTCCGGAAGGCGGAGTGCCACAACTGCGGGCAGCGCGGGCACATCGCAAAGGTCTGCAGGCAACGTTGAGACGACGGCAAGGGCCAGGCGGAACGGCCCCAACGAAGGACGGACGGGGTCGGCCGAATCTTCGACGCCGACGAGCCCCAGGAGCACCGCGTGTCTCGACGAGTTCCCGACAACCACGACCAGGCGGTTAACAGCATGCCTCTGAGGCACCCCCGATTCTTTGTTGAGATACTGGTACAAGGGGTCCCAGTAAGGATGGAGATCGACTCGGGGTCGTCGTACTCCATCATCTCCCACCGGGAATTTTTGCGCATTCCCACCAAGTCACGCCCCAAACTGAAGGCCCTTAAGACTAACTTGCGGGACGTTCAGGGCAAAAGCATCCCAGTGTTGGGGGTGGGGGAGTTCAAGCTCCAGTTCAAGAGGCACTCCGCGCGCCTGCCCCTCATAGTCTTAAAGGAGGGGTCCTGCTGCCTCCTGGGGACACAGTGGTTTGGCCCCCTGGGAGTTTTCATTGGGGGGATACATGCCATGCAGGCTGATCCGATCACGGAGGTGTGTAACGCACACCCTGCCATCTTTGAGAAGGGGCTAGGGAAGTTCAAGGGGCCCCCAGTTGCATTCGACATGGATCCCGACATCCGGCCCATCAGACTGAAGCCAAGGAGAGTGCCTTTCGCACTAAAGGACAAAATTGAGACTGAACTGGACAAACTGGTAGGTCAGGGGATTTTGGTACCTGTGGACTCGGCCGAGTGGGAGACCCCCATTGTTACAGCGCTTAAGGCTAACAGGGAGGTTAGGATCTGCGCTGACTACAAGTGCACGATCAACATGGCAATTCGCCCAAATGCGTACCCGGTGCTGGTAGTGAGCCACCTGTTAGCAACCTTACATGGGGGGAGGTGTTTCGCCAAGCTAGATTTGGCACAGGCCTACCAGCAATTAACGGTGACCTCAGCTGCAGCTGCTGCTCAAACCATTATTACCCACAAGGGAGCCTTTAAAGTGACGCGCCTCCAATTCGGCGTAAATTCGGCCCCAGGTATTTTTCAGTCCCTTGTGGAAAGACTGTTGAAAGGGCTCCCAGGGGTTTTTCCCTACTTTGACGACGTTTTGATAATGGCAGGAGGGGAACAAGAGTTAGCCAAGAGGTTGGACCGGGTTCTAACCGTCTTCGAGAAAGCGGGGCTCAGGTTGGGAAGGATAAGTGCGTGTTTTTCGCAGAGGTGGTAGTTTCTGGGTTTCCGGATAACCCCTGAGGGGATCAAACCAGCAGAGTCAAAGGTGTCGGCAGTGCAGGATGCCCCTCGCCCCACCACCAAGGCGGAGCTACAGTCCTTCCTAGGGCTCTTAAACTTTTACCACTCTTTACTGCCGGGAAAGGCGTCGGTGGCAGAGCCGCTGCACAAACTACTTAAGAAAGACGCACCTTGGTGGTGGGGGGACAGTCAGGAGCGGGCATTCTGAGGACTCAAGCAGCTTCTATCCTCCGAGGCTGTCTTGACCCATTTCGATCCCAAGAAACCCGTTGTGCTAGTCTGTGATGCCTCACCGGTGGGGGTGGGGGCGGTCCTCTGCCACGTGCTCGAGAGCGAGCAAGAAGCCCTGGTGGCCTTCTATTCGAGATCCCTGTCCAAGGCAGAGTGCAACTACGCGCAAACAGATAGAGAAACCCTGGCAATTGTTGCGGGAACCAAAAAGTTCCACGACTTCCTTTATGGCAGACCATTCACAGTCGTGACTGACCATAAGCCCCTATTAGGGATTTTCACTACCAACAAGCCCACCCCGCAGATCCTGTCCCCAAGGGTGCTGCGGTGGGCCATTTTCCTCAACGGATACCAGTATGCGTTGACCTACCATCCCGGCAAGATTAGCCATGCCGACGCTCTTTCCAGGTCGCCCCTCCCACAGGCAGGGGACCCAGAGCGCGAGGTAGAGCAGGACCACCAGGTGCTCCTGATCGAGGCCCTAGAGTCGCCCCCGATACTGCCCACGGAGATCGCCAAGGCTACGGTGAAAGACAAGTCATTGGCCCTAGTGAGTTCATGGGTACAAAAAGGGTGGCCAGAAAACTCCCCTATGGAGGAATTCAGGATTTATGGCAGGAGGAGAGACGAGCTCTCCCTAGAAAGGGGCTGCCTACTCTGGGGGCAGCGGGTAGTAATCCCCGAAGTTCTGAGGTCTTGGGTTTTGAAGATGCTGCATATCAGCCACCCGGGGATCATGCGCTCAAAGGCGCTAGCTAGGAGTTACGTCTGGTGGCCCAAGTTGGACGCAGACATAGAACACATGATTGGCACTTGCGAGAGCTGCCAGAGTACCCGGCCCGAGGAGTCCCGACTTCCGCACAGAGAATGGGACACAGCCAGGGGGCCGTGGTCGCGTCTGCACGTAGATTTCGCGGGTCCCTTCAGGGGCACCCTTTTCCTCATAGTAGTGGACGCCTACTCCAAATGGTTGGAGGTAACTCCGATGGCCAGTACATCGTCAGCTGCGACGATCAAACAATTAAGAAAGGTATTTAGCTGCTTCGGTTTACCCGATGTACTTGTGAGCGATAACACCACAACTTTCACATCAGCAGAGTTCCAGGGTTTCATGTAGATTAACAAAATCCGCCACATAACTGCGGCCCCTTTTCACCCCACTACAAATGGTCAAGTGGAACCCTCGTGCGAACAACTAAGGACGCACTGCGTAGGATGGGCCCAGGGGAGTTGAATTTGCAGCTTTGCCAATTCCTACTAAGGTATCGTGTAACCCCCCTAGCATCGGGTCTGTCACCCACCGAGCTCCTCATGCGGAGGAAACCCGCCACGATCCTCTCGAGGCTAGACCCAACCAGGTGCCCAGAAGGGGCACTTGAAAAGCCATACACATATAAGTGGAAGCTACCAGATCCTAGGCGCAGTGATGGCCAACATTGGCACTCCAGGTGTTCTTGGACTTCAATCCCCAGAAGCCCTGATCGGCAAGAGTGCTGAATTGGGCTCCTGGAAATTGAAGTCCAAAAACACCTGGAGTGCCAAGGTTGGCCATCACTGTCCTAGGGTATAGGTTTCCATAAACCTATAGAATAGACAATGCTGACTGCCTCCACTAATATGTTTTAGCATTTAACAGTGGGCCTTCCCTAAAGGAAATACAAACACAGTGAGAATTATACAAACTAACTTGCTCAGATATGTAAAATGACTAGAGAACACTCGCAAATGTAACAGCTGAATGTTCCAGAACAAATAAATTATTTTGCTGAAGACTGTCAAAGCACATTCTGAATGTTTAATTACACCCAAGTGGAAGATTTCTTGCTAGCAGATAATTAACAGAAACCTTAGGAATCTAGAAGAAATACCAAGGGAATGTATGCTAAAAAAAACAACCTAAACAATTTATCAAGAAGATTAAATGATCCATTAGAAATGAGACATTTGAGCTGGGCAATTAACGGATATATTTTGCACGGCTTATTCTGTTGCCAACAGCCAGACTCTCCAAAAGATGGAATTCATTATTTGTAGCCTATAAATCCAATTGACGTTGGGATGCTAACAAGAAGTTGAACACATTTCATTTGACTTAAATATGTACAGACCATCTCTATGCTCTCCACAAACCATGAATAGATAGCACAGCCACACAGCCACGTCAAACCCACTATTTCAGCCTATTTGGAGGCTGATTCACAGCTTTGGAAGAATTACCAAGACTGGAATTTCCCCCAAAGGCTTTGTGCCAGCGCTGTTGTGCTAGAACAGCTAGACGCCAAATGAAAAAAAAAAAAATAGAAGCAAGCAAGAAGGAAATTAGCAAAGAAAAATAAATTAGCAGCCAACTTTTTTTGCAGCTTATTAAGGTAGCTCTACAGTTATCGTGTCTCCTACAAATCTGGACGGCTGCAGTACAACCACTTTAACAAGATGCTGACAAGTTCTTCTTCTGCTCAGTCTGCTAACTCCTGTGTGATGAATTAAAGTAAATTTGCCCAGGGAAACCTGACTTCCTGGATGTGACTTCCCAGTGGATCAATTTGCATTTTTCCTGCTGTATAGTTACAACCTCACTCTTCTCCTCCCAGGCTGTCATCATCATGTTATTATTATAAAACAAAAGGAAAAATTCTCAGCATCAAACCATTTGACCAATGTGTTTTTTCCCCTTTTCATATATTATACACACACAGCCATCACTCAAACAGCTAGCTTAAGAACCTGTTCCAACTTTCATAAAATTGACATAGTACTTGCATCCTTTCTCCCAGAGAAATAAAAGCAGCTGTGAGAGGGGAAATGAAACACGGGAAATAAAAATTACACAAGGAAAAATAATGAAATAAGGGAAATGGGCTACAACAGGATTTTTCCCAATGTTAGTTCTAGGCTCATAGGTAAAAGGAAAGAGCAAAGGTCACCCTTGCTCCAAAGCCAGTTGTATTCAACTCTAGGGTTCGGTGCTCATCTCTGTTTACAGCCAAATGTTTGCGTTTGCAAACATTTTCCATGGACATGTGGCAGGCATGCCTCAACACCGGAGTGCACAGAATGCTGTTTACCTTCCCGCCTATTTACATACCTGTCAAGCGCAGCTCTGGAGATTACGGGACCTGCGCAGAACGTTTCTGCGCAGGTTCGTTCTACGCATGCGTAGGCTTTTACGCATGTGTAGAACAGACCTGCGCAGAACGTTTCTGCACAGCTCACTTCTACACATGCGTAGAAGGCTTTTACGCATGCGTAGAACGGACCTGCGCAGAACTGTTCTGCACAGCTCACTTCTACGCATGCGTAGAAGGCTTTTACGCATGCATAGAATGGACCTGCGCAGAAGGGATGTGCAGTAACTCCTTTCCCCCCGCTGTCAAATTACGGGGTAGCGGTAGCTCCGGGTGGGAAATGGCGAAAATCAGCGTGAAAATACGGGAAATCCCGGCCAATACGAGATACTTGACAGGTATGCCTATTTATCTACTTGCAATGTCTTGCTTTCAAACTGCTACGTTGGCAGGAGCTGGTGATGGAGGCTATTTTTATGACCATTATTTTATTACCACTGCCAGTCTTATACACATAAGCATATTGAAGTTACGTCACTCTTATATGCAACATACTTTACACCAGTCTTTATGCATTGCTTAGTATACGCACATGTTGCTTACTATATTCATTCATTCATGTGTATTACTTGCCTTTAACTAAGTGTCTTTAAATAGACACAAACATGATTTCATCTTAAAAGAAATGTTGTCAGCTATCTTAAAAAGCAGGCCCCCTTGATTGTATGGTTCATGTTCATTGCTAAGATTGTATAAACTCTAAGCTAACTTTGGACTGAAAGGTTAAGGTCGCTCTGACCTCAAAGATGTTAAATCTTCAAATTACCTTCGTTTCCCCGCTTGGAGACACATGAGAAATGCCTAGGAGTTAAGAACTGATATCAAAAAGGCATACAACCTTGGAGGATGTCCAAGGCTGGCATATCTCTCCTTGCTCTGGGTGACGCAGACAATCCTAAATCTCAGAATCCTACTTTCAGTTTATGCCTAGGGTTGCCATAATTCTCTCCCACAAAACCAAGACAGAAGTATACTTGACAAAAATGGGAGGCCATTGCTGATGGCAGAGGGAAGTCGCCACCGAGGTCCCGTCCAATTGGAACATGGTGGAAGGAGGCCAAGTACGGAGCTCTGCGTTTGCCTCGCTAGCTTCATTCTGCAGAGCCAGATGTGCGAGGTGGGAACGGCAAAGGTTTCAGGAAGAGAAGGAGGCAGCGACTCACACTCACTGTCTCTCACACACCCTTCCATATAGACGGACCCCGCTCAGGTTGGGGGGGAAAGAGAAGGGCTCTGCCTTTCCTGGACTGAGTTTTAAAAATCCTGAACTTTAACATAATTTTTATTGAACCAGCCGGGACAATTTTTCTGACCTTGAATCCGGGACAATCCCAGTTTTCCAGGACATATGGCAACCCTATTTATGTCTCATGACACCTAACTCATCATGTGCACCAATCAGGAAAGAAGGCGTTTAACTGGGCTTAAGTAACTTTGCGGGTCAAAAGAAACATAAATATTAACTGTTTGCATGATATTGTTTGACATTTCTTGTTTCATGGAAGAGATTTGGGAGGGGGAGAAAGGAGTGAAGGAAGTGTATAAAAATGTGAACAATTTTTGTATCGGGACTGCATGATGAACAGTCATCCAGGCTTGTGAGGATGTATGCCCAGGGCTTCCTTTGATATTGGCAATAATAAACTGCCCTGATTTCAAACAATTCCCTCCTGTTTGATTTGTAACTCAATTGGATATAAGGGTTCAAAAAGTGAGAAAGCCATCCACAATTGGCTTATGAGCACCGCTTGTCTAACGTGGGTTCAAAATGGGAACACACAGACATCTAAAACGTACCTAGGCGTATTGGATATAAATCAGTGGTGGGATTCAGCAGGTTCACACCAGTTCGCCAGAACCGGTAGCAGAAATTCCAGCTGGCCCTGCCCATCTAAGTTTTGAAATAAAGTAGTCCTAATTCGGGCGTAATGTAGGGCTTTCCCCCTGGCCACACCCACCATACCACGCCCACAGAGTAGGTAGTAATTTTTTTAAAATCCCACCACTGATATAAACGTCTAGGATTTAAAATTCCATCTAAACATATTGGATATAGTAAAGGTTGCCCTTGCTCGAAAGCCAGTCATATCTGACTCTAGGGTGCAGTGCTCATCTATGTTTCAAAGCCGAAGAGCCAGCGCTGTCTGCTACTGCAGACGTTTCCATGGTCATGTGGCAGGCATGACTAGACACCGGAGCACACGGAACGCTGTTACCTTCCCACAGAAGTGGTCCCTATTTATCTACTTGCAATGTCTTGCTTTAGAACTGCTCGGTTGGCATGAGCTGGGACAAAGACGGGAGCTCATTCCATCCTGCAGTACTAAGGAATCGAACTGCTGACCTTCCGCCTCCCAGTCAGTGTTTTAGCCACTTGATCTAAATATTGCATCTAGACATATTGGTTATAAGCATCTGGAACATACTTCTGTTTCACAACACTGAGACAGAGACGGGAGCTCATTCTGTCGTGCAGTAATCAGGTCTTGGACTGCTGACCTGCTGACTTTCCAGTCGTCAAGTTCAGCGTCTTAACCATTTAAAAAAATAACCACCACAGTCCTTAGGCTCATACTAGGAGAAAATTTACAAGACCGAAAGCTCCCTCAGAAAAGCATGGTACAGCAAGCAAGCTTGCACTCCTCAATAAGCCCATATTTACATTCTAAAGGCAAATCGCAATACAAAACATGCTAAAGGCAAGAGAGGGAGAGAAGGAAAATCATGTTATGACAAATAGATGTCTTCCACATCTTGAGGGACCTGTCTTCTAAATATATGCTTAGCATACTATTCTAGTTTGCCCTTTACATTTGATATAGGTGCCTCAGCTGTCAGTAGAAGGGGGGGGGGGGGGGAATAGTGGCAGAACTATCAGAAATGTTAGTTACACTTTGTCATTCGCTAGGAAGTTCCTCCAAACCATTCTTCTCAATTATTAGCTCCCATCATCTCTTGCTTATGCCTTGTCCTTCCACCGAGACTGCTGGCTAAACCGATTTCTGTTTTCACTTGCATGACCAAGTAACTAGACACACTCACAAACAGCCTCAAATGGGTGTTTCTAGCAAACCTGCAAAAGGTTGCATTGTTTTTTTAAAAAAATCAATATTGATTCAGCAATCTAATATCAAGACTACAATTTTTTAAAGTGCCCTTGAAAGAGCTGCAATATTTGGAAACAGATGTACAGATGTGGAAGAATTACCAAGACTGGAATCTCTCTATAGCAATGTTTCTGAACATAACTTTGCTCATGCAGATAGACCATACCTGTCAAGCATCCTGTATTGGCCGGGAAATCCCGTATTTCACCCCTCTTTCCCAGTCCTTCCCGCGGCCATCCAGTATTTGAACGGCTAGAAAAGGGGTTACTGCGCATGCGCGCCCGTCAGGCATGCAAAGGGGTTACTTCAGTGGTGCGCATGCGCAGCAACCCCTTCACGCATGCGAACCACTGCAGTAACCCCATTGCGCATGTGCGCCCATCAGACGCAGCGGTGCTTCCCGTTTTTTCGCCGCCACAACTTGACAGGTATGAGATAGACTGGCCACCTCTGTGCTAGAAAGGATCACACTAACCTGGCTAATTGTAACATATTAAGACTAATTTATTAAGAGTTCTTTATCGCTTTTCTGTCCAGCAGCGCTCCAAAAGTAATGTACAATAAAATGGTTTAAAATAATGAAGCCATCTAAAACCATTTGTAATAAAAAAAGGTCCTTTAAAATAATAGAGATCTGGCTGTCAATGAACGCCAGACTAAATTTCTTGTAGGAAGAGTTCCACAGAGACATTTTTAAAAATATTTTTTGCAGGAAAATCTTAGCTAGTGAAACTCTCTCATGAAATGTAGAATGATGTTGGCAAGAGGACAAATTACTAGAGCTTGAGAAAATAATGAAAGCTTTCGTGCATGACATGTTTTGTGCTGATCTGCATCAGGCCGCTTTTAATCACCTTATCAACACATAACCAAAACCTCAAATGTTTCCGGACAAATAAAAGACTGAGGTGCATTTCTGAACTCCCGGGATCTCTCGGTAATTCTCTTTGTCTATCCACAAAAGGTCCTCTTTCTGAGAAGGAGATCTACTTGCACTCAATCCTCCTCACGGAGCATGAGCAAGTCTCCCACCATCACTGATCTGCTTGGGGTAGGAGCTTAAATGAAGTAATGTGCCATGGGTGGCTCAGAGAAAGCCTTGGATCCAAAGTCCTCTTGTTATTCAGAAATGCACCTAGAAAAAAATGTACTTTCTACTTAGACCAAGAGAGAAAATTGATTTATTTTATTATTATTATTATTATTATTATTATTATTATTATTATTATTATTATTATTATTATTATTATTATTATTATTATTATTATTATTATTATTATTATTATTATTATTATTATTATTATTATTTTGGGGGGGACGGAATTACAAAGCAAAGCTACTCCATTGACCTTCCACTACTACTCCAAAGCTACTCCATTGACCTGGCTTGCGCGAGCCTAATAAGGCATAAGAAACAGTAGTTCCTTTGACACGGTTTCTCCTTCCACCCTCCATAGGTTTGTCTTACCATAGATTACTACCAGCCCTCCATAGGTTTACTCTGTTAATATACTTTGATTTTTTTTTAAAAAAAAAAATTTAATTTAACTGCCTACATGCCACCTTTCAAAACAGATGCTCAAATCAGACAACAAATCACCCATAAGACAAATCCAACAAAAAAGCACAGCAGCATACATCCCAAAACCTCAACTTTAAACAAGAATATCACTGGGTCTTTGGCTATAAACAGAGATGAACAATGAACCCTAGATTCAGATACGAGTGGCTTTCGAGCAAGGGTGACCTTTACTTTCATAAGTCATAAAAACTAATTCTGTATCAAAAATGTTTTCAGAGTCCATCAAAAAGGGAAGAAAAAAAGGAGCTTTTTGAATCTACCTAGAAAAAGTAGGAAATTACTTAAACTATGCAGACTTGCAGCTTGAGAAAAAATCTAAATCTCATGCTATACAACCTCCCAGTATGAAGTTGCACTTTAAAAATATCTTGGGTTATTTTATTTCATGTACACAACAAATGACTGTCACGTCAAAATACACGTTTGCAACTGCTACAGCTCTCCAGTCAACCAGAAGTACTGTATGCTACTGAGGTCCTGAAGAGAGGCATTCCAGGACCTGTCCTTCAATTTATACTTTATTTTTGGAGCTCTTCTTTTTCCCAAAAACCATAAACCATATTTGCTGGCATATAAGATCCACTTCCCCCCTTAAAATAAACTGGTAAATGGAATGTGTCTTGAACTGTATATAGTGGCCTATTTTTGATAATAACGGGGTGTGTCTTATACTCCAGTGCGTCTTATACAGCGGCAAATACGGTAAGTTAATTTTTCCCTAAAATACACTTGACATTAGTGAGTCTCGAGTCTAACAAAGAGAGTTCAGGGGAGCAAACTAAAGTCAAAATATGAATGCTGACTAACTAAGAGAACTAACTGTGACTATTTCAAACCAGTTAATTTTCCCCCTGATCTTTCTCCACAATTTCAAAAACCTGAGTTTTAGTATTTTATATACACATCCCTCCATTTCTTCTCCCTAAAATTATGTTGCAATACCCCTGTAGAGCTGTTTCTATTGACATGAGTGGAAGTTGCAGATTAACATAACTGGCAGAAATTTATGTGAGTGATTTAAGGTTCAGATATGGATGTGAATATAGACAATTAACCTAAACGGTTATAAAGCTGTCAAGCCTGGTGACTGTGGGAGATGGAGAGATTCAATAGTGTATTAGGGTGCAATGGCAAACCTTATAAGCATGATGGGGGAAGCTAACTTGATAGACCATTAGGCACAGTAAGTCAGGTGCCTCACAAGAAAAACACTACAGAAGGCAGAAGTCATAAACACACACACACACACACACACACACACACACACACACACACACACACACACACACACACACACACACACACACACACACACACATTCCTAGAAGACACAGTGGTCTGCATCTGTGCATAAGAATCACAGATGATGAGGTACATTATGAGAACAAGGGGAAAGGGTACAGACATCATGTTTTGCAAAAATAATATTTGAAAAGAGTACAGGAACTCTCCTTGACATTAATGAGCTTCACCTTCACTCGCCTCCATTTCCAAGGGCAGCCAAATTTAGGTAAGAATGTGCATTGCACACCCTTTAAGCACAGCATATTCCAAAGAGTAGAACAGAAGTGAACCATGAATTTGCTGCTAAACTCACAGTACTGTATTATGAGTAATTCAATAAACAGAAAGGGAGGGAGAACAATATCCAACCTAAGTTAAAAACCTGCTTCTTACTCAATTCCAACAGGCAGGTTCTTTAATCCTTTTCAATGCAACAAGTATACTTAAGAAAACTTATGAACTGAGCTCTAATAAGAAAGGCAGCAAAAGATATCTTGGATATTCTGATCCCTCGAACACAAGAAACTAAATTGTTATTATCTGAAAATTATAAAGGTTTGGACATCTACCAGCTTGCATATAAAGAACTGCTGTTTTGCGAATGGAGGGTTTCAAATTATCCAGAAGCTTCAGTGGGCAGAAAGTGAGGAAGTTGTTGTTGTCACATTTTTGAATCATCTCTCTTCAAAAGGCAGTATACTGTACAACTTTTTTTTAAAAATCCAATACTAGAGCAATCAGAAACAGAAGTAAATTTCTTTCAAACATCTAGAATAGCATAGAATTGTCTAAAAGATTCAAATCCCAGTTCACGGTTTAGTTTGCACTTCCAGTATTAATCTGAGCAAAATAAATTTTGAAGAGTTTTTTAATATGTGCCTTTAAAGGTGTCACATGTCAAGAAATGACAGTAGATCCCTGAGAGAATCAAGCATATCTCATTACCTGCACCTGATACAAGGAATTCTACTTCATAAAAGCTTACAATAAATATAAAAAGGCAGGCTATTATGGCACCTTAAAGCATTATCTGGCATAAGCTTTTGGAGATGACAGCCATTTTCATCCGCTGCAACAATTCTGCAGGCTACAAAATCTTAAATAAAATGTGTGGTTCTTTAACATGCCTCAAGATTATTTGCTGTTCTTAGTGTAAATAGCTAACATGAATACCCCTGGAAATTACAATAATGTGTTAATTTTTTAAGGTACCTCCAGAGATTTTTTTTGTTGGAATAGATCGACACTGCTTAAAAAAAAATCAACACAATTGCTTACCTGCAAAAATATATTACGTAGTTCATTTGGATCAGCTCTTTTGGTTGTTTGAACCTATAAAGCCAAGAGGAGAAAGTTAATGTTTACTTGTCAAGTTATTCAGCTACCAGACATGGAAGCCTACTACTGCAATCTCTGCTGATAAGAGTAATAAAT
The DNA here is from genome assembly GCA_035047345.1 of Bradypodion ventrale. Classification (NCBI taxonomy): domain Eukaryota; kingdom Metazoa; phylum Chordata; class Lepidosauria; order Squamata; family Chamaeleonidae; genus Bradypodion; species Bradypodion ventrale. The sequence continues at coordinate 284,578,403 of JAWDJE010000001.1, forward strand.
ATCAGCTGTTATCTAAATGATAACGTGAGTTTCAAACATCCAGATGCATCCTTTTATTACTTAGCTTTAAAACAACCAAGATGCTTTTGACAGCTATGAAAGTGAAGAGTGAATTGCCAGGAAAAAGAAACAAAGCAATATAATAAAGCCAAGTAACAATAAAAACCAGAAGACATCTGAGTTCTCAGTTTAAAAAATAATTGTAAACTACCAAAAAGAAAGCATACAATGATATGCCAGTAAATACAAGTGGGCATCTGCAAATAAACTACCCCCATACTTCCCTAATAAGATCAGGTACTGTAGCTGCTGCAATTTATCATGTGTACCATATATTATTTTGGACATGGTGTAATTTTTCTCCTGGAGAAACGAACACTGTCCTACACATGAAAAGGAAATCTTGTCTTAAGACTGGCAACTACACTGTTAGCAAACTTTATGTGAGAACTTCTCTAAATGTTAACATCACTCACATATCACTGATGCATGAACTGTGTGTGTGTGTGTGTGTGTGTGTGTGTGTGTGTGTGTGTGTGTGTGTGTGTGTGTGTGTGTGTGTGTGTGTGTGTGTGTGTGTGACAGATAAATATATATCTATGTGACATATGTGAGTAATGTTATCAAATACTGTACATATATCACATCTTACTGATACATGTTATATAAAAGGTATTTCTCCACTTGAATCCTTCTTCTTTGCAACTGCTTATATAGCATATCTTTTTCAGAACTTGAAAAAGTTACTTTTTTTGGACTATACCTCCTAGAACCTCTCAGTCAGCGTGGCAAGGCTCTTCCAAGTAACTTGAGAGTCATCTAGACAAAGAATGGATTCCACTTTAACTTTTTCCTCCTTATGTTAAATTGACATGTAGCATTCTCATTTCATGACTCCTGAAGTGTAAGATAATAGGCCATTTTTGTGGGCTGTGGCAATTTGCAACATTTTGTTTCTCTTCTGAGGACATACAACAAGCCTCCTCCAAGGATCTGATATACCACTTTCCTTCTACACTCTGAATCAAGCTGCTTAATGGGGTTAAAGCTTTATTTTGTTATTTTTTACCACATATCAAAGACCGCACATGCACATACACTGTAGTCAATTATTCCAGAATAATAACCAGTCCTACACAGAGTATAGTACAGTACTGTGGTGGATTAGAACGCCTGACCTATCTAGCCACAAAAACCTAAAACCCTCCTGTCACAGGACTGGCACGTCTGACAGACTGATCCTCAAGGTTAAATTCTGAAAAATGAAATACTCTTGGGGTGAAAGACTTGTTTTATTTTGAATTTTTTTGAAGTGATAGCCATGTTAGTCTGTGAAACCATATCAGAGAGTAAACAAAAACAAATACAGTAAAACCCCGACTTACATATGCCTCGAGTTCGACTTACATGATTTTGTGCTAAAACCATGTCCCGATTTACACGATTTCCTATGGGTTTGCTTCGAGTTACATAGTTTCTTTTTCCTATGGGTTTGCTTCCGGTTACGTAAAAATTCACTTCCCTATGGGTTTGCTTCGATTTACATAAAAATTTCATTTTCCTATGGGTTTGCTTCGAGTTACGTAAAAAATAATTTTTCCTATGGGTTTGCTTCAAGTTACATAAAAAACCGATTTAAGCAAAAGCCTACAGAACGGACTTTTTTTGTAAGTAGGGGTCTTACTTTAAAGACAAAAAACGGTGTGGCATATTAAAGACTAACTGCATTATTTTAAGGTTAACTTTTGTGGATAGAGTCCACTTTGTCAGACATAATTTAGTGCTTAGGAATTGATTTTTCGACGTCCCTTGGCACAAAAAGAATGAACTTGTGAGGCTTGGGATGCAAATGAAAAATTTAAATTTGAAAAATACTAAGAGATATAAGAGTGAATATTATAACAAGAATTTACAGGTAATTCCCTTGTTTGGCTTCTATAATGAAAGTACTATGAATCCGAGATTGATGTAAATATTGTATATATGTATATGTTCTTCATTACAATGCATTAGTGATATTTCTGTACCATTATATTTTATAGATCCCTGAGGAAGGTTTACACTGAAACTTCTTATTACTGGATGGAATTTGGATGTTTTTTGAATTGATAAAAGTACATTAAAACTCTCTTTATTTTACTTTCTCAAATGGTCTTACTGCTTTTGATTGGATATACACCGTTTGGCCCCTTCTCCTGCCTGATTAAGTTATATATATACATATTAATTTTATTTATTTATTTAAATATATTTATACCTTAATGCCATGAAGCCTCACTCTTATGTCTGACAAAGTGGATGCGATCCAAGGAAGGTAACCTTAAAACGCAGCAGTTAGTCTTTGAGGTGCCACAAATGTTTTTGGTCTTCTTGTGTTTGCTCTCTTGATATGTTTTATTTTGAGGGACTCAGGACGGAGTTGCTGTCTTTCAGTATAGGGCTAAAAACCTGGCTGGCAAAGCAGGTGTGGGGCACCAGCGGTGTGGTGACCCCCGTCCCTGCTGGCTGGATTAGTAAGAACGCTATCTCCCTCTTTTAATCTGTAGGGGGTCGGAGTAATTTTTTGGTGGCAGTTTTAATGGGGTTTTTGTTGGGTTTTTTAAAAAATGTGATTGGTTTTATTTTCTGTGAGCCGCCCAGAGTCTTCGGAGTTGGGTGGCAATATAAATCAAAAATAAATAAATAAATAAATAAATAAATAAATAAATAAATAACAGGCATCAGGGGCACACCTCCCTGTTCAGTACTACTACTACTACTACTGGCTGTCCTGGGGTTTGACTCACGACTACAAACACCAGCAGGAAGTTCCCCTTATAAATCAAACCTGGAATCACTAGCATGCCGTCTATGTCTATATATCTCCAGCTACTAAAGCAGATGCTCCCACCCCACACATTTCCCTTGAACACCCTTGGGTGGGTGGGGTGGTGGGAGAATGATGAGAGCAAACTGCGTGCCTACAGTGCACACCAACCCCTAATGTGCCTTATTAAAGGATCCCCACTAGCTGCTTGAGCACACATGCCCTCCTCCTCCTCCGTTAGACCCCTTTTTTGACAGCCGCCTTCGCCTCGGCTTAACTCCCCAGTTAATAACTGGGCGAGTTAAGCCGAGTCTGGGGTCAAGTGGCACCCATGTAAATGCACCCAAATGCACCCCCTTCTCTGTCTTGCCCCTCCGAGGGGCAAGTGGGGTGAAAGTCCCCCACAGAACCCCATGTCCCCCCCCCGTTCCCCACCAAATGGCCAAGAAAGGCGCCCCCCACCCGGCACCCCACCCCGGGCCAGCTCCTGAGACTAGAAAGTCGGGAGGAGAACAGAAGGAGGGGAGAGAGAGTCACCTTGACCGCCATGCTGAGTTCGGGGAAGCGGATGGAGGAGGAGGAGGAGGAGGGAGGGAGGAGGAGCCTTCGCGGAGGCGCTGTCAGCCGCGGCGGAAAACAAGGCGGCACTCCCAACCCGACTCTGCTTGGCAAGGCCGCCTGTTGTCCGCCCACCGAGCCTCCCTCCTTCTTCCCCAGCCCGGCCCTGTGGTGTGGCGGAATAAGGAGCTCCCAACGCGGAGCTTGTCCCGCCGTGACCCGGCTGGCTGGCCGGTGCGCCCTTCCTAAGAGAGCAGAGGCTGGCTGGCTTTTAGTCTGGATCCCTGGTTGCCAACGTGGGACACACGCCCCACAGGGAGCGGGCAGTTTGATTTTAAATGGGGAGGGAGAGAAGACAATTCGAAAATGAGTTATTAACAGTGATTTGCCTTTTAGGCTTCCACCTCGTGAATAATAAGAATTATATGTCACAGGGGGGGAGGCATCAAGATTAGAGAGAGAGAGAGAGGGTTCCCCAAAAATGTATACACATTGACCAAAATGTCCACTTGTGTTGCTGCAGCTGCGCATGCTATTTCCATTTCTTCCCGAGGTACTGCCAGTGTTGTCGTCGTTGTTGTCGTTGTCGTCATCGTTGTTGTTGTTATTATTAGTATTATTATTTTGTTGGTGGTGTTGTTCAGTCGCACAGTCGATTCCGACCATTTTCCTCCAGGCTCCTCTGTCCTCCACCATCCTCCTCAACCCACCAAGCTCTATGCCCATTGCATCCATAACACCATATATCCATCTCATCCCCTTCTTCTCTTGCTCTCCACCTTTCCTAGCATCAAGGCCTTCTCAAGTGAGTCCTCCCTTCTCATTTGATGTCCAAAGAACTTTAACTTCATCTTCACTATTTGTCCCTCCAATGAACAGTCAGGGTTGATTTCTTCTAATACTGACCTATTTGTTCTCTTTATTATTATTATTATTATTATTATTATTATTATTATTATTATTATTATTATTATTATTATTATTATTATTATTATTATTATTATTATTATTATTATTATTATTATTAATTGGATTTTTACCCCGCTCTACTCAAGCCCAAGGCCGACTTGGAGCGGCTACAGCAATTCAATATACGTACAAATACAATGTAAAATTCAAAATACAGTATAATACATGGTAAACATAATATCAAGATACAAAAATACATAATATAGTTACATCATACAGAATGCAGTAAATATAAAAATAGTACACGGACCCAGCATAACAAAAAACCCATGTGTTGCTAGTTTTGAGCGAACATAATATGTACCACTGATTGCTACCATAAGTTAACTCAACTTCATAAAGTAATAGTACAGTAAAAACCCTACTTACAGGGGGAAAAGTCAGTTCTGTCAGCTTTTGCTTAAATCATTTCTTTTTTATGTAACTTGAAGCAAACCCATAGGAAAAATTATTATTTTTACGTAACTCGAAGCAAACCCATAGGAAAAATGAAATTTTATGTAAATTGAAGCAAACCCATGGGGAAATGAATTTTTACGTAACTCGAAGCAAGCCCTTAGGAAAAAATAATCAGTATGTAACTTGAAGCAAACCCATAGGAAATCGTGTAAATGGGGACATGGTTTTAGCACAAAATCATTATGTAAATTTGATTTTATGTAACTCAAGGCATATGTAAGTCAGGGTTTTACTGTATATAGATTCTTCATCTTCAAGTGCTATATCTGATTCTGAATATTGGCCATCATCATGGCAATTAGCCATGAAGATTGTCCAGGGAGCAATATAATGCAGTGGCCTTCCATTTGCCTTCTGCATCACAGTGTGTCACCCATACCACAGATCCAGTTCTGTGAGTCACTTTCTGGTCCTGAGCCCTTTTGGCACGCAAAGTCCTCATCAGTCCCAGGCTAGTATTGATTAAGCTGCTGCCCTCCATCAAGATGGATTCAAGTGGGATTTAATCCACTTGGGGACCATCACCCTTTCCTGTGGTCTTCGCCACCCAAGGCCCTTAGTCCTCAAAGGTTAGTTACCTGCCACCTGATGATCGGTATTGAATTGCTGGCAATATGGTCTATTCCAGTGATGGCGAACCTTGGGACTCCAGCTGTTCATGAAATTCAATTCCCAGAAGCCCTGATCAGCAGGAGTCCTGACATGGGCTTATGGAAACTGAAGTCCAAGAACAGCTGAAGTATCAAGGTTCGCCATCACTAGATTCTATTTCCATAGCAGGATAACCTGGCCAGATGTAAAAACTCCTTTCCGTCCCATACCTGGGCATGGGAGGATTACCTTGTGACAACATATGGCCTCTTAATGGCCTACTGACAATTCACGCAAACTTCAAGCTGTAATTGAATTGTCACCACACTAAAAAAAACGTTGCTTCTTAATTGCGCTCATTTGCAAGGAATTTTGAAAGTGAGTTCAGTTACATAACTGAATAAGGGCTGTAAGTTTTTATGCCTGCTGTTAACTCCTAGGCTAATTTGATTCTGCTCAGTGAGAGGGGAAAATCCTTAGGAAAGGAATGTGATTATAAAAGTGCCGTTTAGAAAAATAGGATGATAAGAAAGGAATTTCTGTTGTCTTAGAATAAGAACCAGGTCCTTATCACCTTGATTTACTTTACAGAATGTCAATATACAGTATGTGCATAGAAGTGCCAGTAGAAAGGCAATATATAGCAACCGTAAATACACTTTTGGCACAGAAATAAGTCCCTTGAACTCATAAATATGCATAGAGAGCCAATGTAATGTAGTAGTTAGACTTCGGTTGGTCTAGGCCAGTGGTTCTTAAACTTTTTTTGGCCATGCCCCACCTAAGCATCTCTAAAATTATGATGCCCCCTCCCCTATGACATATAATTCTTATTATTGAAAAAGTTAACTCCTATTCATGTGGAGGAAGCTTAAAAGGCCATTAATGTGGTCTAAAGCTTCCAATTGCCCCCCCCCCCCCAGCCTTAAAAATCAAATTGCCCCCTTTGGAGCATGTGCCCCATGCTGTGAACCACAGCTCTAGGTGGGCCTCAAATTCCAGCTTGTCTATGGGAACTCACAGGAGTATGCGGAATGGCAATTATAACTGCTCCTTGAACATCTCACATTCTTTGGAAAACCTGTTAGGGTATTATAAGTTAGAAACTATTAGAAATTACATAACATACACAAACATGCATAAGATCTCATTCCATGTCTCGTTTATTTCAATTGAGCTAATTTTCACATTTGTGTCTGAGATGCAAGAGGGCCATAAAGGAGTAACAGAATTTATACAGAAGGTTCAAAGTTCAGGACAAAGAATCTTTAGCCACAGACAATGTTGAGTATCTATCTTCTTCCTTAAGACTTGCAGAGCCTCCTATCATACTAGATTAGGCTCAGGGCTTAGAAGAGTCACTTTACTTAATATGTCCTCTAGAATGTTTCAAAGAGTATAGGAACAATAATTCCAGAAGTAACTTCCAAACTCTGGTTAGTGGACCAATAGTCTGATTCATATAACAAGTCTGCTGTTCGCATGCTTGGAAATGTTCAAGCTTATCCAATTTTAATTAAATGGCTATGAATCACAGTATATATTTCCTTTTAAAAATTGGTTTCTCCTATTACAAATGCTTCAGCTATTTAGTGTTTTGCATGTTTGGCAAAAGTTCAAATTCGCTACATTGCAGAATTTGCTCTTTTGTTAACACAATTCATTAAGTCCACTAGATCATTGCCAAGGTTGGTGTTAAGCCTTGTCTATAGTACCGCAGAGTATGGCGCTCTAGTGTGGCTAAATAGCAGACACATTCATAGGCTGAACACTCAACTGAACAATACAATTTGTGCATCATAATGGGATGCATTCAATCTACAGTGGCTCGCAATACTCAGCCACATCACCCCTCCATATCTTAGAAGACAAGAGGTGCTGGTGTACCAATATAGAAAAATAGCTGAAATTGCTAACTTAGCTATACATGAAGATGCTGTCAGAGCACCCATCTGCAGATTGCTATCTTGACAACCTACAATTAGAACAGCAGTAGAGCTTTGTGCTAATAATTTTGACATGCAAGAAGGTATGGCTGCAGTCCATGCCATCTGATATTCATATGTATATACCAACCAACCAGGAGCCAAATGGTTTTGATCTACCACAACATATCTGGAAGACTCATAACAGGATAAGAACTGGCCATGACAGCTGTGCAGACCTATTATACAAATGGGGGAGGTGTCTACAGCCTGATGTGACTGTGAGAATCCACACCAACTTGTTTCTTACATAGTCCATGAATGCATAAACAGGGCATTTAAAGGAAATGTGACAAATTTTCATACTTTACTGTACAGTATCTCCTTCCACAATTCACTGGATCAAGAACCTGGGCATAGCATTGTGATGTGTATACATGTATATTTTATCACATTTTATCAATATTTTATATTTTTACCTATATTTGACCCATAAATGTTATTGTGTTATCTATCATGTGTTTATAAAGCCATACAAGAATTAATTAATTAATACTGGACAGGGTAAATGGATGAAGAATGGAAACTTCTGAACTGTTAAAAGCATAAGCTATCCTTTACCACTTATAATTTTTCTGTTTCTGATGACCTAACTAGGGAAGTGGGTGGGGAACTTCTCAGCTTTAATCAGTCATTTACACAGCATTTATTTTCTGTTTGCATGAAAAGATAGATGTTGTTAAAACCTGAACCAACAAACTAGCAATTTTAGAAGGAATATATCTACAAAGGATGTATAAATCTCTGAAGGAAGTAGTAATTATTTTTAGAATTTACTAGCAGAGTAACAGTGCAAGTAGAAAATACAACCCTCTTAGGATAATACAAAACTCAACAAGGGAAGAAAAGAGTCTTTATAGAATGGCTGAAGTAGTACTATGATCAGAGCATATGCTTTGCCTTTGCTCTTTTTTTTTTTTTTTTAATATAAATTTTATTGAGTTTTTAATAGACATACAGAAAACGAAAAAAAAAAGCATTAACAATACATTAACGATACAATACACTAACAAATCCTTAATATCATACTAACAGACATTACTATATGCTAGCACATAACAATATCTATACTCGTTAACTGCTATTTAACCACCAAATATTAAAAACCATTATTTCAATATCCAAAATGATAGAAAAAACTTTCTGTACTAGCACTAATCTTTTTTTTTTTTTTTTAACCAATAATAATCACCCTGTGTATATATACAATGCCCGGAGAGTTTATTTTCTACTCAGTTCCAGAAGCTTCTTTGTGATGGTACTGGTCCTGAACTATCGCTTGCCATAATAGAGTGATCCACAAACGGTTTCCATATATTCCAGAATCTATTCTCTTTTAAATTATCTCTTTTGACTTTAATCTCCCATGTCAATTTATCATTCAGTGCTAAACTCCACATTTCTTTATACCATTCTCCAATCTGTATATCTATATCGTTTTTCCAATTTCTAGCTATACATTGTCTACCTGTTGTCAATATGATTTCCAATAGTTCTTTTTCCTCCTTATTTAAACCCAAACCTTCCACATTCGTTAAAAGAATGGTACCGGACACCAACTTAACACTTTTACCCAATATTTCATCACACTCATTTTCTATTCTTGCCCAGAAATCCCTTATTTTTTTACAGCTCCACCACATATGTTCATATGTTCCGTCATATTCTTTACATCTCCAACATAACTTATCTCTTTTATTATCCATCTGGTAAAGTCTTAATGGTGTCAGGTACCATTGCCACAACATTTTGAAATTATGTTCTTTAATTCTTACAGACATTGTTCTCATAATTCTCTTTTTCCATTTGTTTTTCCATTCAATCTCCCCAATTTTTATATTCAAGTTTTGTTCCCACTTCCGTTTCAAGTCCTCCTGTGGATCTGCACCTCTATTCAATATATTATAAAGCTTGCTTACAAGACCTTTAGTACTGCTTTCCCCTTTTCTAATCTTCCTTACCAATTCCTCAAATTCTGTATATGCTCTATCTATCCCTATTTCTTTTTTATATTTTTTATTCCAATTATCCACCTTTAACTTCTGAAACCAGTTCAGATTTAAAATCTCAAACATTTTTTTCCGCTCGTCATCAACTTCACATGCTTTTAACCAATCCTTCAATAACAACCTCCCATTTTTATCCAATATTTCCATTTTTTCTTTATCTAATTTTATTGGGAAACACATCATATCAGTCAATTCCAAAATTGGAGAGAGATTCGGAACCATATCTTTTTTTACCTTCTTCCATACCTCCATGAGACCTTTCATCATAGTATTGTTTGACCTTTTCACCTTATCCTTCATTCCCAAGAAAATCAAGTTTCCAATATTTCTGTACTCTTTCATTTCCAATTGTTCCCAAATCACCTTTTCTCTTGCCAAGATCTTCACAACATTCCTGACTTGAAATGCTCGATAATATACTAGCAAATTAGGCATACCCAGACCCCCTTTTTTCTGAGACATATACCATAGTTTCTTTGGAAGCCTAGATTTTTTTCCTCCATTACAGAACCCATTAAACATTTTTTGAAACTCATTAATTTCTTTCTCTTTTAAATGGATCGCTAGTGTATCAAATAAAAAATTAATCTTTGGTAGCAATATCATTTTACACATAGCAATCCTTCCGAACCATGACAGCTTTAACTTCTGGAGTTCTTGTATTTTATTCTTAAATTCGATTCTCAAGCTGTCGTAGTTCAATCGTTTAAGATCTTCTAATTTATTTGAAATGATTATCCCTAAATACTTCAGCTTCTCTTTAACTTGTATGTTAAGTGTCGACACCGTCCTACCCATCTCGCTCACTTTCAAATTACACAACATCAATTCAGACTTATCCCAGTTTATCTTTAATCCAGTTATAGCTTGAAATATTTGTAAATGATCTTTAATCCTATCCATTACCTGTTCCGGGTGCTTCACCATAAGCAATGTATCGTCTGCATACATACTCACTTTATTACCCATAATCCCTTCTATATTTGAATCTTCCCTTATACTTTTAGCTAAAATCTCCATTGCCATTATGAACAAGATAGGAGATAAAGGACAACCCTGCCTAGTACCCGCCTCTAGCTTTACCAAGTCCGTTAGCTCCTCATTCACTCTAACCTTAGCATTTCCTTTTTGATATAGTAAATCTATAACCCTATTAAATTTATCCCCAAACCCATATTTTCTAACTATTTCCTTAATTGAAGACCACTGCAGTGAATCGAATGCCTTAAAAATATCCAATGATAGTAGTCCCACTTTTTCCTTTGTTTGATTGACATTGTCTATTAAATCTAATACCCTTCTAGTCAAATCCGCCATGTGTCGTCCTTTTAAAAACCCAACTTGATCAACCTCTATATATTCCCCCATAAAACTATTTAAACGATTAGCCAATATTGCTGTGAAGATCTTCGCATCTTGGTTTATAAGCGAAATTGGTCTGTACGAATCCACTCTTTCCAAATTCTTTCCAGGTTTTGGCAAAAGAACAATTGTGGTGTTATACCATGAGGTCGGAATTGATCCTCCATCCAATATATAATTGTATAATTTCACCAATTTCGGAACCACTACCTCTTTGAATTCTTTATAGAACTCTGTTGATAATCCATCATCCCCCGGGGCTTTCCCTATCTTCAATCCACTTATTACCCCCCTAACCTCTTTATCAGTTATTTTTTCCTCCATTTTCTCCCTGTGCTCTTGTTTTATCCCATTTCCTAACTGCCTCTCCAATATCTTCTTAAGCTTTTCTTTATCTATTTCTTTTTTTGCATATAGCTCCTGGTAAAATTCTCTAACTATTTTACATTTATCGCTATTTTTATTGCACCTTGAACCTTGCCTATCCACTAACACCCCAATTTCTCTCTTTTCCCTTTTAACCTTAGCTGCCCTTGCTAATAATTTTGAGTTCTTATTACTAAATTCAAAATATTCCCTATTTAGATAAATCAAATCTCGTTTAACTTTGTCTATATCTTTACCCATTACTTCTGCCTTAAGTCCTTGTAGTTTCAAAAAAATTTTTTTATCCTTACTATTTGCGTGTTCTACCTGTAATTGTTTTATTTCCCTTTCTTTTTCTATGTACTCTGCTTTATTCTTTTTATATTTAAAGCTTGCCAATTTTATGCTTTCACCCCTAAATACCGACTTCATGGTATCCCACACAACGTTAAAATTAACCTCATTATTATCGTTCCATTGCCAACTTTCTTTCCAGCTTTCCATAATTAGCTCTTTACTCTTCTGATCTTTGAACAAATTAGGATCGTACCTCCAATTTCTGACTCTTTGAGTATTTTTTTGTACTTTCAGTTCCAAATATACTTTAGCATGATCCGATTCCTTAATAATCCCGATTTCCGTGCCTTCTATATCCCCAATTAAATTTTCCGAAAGAAAAACATAATCTATTCTCGAATAAGTCCCATGCACGTGAGAAAAAAATGAATATGCTCTTTCTAAACCTTTAAACTCTCTCCACGAGTCCTTCAAACCCGTAGCTTTCATCCAATTATCCATCACCTTCCCTTTCACACCAGTTCCACTTCTAGCTATATTTGTGCAATCTAATCCTGACCTAATCAAATTAAAATCACCAGCCACAATAGTTTTAGCAACATTTTCCAACTCCACTATTTTCCGAATTTTTTCGAGAAACACTGTTTGGTGGTCATTCGGAGCATAAATATTTACCAACAAGATTTCCTCATCCTCCAATTTTCCTCTTAACAACAAGTACCTACCCTCCTGATCAACAATCTTTTTTGTGATTTCAAATCCTAACTTTCTAGAAATCATGGTTGCCACCCCTCTTGCTTTAGATGTTCCAAACGCCATCTCATAGTGTTGCATCCAACCTAAAAAAAGTTTATTCATATCTTTTGACTTCTGATGTGTCTCCTGTAAAAACAAAATATCTGGTCTATCTTTTTTCAACGCCAATTCCAACCTCCGTCTCTTGAGAACAGAACCTGTACCTTTCACATTCCATGATATTATTTTAATACTTCCCATATCCAATTTCTTCTTCCAACTTTAAACTCTCCATCGGGCGTGCCACCAACAACCCTACCACCATACCACTACATATAACACACATTTTCACTCTCCCCACCTTCCAACGAAAAGTCGCCTCTGTCAACCAAAGAGGGGAGAGGGGGGACCTGCAAGACGTGCCCTACTGCCGGCGCTATGCGCTATTTGCCCATTCTACCTCTATTAAGTACTTAAGCTTGCTACTATCCAGATCTCATTGTTCCTTGCCTATCTCCTCTTCCACCATAATCAAAGACAGCTCCTCCTCCTCCTCCCCTCGCTGAGGTGTTCCACCTGTTGCCCCGCCAGCTTCCTCCCTCCCTTGTTCCCTTCCCAAAGCTCCAGAATCCATCATTTCCTTCTTAAGATTTTTCCATTCTTCTGAATCTGCTTGTACCAATCCCAACATACTCAAATATTCCAATGGGTTAGTGCCTTCATCAATAACTTGCATTCTTTTTTCATAAAAAAAGCGCAATTGTTGTGGAAATCTCCAATTATACCTTATGTTTTTACTCCTCAACAATTTAGTAACAGGCCTCATCTTGTACCTCCATGTTCTTTCTTTTAATGAAATATCATTATAGACTTCAACCTCTGAACCATCAAATTTCAACGCATCAGAACCTGCTCTTTTCAGATGAGCCATTACTTTTAGTTTATCTGCCCAATTTGCAAATTTAACCAGCACATTTCTTTGTGCCATTCTCCCTCTTCTCGGACCCACCCGGAACACACTTCCTAAATCCTCCTGAACAAATTCCTTCCCCATTTTTAGACCATTTAACCACTGAACCACCCTCTCTCTTAACAAATCCGGAGTCCGTTCCGGTACCTGACGGATCAGAATATTCTGCTTTCTCATCAAATCTTCCACAACATCAATCCTCATTTCTTGTTCCAGCATTTTTAGCTTACTGTCCCGCACCACCTCCTGGGTCCCTTTTACTTCCCTCTTTACAGTATCCACCTCAATTTGAACCACTTTCAGCATTCCCGCAAATTTATTCAAATTTAAATCCATTTTTTTTTGTATAATCATTCAATGTTGACATCATCTTTTCTTGCCCTTTAATTATTTCATTTCTATCTTTCACCCTTGAAGCCTCACTTTTCTCGAATTTTTGCATCAATTTACCCATTTCCACCATAATTTGCGTCTGGTCCATTGGCACTGTAGACATAGATGATGGTTGAGCAGATTCACCCACTGTTGTTTTTCCAGTCGTCTTAGACTTTACAACTTGTTCTTCCTCCTTCGCTTTTCCTCTTGTAACTTTTTCCATAATAATCCACTGTATTTCAAACCCAATGTTGCAGATCACTGTAACAGTTTGTCAATATAGTAAGGCTTACAACACTGCAGTCATTGGTTCCACAGTTACAGCAGGAAAGTTCTTATGTCAGCAGAAGGTACCAAAATACTGTAATCCACAACGATGAAACTAAAGGAAACAACTCTCCAAGCAGGCAGATTAAAAAAAAAAAAAAAAAAAATTATTGACCACAACAGATCGTTTCCCCCAAAGCCAGCGGTCCAAACAAACGTCTTCCAGCCACAGAAAAAAAACAGGCTTCAGAGAAACAGTTAGCCCAGTTGTTGAGGGGGGGGGGGCTCAGGAGGAAAAGAAAAATCCAGCTTCTGAGGGGTTGGGGTGATGAGCAAGATATTCCTCAATCCACACAGTAAAGAAACCAGCAATCAAAGCCACACATTCCTTCCTTTGAGATGGGTATTTAAAGCATCATTCTCCAGCGAGTGCCTTAACTTTTAAGTGAGAAAAGGCCCCCCCTCTTCCCCCTCTTCCTGCAAGGAGCAGACAGCTTATGCAAAAGAAAGAAAAAAAAACTCCCACAGTTTCTCCAATATTCCAGCCCAGAGATGAGAGAGAGAGAGAAAAAACAAAAATTAATCCACCTTTGTTGATATCAAAACGTGGCGCGGTCCTCTGGAGTATAGAAAAAAATCACAACCCTCGCACAGTCACTTTCGTTTTCCCTGACCGTCGCCATTTCAAGCCTCCACCTTTTCCATTTCAAAGACTCAACTCTCTTTTTTTTTCTTTTAAAAAAAAAAAAAAAGATCCCAACTGGTTTTATAGCTTGCAACTGAGAATGTAGCTCCCCACAGGCACTTACATGCAAATTACTTCACACTCAGGCTCCTCTTGCCCCTTTCAAAGCCGATTCCAAACGCCTTCTCCACAATCTTGCTGATCCCGTTCCTTAGCTCCAGCAGAAAAGCCGCGACTGCCGCCGTAGCTTCCACCGCCAGAGAATCTCTCGAACTTCGATCAGCCAGCCCCAAAAGCTCACCAAACTTTCCACGGAGACAGGCAAGGATCTTATCTTTAGGCTTTGCCACTTTAAATTTTTTCTGTTCTGCTCCTTCCCATTGTTTACCACTTTGTTGAGCGCGAGCGTCCGAAACTAGATGTTACACAGCGGCCATCTTAGCCAGCTCCTTGCCTTTGCTCTTTGAAAGACTCACCCTTACCCCCAGTCTGCCCTGCTGTCAGGTTAAGCAAAAGGCATGAGCTGCTAAAATAGGGTTGCCATAATTCTCTCCCACCAAACCGGGAAAGCCATTACATTCTTCAAACTGTGCATGCATTGGACGGGGTTGTCAGGGAGACCGCGGCTCTAAAACCCCACAGAATCCCCATCCAAGACAGACAGGGAATACCGACCCTATGCAAGTAACCCTTTGCGGTCACGTGAAGAAGGAATCCTCCATCCCAGTGTATGGTGGAGGTTCGGCTTCTTAGATATAGGTATTTCTTGCTCCCTCCCAGCTTTCGAGGAAAAGGGCTGAGGATGACTCCATGCCCCCCAAACCTCAAGGTGAGCCAAGGGATTTTTGCAAAGAGTTATTTCACTGCCTCTGTGCCTTCCTTTCAATTATCTTGCTTGCAAGTGTCTCCTCTCCTTGGCGGGCTTCTCAGGGTGCTGTTTTGCCTTCACTGCTTTCAAGCAGAATAATTTAATGAAAGGCAGGGAGGCAGTGAATTAACTCTTTGCAAAAATCCCTTCGTGAGGGGTAATCTTGCTACCTTTGTTCAAATTTTAAAATCCGGGACTTTTACATGTTTTTTTCTTGAACTGGCCAGGACAGCTTGAATCCGGGAAAATCCTGAAAAACCAAGACATATGGCAACCCTACGCTAAGGTAACTCTTATGCCTAAGGACTGTATTATACAAATACAAAGCTGTCCATTGTCTAAACTAGGTGTTGGCTAACCACTCCTCCCACCCACAACTATGCAAGTTACTACAACCTATTTCAAAATGATTCCTGATTGCTGCTAATTTTCTCTCTCAGTTACTTGCCTACACGTGCCTACTGTGCATCTGGCAAGTACAGTACTAACAAACTCCTGGTGCTTTGTCTCTTGACTCACCATAGGTGACTTTCGAAAAGATACCGAAGTAGCCGCTGCTTCTTCTCCCATAAGCAAAAGCATTCCATTTGACCAAAGTCATGAGACTCCTTCCCCAAATAGCATAATAAATGTTTATCTCACGTAATGAATGTTTCAAACAACCTCCTGCAACCTATTATCCTCCAGATGTGCTACAAGTCTCATTTTCCCCAGCCAGTATAGCAACTTTGAAGGGACCATGCTTGCAGGAAAAGAAAACTGAATTTTTGAACAGTGTCTAAACATAGTGTTCTGTCCAGTAAATTATCAACAATTGTTCCTGCAGAAGTGTGGCTGCACTTCTTTTGTCCTCGTGGCTTGTCTTAGTTTTTTCCCTTTCTTTCAGTCAAGAGAATCCTTCCTTCATATGGGTAATAATTCCTCAGCAGAACATCCTTACGATTATTCATTTCAAATATTCATATTTTCCCTTTTTGCCAGACAACTGACTTCCACAGTACTTGGCAATACATGAAAATAAATACTGTACAGATATAATGATTAGAGAATCACTAAGCGCTGCAGTGGCTTATTAGTTAAGATGCTGAGCTTAAAGACTGGAAGGTCAGGGTTCGATACCCCAGTGCTGCATGACGGATCTTGGGGACATGAGAGGAGCCTCATTCAGGTGTTCCCTGAGCAGAGTTTCTCCAGCAAAAATCCTTTCAACCCAAAGTAAGTTCTGACACAAAATTAATTTTATTTGGAGAATATGCATATAATAAACACACAGAAATTCCTGAAACAAGGGTTCAAATCCTGCTGTGGGACTGGTATCTACATTGCATTACTTTTCCACATTACAGTACAAGATACTCACAGTGCACGATACTCATAAGTTAACTGGCTGAACATTAGGTGAATAGTCTGATTTCCTATTCTGCAAGTTCACATTTCGAAATAGTTGAAAGATAATTAATGTGTACATATTAAAGAAGAAGATTGGCAGCCCAACATCATGCAACTTTACTAAGCACTGGGGTACACAAAGAGCCTCCTCAAAGATTGTGTTATTTCTGAACCTCAATCAAGCGAACCCAGGTAACAGTAACCTTGTGTTGCCAGCTAATCTTTCTCACACTAGGTCAAACCAAAGGAACTGCAGAATGCACTCACCAAAAGGTGGTTTCGTTTTGGCAGCTTCACATCTGGCCTAGACATGGAAGAAGAAGAACTAGGAAACTGAATCTTCCTGTGTTAAATGTAATTTATTTCCTAAAAGGTACATGTGAAATTCTGTTGTAATAATAATGCATCTTTAACAAATGCCATTCAATGAGTATTAAACAAATAAAACAAAGATTAAATACATGGAGCCAACTGGTAAGAAAGGTTAAATATGAAAACAACATTAATTTTAGAGATGGGCGGGGTATAAATCAAATAAATAAATAAGATTTAGTGAGTCCAGGGGTCAGCAAACATGGCTGTCAATTACCAGAAGCCCAAGTCAATAGTACACCTGCTGATCAGGGCTTCTGGGAATTGAAGTCCAAGAACACCTGGAGAGCCAAGTTTGAGGATCTATGATTCCTAGGCTATTCCTGTGATAATAGGTAGGGGAAGGAAAATAGACTTCTACAGGGGAGTGTGCTCTAGATGTGTGTTATTTATTCCAAGCTCTGGTTTTTCCTTTCAGTTGGCAAAAGCAAGGTAACATACACAGCCAACTCCAAATCTCCTGCTATGTAACATCAGGTTGGTTCAAAATGAAACTGAATTATTCTATTATTTAATAGTAGATGAAAAAGCAAAACTGGTGTATATAACTGAGACATAGGTGAGTGCAGATGGGGGAGTTGCTCTTTCCCAGATGTGCCCTCCAGGCTATTCCATCCAACATCAGGGAAGATCAGGTGGAGGAAGGGGTATTGCTATGATCCATACAAATTCCATCAAGATCAACAGAATCCTTAGAAAAACAACAAGCACAAAACAACTTAAGACCAATGTGGAAAGAGGAATTAGGGATAAAAATTAAGGAAGAGGAATGGAATAGAATTTGGGAAAAATAATAATGAAAAATATGTCAATTAGAATTAAGGCAAATTGTCATTAAAAATCTGGAAATGGCATTTGACTCCAATATGTCTAAGGTATTATGTTCTGAAATATACTGTAATAAGAATTCCTTATTTACATCTATGTCAGGATTGTAATTTTGTGAAAGAAATGCGGGGGAAAGTATTTATAGAAATAAAACAAATGCTTTCAACACTCCTGCAGATGTTTCCCAGAATAGCTTTGCTGATGGATTTTGGAGGTAAACAAATAGAGAAAAGAAAGAAATAATCAGTATCATGGTAAATGCTATGAGACTATAGCTATAAAATGGAAAACTGACAGTAATATTGAGTTACAAGAATGATATAGAGAAATATGGAATGTAGCAATAAACAGCAAAATAACATCAGAATTAAGAGTTTAAAAATAATTTTAAATGAATTGAATTTTAGTGAAATATGGGGAGAGTTTTTGGACTATGTATTGGTAAAAGCAAAACGAACAAAACCAGGTCAAGAGTATAAATTATTTTGGAAAGAAGGAAAAATATAAATTAAAGAGACTATAGATCGAAGAAAAGAAAGAAGTATAAATATTATATTGTATAATGTTGTGGTTGTGTTTTGTTGTTTACTTTAATCCTTGTGGGATCCACGCACACAATTGGCATAACTGGCCCTGACAGAACCCCGGTAATGGGTGATCACATCGTTACCAGGGGTTCCTGAAGGGACAGAAATTGGGGGAGCAGAATATTAGATAGAGTTTAATTCATCAATAGCTGATCTGACAAACAGCTCGGACAATAGAGAGCTAATGACTAACGCGCTAGGCATGTAATAGGTAATCCCGCGTCTGCAGATTACCTTAAACCCTAGAACCAATACTAGCCATTTGTTTACCCCGGATAACATGGAACAATGTATTTCCCCTGCTGTTAATTAAGTTAGTTAATTAACTTCCCCTGTAGACTTCCCCAATTAACGTGTGTAAACATGGTGTGTGAATTCTGCCAGATCGCAATGCTTTTACATGCAGCCTGAACATGATAAATACTGATGATTGGTCTTCATTAAATCACTGGTCTTTGCTCCATCTTGCCTTGTGTGTCGTTACTTGACCAGTCTCCTCCGGGACCCAACAGCCGCTTCACGGTTCCGATCCAGCTTGCGCAACCCGCTTTGCGGCCCAGATCCAACATATGGTGACCCCGAGACGTAATCTACTTGTGAGTAAGCGATCTTCTCGGTCCGTTTCTACGCCAGAACTGTGTCCGAATCGTCCCGGAGGACAGCGCGGCAGCTCTGGTCGGAAAGCCATCCGATCTGAGTGATAGCTACGCTGCGAGGCATTCCAGAGAGGAAGAGCATGCTCCAAAGCTCTGAGGCAGCTTGCTCAGTGGAAAATGCGTTCAGCTCAGGGTTGGCTGCGAAACCCTGACTTTGTCGCAGAGTCCACCGAGGGCCTGTGGCAGCAGCCCACGTTCCGAGTTCCTTCCCAGAGGTTCGTCACGCCAGACATGTTACCTAACCTCAGACACGTCGCTTCGTCCCGTGGAGGAAAACTTCAAAGGACCGGCAGGTAATATGGGGACTTGTCCTCAGCGACAACGTCCGACCGCTAACCAGAGAACTCACTTAACGGAGTTCAAGGCCCTGGCCAGGTATACCATACACGCATTCACAGTGCCCAGTTAGCGGATCTTTTGGTGTACTTGGGGGATAATTGTCTGCTTTATCCAGAAACAGGCATGCTTAACCTCCAACTTTGGGATAGGATAGGAGCCTGCATTCAGCAAGCACCTAGAGCTCCAGACAGCATAATCAGCACGTGGAGCAAGTGTAGGAAGCTCTTAGCAGAGGTAGACCCAGTCCGGATAGAGGCCGAGGGACCCCCAGCGCAGTCAGAGCCATCAGCCCCAACGGTTCTCTATCCATCATTTCAGTTCAAGCAGGGTAGTGTAGGGAGCTTTCCCTCAGTGACAGCTGCAGACGTCACTGAAGGAATGCATGGTATGAGAAGCGCTGGCGCTTCTCTGACAGTTAAAAGTTCCCAAACTACCAAGAGTTCCATCCAGTGCATGGTTGAGGAAGAAACCAGTAAGGGGGAGTTGCCAGCAGAAGAACTAGCTTAGTTTAGGCAGATATGCCCAGTCCACATAGAGGTAGATGCCCTCACGGGTCAGCAGCAAATGACCCATTTGCCAGTCCCGTACAAGCTGCTTATGGCTATACGGAAGGCAATCACAGAGACAGGACTTCAGAGTCGCTTCACCAGGGGCACGCTTCAGCAAGTGTGTGAAACTATGATGCTCATTCCGTACGACTGGAAAGCCATCATGAGAATGATGCTCAACCCCAGCCAGTATTTGCTATGGGACAGCGAGTATCACCTCGAAACACAGGCAAGGGTGGGCGGAGCAGTAATCCCTGACCAGCTATATGGTTCAGGTCCGTTCGAATCCGTCAATGCGCAGATTGCCTTGCCAATCGCCACCCTTCATTTGGCGGCTGAGACAACCTTCAGGGCTTATCTCAAGGTCCCAGAAGCTGGCAAAGCAGCCAAGAATTACATTTCAGTCAAACAGGGTGCCCAGGAGTCCTACATGGACTTTATCAATAGATTGGAGGAAGCAATCAGTAGACAGATTGACAATGAGCAAGCTCAACAGGAGCTCATGATGAAGCTGGCAAAAGACAACGCCAACCTTGACTGCCATAAGATCTTGCAGTCACGGGGCAATCGTCCCCATCTGACTCTCACGGACATGATTAGGGCTTGTGCTGACGTTGGTACAGATTCCTACAAAATGGGTCTGTTGGCAGCGGCGGTACAAGGCGGTAGGAAACCCAAGAACAAGACCAAAGGAGCATGTCACAATTGTGGCAAGATCGGTCATTTCGCTAGAGAATGCCGATCCAACAAGGGCAACGGCCAAAACACCGGCCGTCCCAAGACTCCGACCACCCCATGTCCAAGGTGCAATAAAGGCTTCCACTGGGCCAGGAACTGCCCGAATTCGGGAAACCGGAGTGCGGGCTTGTCTCTGGCCCCGGTCCAAACAGAGACCTCAATCGCTCTGGGAGAGCCGGAGCTGGATTAAATGCCAATCACATTCCCTGCATTCCGGAGGTGCAGGCCAGCCCTAGAGGCAGTGCGGGTCTAGATTTGACTTGCCAGTCAGAAGTCACATGTGACTTGCCAGGCACAGTATACCTAGTCGATTCCCAGTACATGGGACCCCTGCCTAAAGGCTATATAGGTTTAGTTTTGCCCCGTAGTATTGCAGGAATGTGAGGAATTCTTGTAATTCTGGGAGTCATTGACTCCAATTTTTCTGGTGTTCTCCAAGTTCAACTCTGGACACACCTACCCCAAACCATTCACAAGGGAGACACGTTAGCGCAACTGATCATGGTTCCTTGTAACTCGCCAGCAGGCAGCCAGGAAAGGCTCAGGCACAGCTCAGAGCCCGGGTCGGAAGATTGCTCGAGCGCAGAAGGGGCAGTGCAAGGATACCAGGTCTTAGCAGCAGTGGAAACCAACATAGAGTGGAAGCAGTGGCCAGTCATAAACCACAGAGAGCCTATGCAACATTACGCGTGGAAATATTTGCCACAGGGGATGCTCAACTCGCCCACCCTGTGCCAAATTTATGTTCACAACGCACTGGAAAAGTTCTGAAACCTTCACCCCACAGTTTTAGTGTGTCATTTCATGGATGACATCCTGGATGCAGCGCCGCAACTCCGCAGCGAAATGTTTAAAAACCTCCAGGCCACTCTGGGGGGGGGGAAGGGTTACTCATTGCCCCGGAGAAAGTTCAGAGAACCGAGCCATTTTCATACTTGGGCCATCGGCTTCTCCGTTCTTTCGCAGCACCAGTTTTGCCACAGATCAACTTAAAGGATTCAGTCACCCTTGTAGAATTTCAACAAATTCTGGGGAATATTAATTGGGCCAGACTGTATTTTAGACTAGATACGGATCTTTTGAGACCGCTCTTCTCGCTGCTAATGTTAGGTAAGCAGCTGGCAGACCGAATACACATTCCTCGAGAGGTGTGCTTGACTCTCGAAAAGGTCAACCAAGTTCTCAGCCAGAGATGGGTGGACAGGATTAGTCAGGGGCCATATGCTCCTGTTCTAAACCTGTACATCGTTCAGAACGGATCCATGTTTACCGGAGCCCTATGGGTGGACTCCGAGCGGGGGTGAGTATCGTGGAATGGGTGTATTTACCGCACACCTCTTCCCGAAACATCGTTCCTCCACAGGAACTGGTCTCCGCGGTGATTTACCGAGGAAGGCTGAGAGCAAGGGACATCTCAGGGCACGATTTAGCAAAAATCGTGGTCCCGTTCACAAAAGAGCAGATTCAGCAACTGATGCAGCTCGGTGACTCACTTCCGATTGCATTGGAAGGATTCACTGGATGTTTGGCATACCATTTGCCGAAAGACCCCAGACTCGTCTCGCTTCAAACGCAGACAGTCAGTTTGTGTGAATTAATGTCACTGGTTCCACTTCAGGGGGCTAGGACAGTTTTCACTGATGGGGGTCGCACATATGGTGTTCTTACTTGGCAAGAGGACCAAGCTTGGCGCACGCTTCTAACTTTTCCACAGAAGTCCGCGCAGCGGGCAGAGTTGGCAGCGGTGAACCTCGCCTTGCGCACCTTTGCCAAAGAACGCTTAAATATAATAACTGACAGCCAGTATGTTAGGAATTTGCTTCACAGTCTACCGGGAGCATACATCACTCCCGCGATAGACAAGAACTTGCTGAGTCTTTTCCTCACAACTCAATTTCACTTGCGGAACCGCACCGAAGCGCTCTATCTCGCCCACATCAGAAGTCACCAGGACTTGCCTGGTCCGATTTCCGCGGGCAATAGCAGAGCGGATGTGGCTGCAAAGGAAATTCAGCAACGGTCAGTTTTGGGAGTCTTCACAACTCCAATTCCAAGTCATGCATTCTTTCATCAGAATGCCAAAGCACTCGCACGGCAGTTCAACCTGCCACTTTCCCAAGCCCAAGGCATAGTCCGTTCCTGTCCACATTGTGCAGGGGCAGTAGGGGGGCCCTCGTGGGGGGTCAACCCACAAGGGGCAGAGGCCAACCAGGTGTGGCAGATGGACGTCACACAAGTTCCACAGTTTGGCAGATGGCAGTACATGCACGTTTGCATCAACACTTTTTCACAGTTCGTTTGGGCTACAGCGCAGAAGGGAGAAACGGCTTCCTATGTGGAGCAGCATCTCCTTTCCTGCTTCGCAGCCATGGGCAAACCACGGCACGTGAAAACCGATAACGGTCCGGCTTATAGCTCCAGGCAGCTGGCCACCTTCATGGCCACCTGGGATATTAAGCACACCTTTGGTGTTCCGTACAATCTGCAAGGGCAAGCGATTGTGGAACGGGTCAATTGGACGCTTAAATCCTACATTGACCAACAAACAGGAAGGGGGGAACCACCAGCCCTCCCCAAAAATCAGGGTCAGGCACAACATTGTCTTAACAAGGTATTGTTTACGTACAATCACCTTAATGTTTTTTCGGATTACACTCAGCAGGAGAGGCACTTCCGTCACACGGAGGCTCTCCCGCGGCCGATGGTGCATTACCGAGTGCCACCGGATCCTTCCTGGAAGGGCCCGGCACCACTCATAACATGGGGAAGAGGGTATGCTGCAATTATGTCTCCTACAGGCGTTATCTGGATTCCAGCCCGGTGTGTCAAGCCTCACTTCGAGTCCAGTAGCGTGGACCCAGGCAGTTCCAGACCCGATCCCGGAGATGGAGGAACTAACCCTGACGGGGAGAGCCAAGCGGAGGAGGCAACGACAGCAGATGACAGCGCCGAAGATCACCTGGGGGATGGCCAAGTCCCTGTGCCAGGAGGCGGCGGACGCCGTTCGGTGGGAGGACAAGGAGCCGACACCGGAGAACATCTTGATTGCAGCCTTTTCCCTGGTTACAGCTAATTCCATGATGACCACCATCATCTTGATCCTTTCCCTGCTTGCGGGGGGAGGCGTTCAAGCAGCTTCACTGGAAGCCAACAACCTGATGCCAGACGGAGATCTCTCTGCCCGGCTGCAGTACAACGTTTGGGAAAGATTGGCGAACCTGGTCAATCAGTCCGATTTTTGCCTGAGGCAGACCACCACTTCTGCCTCTATTCTGAGCACTTGTCTCATCCCGGTGTGTCACTCCCCAGATGCGGGCATCAGGAACAGTGACTGGTTGGTGAAGCGGATATTCTGTCCGTTTTACAAGACTGCCTTTTCAAGGTATGCGCATTGGGGAACCCAAATCACTAAAGTCCTACCGGCTGATGCGGCCACTCTCTACACTCCCTGAGTGGCGGTCAGCCCGAACTCTACTTGTGCTCGTATGACCGGCTGCTCCGCGGTCGAAGGGCCACAGCGCCGTTGCCTCGACCCCGGCAGCAGCAATTGGACTTGCAATAACCCAGAGACTATTAACTCAATGTACGCTCATGTTACTTTGCCTTCAGGATGGTTTTTTACATGTAACCAGTATACCTGTAACTACATTTCTGCAAATGTATCTGATTTCCTTTGCTGTATCAGTCGTTTGACATTGTTGCTTCCCACTAGAGACATGGTTGCCCCAAGCACAAATGTACCTTCACACATACGGCACGCTCATGCCACCCAGTTAGACAGTTCATGTGATAGCAACATCAGGATTCTGAGTAAAGCTGAGTATGTTTCATTAGCAGTCAGCTTGTTTAGCGTGCCAGGCTTATCCGTAGGCAACACTCGGAGAATTGGGTCAATTGGTTTGCGCTTTGGCAAAAGCCATTATCTACACCTCCTCGGCGATAGCGCTGCTTAATCAAGAGCAGACAGAGCTTCGCCATGCCATATTGGATAATCGAGCAGCCATCGATTACCTCTTATTGTTACATCATTTGGGTTGTGAGTCTGTCCATGGCATGTGTTGTTTTAACCTCACGGACAACTCGCGTAAGGTACAGAGTCAACTCACAGACCTCCATGCCTTGGTTAAAAACATCAAGGAAGATGCTACGTGGGCGTGGTGGAATTTGTTATGGTCCTGGTTCCCATGGGGTTGGCTACAAACGACCCTCAAGGTGATCGTGGGGGCGATAATACTGGGAACGGCTGTGTGTTGTTTCATGCAATGTATTCCCTCGCTGATGTCAAGATGTCCCCCATGGAGAGAACCCCAGAATCTCCTCACCCCACGTCAGCTGATGCCGCTCCTACACCGAGCCGTCTGTCAGGTCCAACTAAGCAAATAAAGGAGGAGTGTGGGATCCGCACACACAATTGGTATACTGGCCCTGACAGAACCCCGGTAAGGGGTGGTCACATCGTTACCAAGGGTTCCTGAAGGGACAGAAATTGGGGGAGTGGAATATTAGATAGGGTTTAATTCATCACTAAGTGATCTGACAAACTGCTCGGTCAACAGAGAGCTAATGACTAACGTGTTTGGTGCGTAATAGGCAATCTTGCGCCTGTGGATTACCTTTAGCCCTAAAACCAATACCAGCCACATGTTTACCCCGGATAACATGGAACAATGTATTTCCCCTGCCGTTAATTAAGTTAGTTAATTAAGTTAGTTAATTAACTTCCCCTGTAGACTTCCCCAATTAACTTGTGTAAACATGGAGTGTGAGTTCTGCAGTTCACGATGCTTTTACATGCAGCCTGTACATGATAAATACTATTGATTTGCCTTCATTAAATCACTGGTCTTCGCTCCATCTTGCCTCGTGTCTCATTGCTTGACCAGTCTCCTCCGGGACCCAACAGCCGCTTCGCGGTGCCAATCCAGCTTGTGCAATCCGCTTCGCGGCCCAGATCCAACAGTATCCGACTCTAGGGTTCAGTGCTCATCTCTGTTTCAAAGCCGAAGAGCCAGCGCTGTCTGTTTCTGCAGACGTTTCCGTGGTCATGTGGCAGGCATGACTAGCCACCGGAGCGCACAAAATGCCGTTACCTTCCCACCAAAGTGGTCCCTATTTATTTCTTGCTTTCGAACTGCTAGGTTGGCAGGAGCTGGGACAAAGACGGGAGCTCATTCTGTTCTGCAGTACTCGGGAATCGAACTGCTGACCTCCCGCCTCCCAGTCAGCGTCTTAGCCACTTGAGCTACTGCAGTCCCAATATTGGATTTGCCTTACCGCGCCGTATGGTCATCTCTTTGTCCATTTTGCCGCTTTCAGTATAGTTGCTGGCTATTTGAACTCTGCCACTTGTTTTATACTTTTTGGAATGGTAGCGGTGTTAGTCTGTGTTTCAAACATATCAGGAAAAAAACCCACAAAAAATGTTGCATCACTTAAAGACTAACGGCAATATTTTTAATGTGAGCTTTCGTGGATCAAGATTCCTCTGCCTGGTGAAGTGGACTTGATCCACAAAAGTTCACACAAATATATATATATATATATATACCAGTGAGTCTTTAAAGTGCTGCAGCTTTTTGTTTGTTTTCTGATGTGTTTTATACTTGTCCCGTCTATTACGATACTGTATTTAAGGTACTGTATGCTGTTTCCTTCAAATTGACTGGGGAGGGGGACGCAGCCAGAGAAAACTAACCACACCAAGGGAGGAGCAAAGGCTGAGTAGACCATGGAGGTCTTATTCATGGAAATATCAGGGGGTGGGGTGGATTCGATCCCCTCTCCCGGGCCCCGTGGGTCCGTGAGGGTTGGTGGGACAAAGGGGGTCTGGACCCAGGGGAGCCAGCGGAGAGGGGGATCACAACCCCCCCACACACACTGATATTAAAGGGGAAACCCCGATCTACTTTCACGACTCCACACAATCAAAGCACCATAAGGCCATGTTTTGGGCCAACTAACATGGCGGACTGCCAGATTAGTCGGCTTCAAGTTTGTGACGTCAATGTGTTTCCCAAACTTTGGTTCTTGGACTCCATTTCCCAGAAGCCTAAGTCAATTCCTCAAAGCACTGATCAGGCAATATACTGACTTAGGCTTCTGGGAATTGAAGTCCCCTGTGGGAACCACGTAGAGACTGAATCTAGACTGGCAAAGGCAGTGTAGCGGAAATGGCCTCTTCGCGGTTTGTTACGCATGCGCAGGAGTTTGTAACCAGGGAACGTGTTTTCTTTTTTTTTCCATCTCCTAGAGCGAACGGAAGTGGGTTCTGGTGTGTGTGTGTGTGTGTGTGTGTTGTGTTTTTTTTTTAGCTGTGGCGTCATTTCCGACGTGTGGGCGCGCTGCCGCTTGAGTCGTTCAATTTGGAAAGCCGGGAAGGAGGGGGGTGAGCTTTGCTGGCGCCGAGGCTGCCGCCGAGGAAATGGCGGGTAAGGCGCGCGCGTCTCTCGCGGGGCGGGAGGAGGGAAGTCCTCTCCGTCTCTCCCTCTCTCCCTCTCTCTCTCTCTCTTCTCGTTCCCTCCAAGGAAATGGGCCGGAGAAGCAGCGGCTTTACCCGAGGCAGCCACCGCCATGGTCTGGCTTCCTCCGCCCAGTGCCTCCTCTTTCCCTCGGGGAAGTCGTGCCTTCGTGGTGGCTGCGCGGGAAAAGCCTCGGCCTTGACCTCCGACTGCTCAAGGGGAGGGTCGGCTCTGCCTTCTGGGAGGGGGGAGGGGGTGTGAAAGAGGCCTGAGGACTAAGGTTGGCCCTCGTCACAGTCTTCGTGGCCCCCCGCCTCCTCCTCCTCGCTTCTGTTGTTGTGAAGCAGCTGATAGAAACGTGCTGGTCGGGGAGGCAGAAGAATTATAATTATAATTATTATAAGTTCGAGAGCAAGAAATTGCAAGTAGATCAATAGGGACCACTTCGGTGGGAAGGTAACAGCGTTCCACGCACTCCGGTGTCTAGTCATGCCTGCCACATGACCACAGAAGCTGCGGTGGCTCAAGTGGTTAAGACTGACACATGACCACAGAAATGTCTACAGAAGCTGCGGTGGCTCAAGTGGTTAAGACGCTGAACTCGCTGACTGGAAGGTCTGAGTTTGATTCCTGGATACTGCATGAAGGAGTGTGCTCCCGTCTTTGCCCCAGCTCCTGCCAACCTAGCAGTTCGAAAGCAAGAGATTGCAAGTAGATCAATAGGGACCACTTCGGTGGGAAGGTAAACGGCGCTCCGCGCGCTCTGTTGTCTAGTCATACCTGCCACATGACCATACGGAAATGTCTGCAGAAGCAGACTGCGCTGGCTTTGAAACAGAGATGAGCACTGCACCCTAGAGTTGGATACAACTGGCTTTCGAGCAAGGGAAACCTTTGCCTTTACTATTGTTATTGTTATTAGTTTAATTTGTATACCGCTTTTCTTAATCCCCCCTCCCCCAGTTTGCCCCTCTTGCAGTGTGTATCTCAATGGGGAGGTCTTGGGAAGAATCAGCGGCCCACTCTGAGAAAGAAGTGGGAGGCTTTGGGGCTCTCAATATATTTTTATACCTTGGGGGTGCCCAAACCTTGTGGGCCGCAGGCCAGCGGTCATGTGGCTCGGGGCCGCTCGCGTGGTTTCCTGGCACCAGAAGCAGAAGTAATGAAATGCACCTTGCAATCTGTTGTCCAACAGGATGAGATAGATTTTTTTAAGCTGCCATTTACCCTTCTTAAACTGGGGGTGACCAAACTACGGCCCACGGGCCAGATTTAGTCCCTGACACCAATTCATCCGGCCCTCGCCACCCTCGTCGCTCCCAGAAGTGGAAGTAAAACACACTCGTACAGGCACATTTTGCTTCCACTTCTGGGAGCAATGAGGGCGGCGGGTGTGCGCGGATGAATTGATGTCAGGGACTGGATCTGGCCCACAGGCCATAGTTTGGGCACCCCTGTTTTAGATTAAAGATTAAGGTCTCCCAGTGCCGTAGTGGGGGGGGGGGGAACCTCCTGAACTAACAGCCTGCTTGCCCCCACCCCACCCCATGATGCCAATGTTATATATGTGAGTGTGATGTTGTTGCCCCCCCTGAAATTCCCCGCCCCCTCCATCTAGAATCCTGACTACGGACCTGAGGTCTCCCTTGCTGGAAAGCCAGTCTTATCAGACTCTAGGGTTTGGTGCTCATCTCCATTTATAGCCAAAGAGCCAGCTTGCTGTCTGTGTCTGTAGACGTATCAGTGGTCACGTGGCAGGCACGACTGGACACTGGAGCTCATGGAATGCTGTTACCTTTCCTGCTATTTATTTACTTGCGGTTACTTGCTTTAGAACTGCTAGGTTGGCTGGAGCTGGGACAGGCTATGGGAGCTCACTCCATTGTGCAGCACTCGGCTCTCGAACTGCTGACCTTCTGGTTGCCAAGTTCAGTGTCTTAACCACTAGGCCACCGCAGTCCCTATGTTTTAGATGACAAATACTTTAATTTCTTATCCCTGGCTTCTGTGGGTTGGTCCAAAATCTCTGGAGGGGTCAGAGGCTCCCCATCCTTGTGTCAGCAGACTGGTCTTCAGTATGTTTGTTATGGTTGTGTTCTCTCCCTGCTCCTGTAAGCTCACCGTAGCATAAAATATTTATAGTCTTCACAACGGGGTGCACAGAAAGTGTCTCCACAAAGATTGTGGTATTTTTGAACTGCAATCGGGCATACCCCAGGCAACTTTTTTCCCGGCTAATCTTTCTTACACTAGGTCAGGCGGCAGGAACTGCAGAATGAACTCACAAAAGGGATCTTCATTTTGGCAGTTTCACATCTGGCTTAGGCAGGGAAGCAGGAGAATCTTCACAACCACCCTTTGAGGTAGATCAGGTGGGCTGAGAGAGAGGAAATGTCTGTTTCCAGAGTCACCTAAGTGAATGTCATGGCTCCCTCGGGACTAGAACTTGGACTTCCAATATTCCAATCCACTCCCTTAACCACCAGACTAGCCAATTCTTTTAGATTGGAAACACTTTGGTCATAGGCTAACCCAGGGGTGCCTAAACCTTTCAGGATGTGGGCCGGTCATGTGGTTCAGGGGGCTGGTTACTATCCCCTGTGGGCCAGATCCGGCCCCTGACACCAATTCATCCGGCCCCACGACGCCCTCGTCGCTCCCGGAAGTAAAATGCACCCATACAGGCACGTTTTATTTCCACTTCCGGGAGCGACGAGGGTGCCGCGGACCAGATGGATTGTTGTTGGGGCCGGATCCGGCCCACGGCCCGTAGTTTGGGCACCCCTGGGCTAAGCAAATCATTTGCAATAGTAGCACTACTGCCATGCAAATAGATAGTAAAAGGTAAATAAAGCAAGATAGGAGTTTTCAAATCAGCTGAAAGTGAGTTTCAGATTCAAAGAGACAGAACTATACTGTCCACATATCTACCTCTTAATGAGATAGAAATATGATTATTATTGTTTTTAATGAGTGCAATTAGATGATGGTGGGGGGAAAGTGTAAGAGCCTTGGTGGTGCAGTGGTTAAATTTCTATATTGCAGCCAAAACTGCTGAACTTGCAAGTTCAATCCTGACGGGGATCAAGGTTGCCTCACCTTTCCAAAGTTGGTAAAATGAGTATCCAGCACATTGGGGACAAAATGTTAATTGCCTTGTGAACCTCCTGGACAGTGCACTAAGCACTATGGGGAGGTATATAAGTGTAATTGTAATTGCAAATTTGCCTTCAGTTGCTTGACGATGGAGGAAGATTTGTTGCCAGATGCTAAAGTGATCCCTATCATTCTCTCAGCCCAGCTTGGCACTGAAGGTGAGGGTTGTTCTACTGCGCCTCTGACACTCTCACCAGTTTAAAACATGTACTGTAGTTGGAATACAGCATGTCATCGAGTATCATATGGAATTGCTGCTATGAATGGACGGCAACGCAAGCTTACATACAACCTCCTCTGAAGTGAGACCCACTAGTTTTGATTGAAATTGGGTCCAGATGGAATTGCTGGATAGTTCAGTGTTTCAGCGTTCAGTTCTCCTTGACAGGGGCTGGTGTCAATGATCCATAGGGTCCTTCAAACTCTGCATGTCTAAGCATTAACATTAGTACATCTTATGTATGCATGCAACTATAAGTAAGCCCCTCTGAAGTTAGTAAGGCCTGTTATCCAAGTAGACAAGCATATGCTAATACTGTACTGAAGTAAAGCATCAGGCTTCTGATAACCACAGATTTTGGCTTTACTAGTTAAAATGTGTACTCGGAAGGTCAGCAGTTCGATTCCCAAGTACTGCAGGATGGAATGAGCTCCTGTCTTTGTCCCAGGCTCCTGCCAACCTAGCAGTTCGAAAGCAAGAAATTGCAAGTAGATAAATAGGGACCACTTCGGTGGGAAGGTAACAGTGTTCCATGCGCTCCAGTGTCTAGTCATGCCTGCCACATGACCACGGAAATGTCTGCAGAAGCAGACAGCGCTAGCTATTCGGCTTTGAAACAGAGATGAGCACTGAACCTTAGAATCGGATACAACTGGCTTTCGAGCAAGGGAAACCTTTACCTTTACTTACAACTAGGTTCAAACATGTTTTCAACCTACAAATAGCGTACCTTCCCACATGTCTCCTGAAGAAAGAAAAGCACCAACTTGTATAACACATGTGAATGGATAAATAACAATTCTTTCTTGTCTATTTAAAAGCCTGATGGGTACTTATAGTATCTGTTAGGGTTGCCATTACATAATTCTGTAGTCATATAACAACGTGTTATCCTATATAAAGCATACCTGTCAAGTATCCCATATTGGCTGGGATTTCCTATAATTTTGCGCTGCTTTCTTCATTTCCCGCCAAGAGCCGCCGCCATCCCGTAATTTGGCGGCAGGGGGAAAATAGTTACTGTGCATCCCTTCTGCACAGGTTCCTTCTACGCATGCGTAGAACCCTTCTACACATGCGTAGAAGGGTTCTGCGCAGAAGGGGATGCGTAGAAAGCTACGCATGCGTAGAAGGGACTTGTGTAGAATGGTTCTGCGCAGAACCCTTCTACGCATGCATAGAAGCCTTCGCATGTGTAGAAGGGACCTGTGCAGAACGGTTCTGTGCAGGTCCCGTATTGTCCGGAGCCGCGCTTGACAGGTATGCTATAAAGGGATATATTAGACCATGGATTCTCAACCTAAGGCTTGCGGGCTGAATGCAGCCCGCGGCGCCATTTCCTGTGGCACGACCACCACCACACCAGGAAGTGCCATGTGGTGGAGGAAGGGCAAAATGGCCATCCGGCCCCCGAAGCTGTCTGAGGGAATGTGACCCGGCCCTCAGCTTTAAAAGGTCGAGAACTCCTGTGCTAGAGTATATGGGATATCTGCTTTTTGGTTTGTGGGCAAAACTTACTTTAAAATCTGCTCCTTAGGGCTCTCTGCTATGGAGAAGAAATTGGCCGAGTACAAGTGTAATACAAATGAAGCAATTCATCTGAAATTAGGTAAGATTTTAAAATAGGAATTTGATGCATAACTAAACAAATATAACAGTTGCTTAACTCTCCATTTTCAAGGTGTTAAAGCTTCGAAAGTACTTGGGCTTTTGTATATTTTGCATTCTTATATTGTTACTATCACAAGGAAACAAAAACATGTGACAACAGAACAGCATTGATGTCAATTTGCTGGATACCCTCTGGTCTCCAAATGTATTGTGTGCTATAAATATGCTATGACTGTCTTGATAGTCATTATCATGGCTGCTGTCTGAACTGGATTACGAAAACAGGGAAGTTAGTATAGTTTAAAGAATAGTCTCTTAGACCTGGGTTCAAATTATATTTGAATTTGTTAATATTGCGAGGGGATTATTCTTCCATCCCTTACCTGTAAAATATTAACTTGTGTAAAGCCAAAATAAGTATTTGTCACCAAATTGCCACCTGTGGGTCACAATCGCATTGTTTATACTTGTCTCCCTATTGCTGGAATTTCTTTTCTCTAGATTTAAAGCATGTTCTTCCTAATTAAGTATTCAATTAATTTTTGGCGGCATTTTTATCATAAATCATGGTGGATTTGGTGTAAATCAAATCACATTTCGAATCACAATTTAAATCATGTTTTTTTCCTACATAGAAATAAAGGCTTAAAAGGTTTCACTTCTATTTTTGCTGCATAAATAAAAAACCAATCCTTATTTCATTAGGAGGCAGTGGTTGAACCCTGAGTTCTC
The DNA here is from genome assembly GCA_035047345.1 of Bradypodion ventrale. Lineage (NCBI taxonomy): Eukaryota > Metazoa > Chordata > Lepidosauria > Squamata > Chamaeleonidae > Bradypodion > Bradypodion ventrale. Next base: position 284,611,339 of record JAWDJE010000001.1, read on the forward strand.
TGTTTTCTCCGAAATCGTCTGTGAGTGGTGACAGTCCTGGAGATTCTTTTCCATAGGGAATTTCCTCCTAGGCAATCAACAAGAAGGATGTTGGGAGGAAAAAAATACCCCCTATAGCAGTGATGGCAAACCATTTAGAGACTGAGTGCCCAAGGAGGAGGTGTACGGCAGGCACCATGTATGCCCACACACCCATGTGACATCACCAATGCACCTCTGACGATGTCACGTGGGTGTGTGCGCCCTGCCCTGTCTCCACTGCTGCAGGTAAGCCCTGCGGCTGCCCCATGCCACTGGTGTCAATGGCAGCACCGCTTCCCCACCCACCCCTCTTCTTCCAGTGGGGAGGTGAGAGGGGAGGATGAAATCCCGCCCAGGAGGCGGCGGTGGGATGAGGTAAGGTGACCAGACACCACACACACACACACCCCTCCTAGGAGGCAGCAGCAGTGGTGCATGAGTAGGCACCGCATGTGCGCATGCCCCATTGGTACCAGTGGGGCTGGGCTTGCCTGCGATGGCGCACATGCCCACATGTGTTATATGTTCACCTACACTGCCCTATAACAAGCTGGTGGGGCTTTGGACATGGCAAAACAAACCTATAGACAACCCCACCCCCACCCCCCACCCCATACACTCACATAGGATTCTTCTACCAACTTTTCTGGACTTCATGTGACTTTTCTTAAGTATTTTGCCCTCTGTATAATTTTATTTTCTCTTCCCTCTTCAGTCCGCTTCCCAGAGGATTTGGAGGATGACAGCACCACATTTCATCCAGAGTTCAGCCATCAAGTCTTTGGAGATGAGTAAGTGCTGCTAGAAGATATTTTTTAAAGATTGACTGTCTTAAAATAACAATCAATGCTTATTAAATTAAAGATGGTAGCCTAGTGAAAATACTTTTTTGCCTTTAATTGCTTTTTTATTTTGTGCATTTAATTCTTTAATGGTGTGAATCTTTTCAATTTGAACATAAAAAACAAACATATTCATTTACCATTGAAATATTCTATTTGGCTGTGACTAAGGTTTACTTAGTATTTTATGGCAGCATCTGTCTCAGTTTAGCTGTCTGGATAGCTCATTGAGATTCAGTGCCTTGGTCAGGAGTTTGACCTGTACAATGCTTCGTAGCAGAAGAGCCAATCTTTGTGGTCTTGACTAAACAATGTGATCCCGGAGTTCCACCAGAAGAACGGGATAGTAAACCTCTTTTTAGTACTCTGTACCTGAAAAATCCTGGAAATGGTTGCCATAAGTTGCATCAAAGTGACAACATTAATTATTTTTTATTATTTGCTTAATTAGTTACCATAACTAAGAATAAAATCCAGTGTCGTCATGTATTGATGGTACAGCATCTGCTGGCAGATTATCTTTCTTGAATGCCTCCCCCCCCCCCCCCCCAATATTTTACTGATCTCAGAAGGGTGGAAGCCTGAATCATCCTTGATCCCTATCAAGATTGAACTCACAACCATTTGGTTGCACTACAGCAGTGTAACCGCTGCGCCACCAGGGCTCAGACAATGTGTAATTGTCTGAGGTCTGATGGTATAACAAATAGAAATCTATCTGTATATTGGGACTTCTTGTTAACATGTCTTATTCTTCAGTATCCCTCAGCTCGTGTATATGGTATATAGCTATATAAAGATTCTTTCGGTCATATGTAGTTTGCACTACAATTGATCTCAATCGCTGTTGATTGCTGTTGATTTTTAAAAGGTAAACATTCTCTGTGGCGTGAATGAAGGTACCATATGTTAAGTGAAAGATAAGTAAGAGCTGCTAAAGTTTCAATATTTCAGGAAATTCTCAAAAGCTACTGTTTAGTTCATTGCTGCGACTTGTTTCTTGCACAGTTGTTTACATAGAAATAGCTTTATTAGGGAGGGAAGAATTTTAAATGACCATGTAAATTGTTTCTAAGATTCTGCAAACTACATTACCTTGGTACTGTAGATGGATACAATAGTACTTTTTGAGATTCTAAAAATACTGTAGTAGTACTTTACTGTGGGCAGCTCTTTATAAGTAAACTTAATTGTTTCTAGAGCAGTGGTTCCCAACTTTTCTTTGGCTATGCCCCACCTAAGTATTTCTAAAATCCTGAGAGGTCCCCTTTGTGACATATAATTCTTATTATTCAAAAAGTGAACTCATATACATGTGGAGGAAGCCTAAAAGGCCATTCATTGTTAATAACTCATTCTCAAAATGCCCCTCTTAAAAATCAAATTGCCCCCCTGTGTGGTGTGTGCCCCATGTTGGGCAACATGTTGATGTGCAGGCAAAAGTTGCTAGTGTTGAAACACAGTTTAGGCTTGTGCATGCCAATAGGACCCTTTTCTAACCTTTGAAAATAAGGCTCCCACACTTACCATAACCTACGTTTGGAAGTTCTTTGAAATCCAAAAGCGTTTTCATGTGTGGTACAATGGATTGTTGTTTAGCACAAGCAAATCTTGTTCATTAATAGAAAATATAAACGTTGCCATATTAAATTAAAGGGAACACTTGCTACAAATATGCAATTTATTTCATTTTTTAAAAAAAATTAGGCAGTAAATCTGACTTAGACATGAAAGAAGAAGAAGTGAAATGACAAAACACTAATGTTATGCTTGGCTAATTTAGAAATGTGATCTCTCCTTAGATATTTGCAGTAGTGTCTGAAGAGAGGTTGCTACATCTTTCTGTGTAGTAGCAGATTTTGTTTGGGTGGAATTGATTAGCATTCAGCTTTATAAGGACAATTTTCCACCTATTTTTCTTTTTTTCTACAGTGAGGTTGCCTTTGGTTACAAAGGGTTGAAGATTCTTTTGTACTACATTGCTGGTAACTTGTCAACGCTGTTTCGTGTTGAATATACATCCAAAGTTACCGAGAACATCGACTGTGTAGAGGTAAAGTTAAATGTTAAAGATGTTATCTCAGGTAGTTAATTTCATTATTATACAGTGGTACCTTGGATAAAGTCTGATTCGGATAAAGTCGCAGTTTTCACGCACATGTGATGCATCGCATGAAGTCCAAAACCGCTAAAAAATGGACGTTATCTGAGGTATTTAGTATAGGAACCTTGGGAAAAGTCCATTTTTGGACGTTATCTAATGCATCGCCAATTGATTCGGATAAAGTCCAAAATCGGATAAAGTCCAATGGACTTTAATTTAATTTAATTTAAATTTAATTTAATTTAATAGTCATATTTATATATGCTGCCCACTCAGGCAGAACCCGACTCAGGGCGGCATTACAACAAGTTCTAAAAACACATAAAAACACTTTAAAAGACCCACATCCCACCCACTTTAAAAGACCCATATCCCACCCACTTTAAAAGACCCATATCCCACCCACCCATCCCACCCACTATAAAAAGAAGAAGAGAGAGTTCTTAATTGTTTACATAAGCCAGCAAGCGGGGACCGTGTTCCCATTGGGGCCCCACACCAGCCCTGCCAGCCAGGTCTTCAATCCTTTCCTGAAGGGCAGCAATTCTCTTTGAAGTCTTAGATCTGTTGGCAGGAGGTTCCAGAGAGTTGGTGCGGACACGGAGAAGGCCCTCCTTCGGGTGCTGGACAGATGTGCACCCCTAACTGATGGCACCATTAGAGAGCCCCTCCGGTCCGCTCTGGTTGGACGGGCAGACACACTTTATCCGAGGTTCTATTATACTTGGAACCCTCACTCTACCTTTTTTGAAGCTTTCATGATCACGTGCTTGTGCTCTTACTAATCTACCACTGTACATTCCATTGAAGTGAATGGAAATTATAGCAACAGTGGTTTTAATCGTTCAGGTTCTGGTGCCTTGAGTCCCTTATATTGGCAGAAAGGCAGGATCTGGATAGGAATTAATAAATGTTTGACTTAATCCTAGCATTTTGAGACATATTTCCATTTCAACAACTGTCAACATGTAACTTGATACAGTTACTGAGTAATATGTCATACACCCTGGACCAGTGTTAATTTAGTAATCCAAAATGAAAAATGCAGCTCCTTCCAAAGTATTATTCTTGATCTTCCTATGCTAGACTAATGCAGTCCAGTTCCCTGCTTGGGCTCTTTCAACACTTGTACTATACAACATGCCTGCACAAAAATGCTCACTTTTCATAAATATGGGATTACAATTGGACTGAAGAGAATCTGAAGAGATCCTAATGTGTATATTTTTGCTGTATTTATATCTAATTTCCTGAATGGAGTAGAGAAACATAATTTGTGTAATTTCACTGTATCATAAGGTAGCTCTAACTCTGTAGAGAAGCAGCCCGTGGCTAAAATCCTATTGCCCTACTACACAAAAGGCATAACATTTGGAGACAAAATTGTCTCAAATTAAGAAATCTTCATAGGGATTACCTGTTGAAGGCTGAGTCATGCGACTCAGGATACAACTACCTGTCAACAGATATTTTTCAATTAGAGACAGTTTACCTCCAAATGTTGCACCTTTTGTGTAGCATACAACAGGATTTCATACCTTGTAATGTCTGATAATGCTGTAAGTCTCACATTGCTGCAATTACTACTTCTGAGTGGTTGGAATTGTGGTAATGCCTGTCATACTAGAAGTGAAGAAGCTATGTGTAATTTCATTCCAAAATCAGATTGTAATCAATAGACATGGGACTTTTATATATTTCTTGGATTTGATCTCCCAGAATTAACCAGGAATTCCCCCAGCCAGAATTATTGGGGCTTTAGCTAGGAAATTACAGTCATCACAGGAATTTCCAGTTAAACATGGATGGAGAATGAAGTCTGTGACAGTCATTTTGTATCTGATGTTGGCAGGAGCTGGGACAACCTAGCAGGAGCGGGGAGGTTTTTATAGATGTTTTAAAAGTTTTAAATAATTCTAGTATTCGGTTTTAACTGTATGGGGGATAGGTTTTTTGACCACTGCTGTGAGCCGCCTTAGGTCACTTAGGCGAGAAAGGCGGCCATACAAATCTAAAAATAAATAAATAAAATTCCAAGAAATATGAAAGTCCCACCTAGTAACCAGAACCAATGATAATTGTATGTTTCGACATTTAACAATGATGTTCTTGATCAAAGGAGCTCAGTTCAGACTTCACTTGTTAGAAGCTCAAAAATCTATCATAAACTCAAAGTAGATACTGAGATCAACCTTGTCCAATAATTAAAGAAAGTGAAAGAAGTCAACTGAACAGGACACTCAAGCAAAAAAGACAAAGGCTAAACAAAAACCAAAGCCAACAGAAACCTGTTTCAAAAACATTGTCTCCACATTCTCTATCTTGTCACCAATCTCCTCTGGATAAGGAGAGTGAAGATCCTGAGGATCCAGTATGTTTTGGATCTGCCTCTGAGGAAGAGATGTCACAACCCCATGTCTCCTCATCAATTTCCTACCACTTATTAAAGTGGAGCTAGTTAACACAGATGACTCTAAGCTTTTGGCTCTTCAGGAAGACCCAAGAAACACACAATTGGAAAAGTTGTCTCTTTTCTGTGTGGCATCCTCCTTCCTTTGAAATGGCTGCTACTCTTAAGGAGTAGAGATCAACTCCCAAATGACAACACAAATGGTCAAAATTCTCAGTTGTCAGCTAAGGAGGCGATGCATTCTGCACTGCATTATTTCAGTGATATGCCACAGTTCTACCTTGGGCCAGAATGGCACTTCCCACTACCACCATTGTATGATTAAGGAGGATTCAGTGTGATAAACACATGGCTCCATTCTGTGGCTTGCCTCTACACTCATCTATGCCAAGTCATTTTATGCATCACCCTTAAAATGGGACTGCAGTGGCTCAAGTGGCTAAGATGCTGACTGGAAAGTGGGAGATCAGCAGTTCAATTTCTGAGTACTGCAGGACGGAATTAGCTCCCGTCTGTGTCCCAGCTTCTGCCAACCTAGCAGTTCGAAACCAAGAAATTGCAAGTAGATAAATAGGGGCCACTTTGGTGGGAAGGTAAACAGTGTTCCGTGCGCTCTGGTGTCTAGTCATGCCTTCCACATGACCACGGAAACGTCTGCAGAAGCAGACAGTGCTGGCTCTTTGGCTTTGAAACAGATGAACACTGAACCCTAGAGTCGGATACGACTGGCTTTCAAGCAAGGGAAACCTTTACCTAAAATGGGACTAGAACCTCAGAATTGGGATCACCCTGTTAAACTAGTTAAATGTTATACTTAAGGATCAATTGTAATGCAAAAAAGTCACATGAAATACTCAATTGTTGTATGAGGGGAAATATGAGGTTATTATGAATCAAAATGTGGGAAGTCTGGGAAGTCTTTATGTCTGAGACACTGAACAGATGGTGTGAGTGGGTGAAGACAGGTGAAGAAAAGTCCTATAAGACAAAGGTGAAGGTGACATAAGTGACTAACTGCAAGCCAAAAGGTCCTGTGGGAACAGAGGTTTAAACAAACAGTTTGTATGTTGTGTCTAATTTAATTTGATTGTGGGGAAAACCACCATTTTCTAAGGTCAGATAACAGTCACATGAAATATATAAAGATGACATCCCAGATAAGCAGAAGGAGAGGAGAGCATGGCCTCTCCTCCATAGATTCCAGCAGGTAATAATAATGTCATGTCAGAAATTATTCTGGGTTGAAAGGATTTTTGCTGGAGAAACTCCACTCAGGGGACACCTGAATGAAGCTCCAAGATATTTCCTTATCGAGGTGGTCCCTGTTTATCTACTTGCAATTTCTTGCTTTCAAATTGCTAGGTTGGCAGGAGACGGGACAATTCAAGCAGCTATGGCTTAGGTGAGATTAAGAGGTGTGTTTCAGTATTAAAGTCCCTTTTCAGGTTATTTTTGATCCTGTATTTATTTAGCCTTTGTATTTTTAAGTACATGCCAGTAATGTAGGGGCAGTTTTTGAAGAACCTTATCTGTTGGAATTTATCCAAAGCATTTTTGTGTTCTTAATTTTGTGCTCCTGTGTTCAAGTGCCATATTTTTAAGCTTATGCCTGCAACTCCATAAAAGTATGAGATGGTGCTAAGACATTTTGAACATCATGCCTGATAATATATTTTCAACAACTTTGAAGTATTTTTGAAGCACTGTAGAAGAATAAAAGCTTGTGATATTTTCAGTCTGCGTTTGTCTTGCATTATTGCAACACTAATATCCAGATGGTTTAGACTATTACTGAACTGTAAAGGTACAGACCACCCAAGGTGTAACCCATTGAAAAAAATTACTTTGTCAGCTGGGAAAGAACCTAGGCTTCTGGATTGCTCCGGGAGGGTCTCCTTGTGAGGCCTCCTCATGAGTAATGTGCAGAGCATCTTGTAAGACTTCTGACAGAGGCAAGCCAAGGCTTGGTAGGGTGTGCTCCCAGGTTGAATATCCCAGATGAGGTCCCTTTTCAGTGATATGCTACAGTTCTCTCCTGGGTCGGAATGGCACTTTCCATTGCTACCATTTTATTATTTCTGATAGAACGATAAATGCATGGCTCTGTTCTGTGGCTTGGCTTTTTGTTCACCCATGTCAACTCTTTTTGTGGATCATCCTTATGGGCATAGAACCACAGAATCGAAAGCACCTGATTCGCAATGTATACTGCCTGAACCGTAACAATCTCCTAGTATCAGTGTACTGGGACTCCTGGTGCTTTATGGGTGGGAACCATTTTGGAGCACTCTTTCATTGCTAGAGGAAATAGGGAATGAGCCAAATGCCCTTGAGAATTCTGCAAATAGTTATGTTGAGTCCTAAGAACTCGCAGGGATGCTTGAAGATTTGTTGCAAATCCCTACATGAAATGATTTAACTGACACCTCTGAGACTGGCAGACTGTAGTTATCTATTAGTTTCACTCTTCTTTAAACTATATGATAGTGTAAATACTTGCAGTACTTTGTAATTTGTATTTTAAGAGAACTTTTTAAAAAGTACATTAATTGCAGAAATGGAAAAGAAATATGAGTATAAATGACACGGATAAGAAACATGCCACCCTTAATACGTAGTTCTGAACTTACTCAATATTTACTTTCAACTCTGCCTTAAAACATTACCCTTATTCGTTGCTTTACAGAAGAGTATAAAGGGAGCTAACATCTGCCATGCTGGGTTATATCAAGAAGGTGCTGTTGTTTGTGTCACATAGACATTAAGGTTATATGGCTGCATTTACATAACCTAGTACAGTGATGACAAACCTTGGCACTCCAGACTGAAATTCAAGAACACCTGGAGTTCACCATCACGAACCTAGTACTATTGTGCTTAAGTTGTATCTGAAGTACTCATTCTAACTCAACTGAACATCTTTCTGAATTAAAATTTAGATTCTTAAAACATTTGAAATGTCTACCTAATGTGAGTCTTCATGTGAGGAAGGAGGCCTTCTTTCATGTTGTTGTTCATCTGATACAAATTATTCCTTTCTGCCTTTGGCTTTGAACTGGACATAATTATGAACTCGCAGGGAACAAATATTGAGAAAATGATGTATTCAGGAGGAGAGTAACAGCAAAACCACAGTGTCAGACTTAGCAAAATACTCTCCCTATCACCATCATCCATCAAATTTCAGAACTAATTTACAATTCAATGTAAAATTGGTGAATTAATTCTCCGTCTAAAAATGTCAGCAGCATTCTTATTTCTCTTTACACCTTTGTAGAGAGATATTTTGACAGGTTTTCTAATATGCTTGAAAGTGCAAACTTATATGTGGCTGCTCAAAAGTAAATCCCGTTGAACTCAATAAAACTGCCTATAAGTTATGCACGCGTAGGCGGCAGATATAATGTATCGCAAACACCTGATTCTGTAACATTGCTCATTGCTGATTTAGATTTTTAAATATAAAGTGCTACGTGCAGGCTAAGTAAGCATTAGGGAATAACCTTAGTTTGGCACCTTGAACTTTTTTCTACTTCCATAATACAAGCTGTGTTTTTAACAGCCTGTGCTTGTTTGTGTGTATGTGTTCCTGTTTCTTTAATGTTAGGCAAACCTATTTCAGGGACAAACCAAATGTAAAAAAAAAAATTCAGAAAGGACTAGTCACACACACACACTTCATTATTTTTAGTGAATTTGTCTTGCAACTTTCTTTTTCTATTATTTTTCCCCACTTAACTACTCAATATTTCGGTGTTCCATTTTCACCTTTTTGGCTCACTTCTTCGTTGTTCTATTCATGCCATTCTTAGTCTCTGATAACTTTCCTTGGAAGCAAGGCCTGACTTTTGAAAAATATTTGCATGTCTCCATAGGAGCCAGTATATAAGGGATTCTCAACCTGCGGCCTGTGGGCCAGATGCGTCCCACAGTGCCATTTCTCACACTGCCTCCACCACACCAGGAAGTGCCATGTGGTGGAGGGAGGGCAAAATGGCCGTCCGGCCCCTGAAGCTGTCTGAGGGAGCGTGACCCGGGCCCTGGCTTTAAAAGGTTGAGAATTCCTGCAGTAGATTGTAAAATGTACTCAGTATGAAATTATAATAGATGACATCCATCCAGTCCATCAAAAGGGTGGAACTTGACACACTGAGAACATCTTTTAACCAATTCTTACTTTATTGAGCCTGTTACATAGTGGAAAGTATAGTTCATAATGTTAGATTGGACCTGGAATGAGTAATACACTTTAACAAACCTTTCATCTGCCCACTTCCCATTAGAACTCACTTATTTTTGCTCTTCTCCTTTACAGTTTATAAATTATTAATCTTTTCCAAAAAGCAGTTTGTCATTTTCAAAAAAAATTGCATGTTTTAATCACACTTTAATTCTAAATGCATTTAGTTTATTAAAATGTTCTTAATAATTTTGAATAAATAAATGAGTCTGATCAGTAGAATAAGGCAGAAGTGAGTAGTTGTAGAGCTACATAATGGTTCTTCAGGCACATAAAGCTGATTAAATATGAATGCTGGTGGCACCAAAGCATTAAGAATGAATTGTGTTTGGGCCATGCACCCATGTTCTACACACACACACCCAAATATAGCTGATAGTAAAGTATTATTCATTTGCAGGTGCATTGCTCCTACTTAAGGGGACGCTAGTTGAAAGGATAGGAATTAGTAGTAAGTTGTATTAGCCTTTTGTTGTATTTTTTTGTCCTAAGCGTCTTAATTCCTTGTTTTGAATGCTAAGTAGCAAGGGTCTCGGTTTAGAATTAATACTCATCATGCATGTAAACGGTGTGAAAGAGCTGCTCAGTAAGTTAACACAAAGTGTTCTTGTGTCAGTCCTTATGGAAATGGATACAATACAAACATTACAGCTGAACTCACGGCAAACTTCATTAAGTAAAAACCTGGGCTCATTGTCCAAAGCAGCGTTTGAATGGAATGTACGCTCATTTTGTTGAATATAATGTCAGGCTTTTAGGGGTTGTATTGAGGGAGCAGGGTTTTGTTAAGTTGAGACCAATTCATTAAGTTTTATTGCCTGGTGAGAAGCGGCAATACATTATTGTGAAACTTCATCAAATATTCATGGTGAAAGAGAAGTCGTAAGTGTATTTAATCAAGTGGTCTTTTGCAGGCCTGAAAAGGATTATGATGTCTGCTCAGCTGATAGTCTGTGACATTCATGTTGGCTGTTTAACAAGGCTAATCTCAAAGGCAGTTTTGCTTGAAACTGTTGGCTTAATCCTTCAGTTAAACTTAATTAGAACAAATTTAAAATTAGTCCTATGGGGATTTATTTCTGGTCATTTTTCATGTTTTTGATTTAGTTATTAATGTGTTTTCACTTGGAATTATGTTCTCAAGGGTATATGTTATTGATGTTTGAATTGCTTCTGCACTCCATTTTAAACATACAGGCTGTACTTGTAATGAGTTGGCCTTTACTGCGATGCTGGTGAACAGTTAGCTAAATGCTCTTATTTATTTCGCTTGCCTTTACTAGACTTGAGGATGTCAGATAATCTTGTGCTGTGTAGAAATACGGATCAGTGGTCAAATCCTGTTGAGTAAATTCTACCAGTCTGACTGGTTGCAGGTGAGTAAGCCCTTAGAATGAAACAGCTCAGGATCTTAATTACTAGCAACCTGGCCCTATATCACCCTTACACCTGTAGAATTTACTCAACAGGATTTGACCACTGATCCGTATTTCTACACAGCACAATATTATTTGACATCCTCAAGTATGGCGAACCCTACAATTAAAGCATGAACTCTTTAATTCCCAGTAATTGCTGCTTCACATATAATGTTATCAGTAGTAGCAAAGTTCTTGCTTCAATCCCGGGGGTCGCCTGCAGTAAGACTGATTGCGGGCGAGTTGGGTGATCAAAGCAGGAATTCTTTAGTTACTTGAAATCTCTTCCTGTTGCTGATGTCATCATCCTTATGCAGGCATAATGTACTCAGCAGGATTTTAGCCACTAACAGTCCAGTGAATTCCATATTGAATGAAAGACTTCTGTGAGAGGTAACTGAAACACATTCTTTGTCTGCACAGAGTAGTGAAGCATTAGGAAAGGTAAAGGTTACCCTTGCTTGAAAGCCAGTTGTATCTGACTCTAGGGTTCAGTGCTCATCTCTGTTTATAGCTGAAGAGCCAATGCTGTTTGCATTTGCAGACATTTCCGTGGACATGTGGCAGGCATGCCTAGACACCAAAGTGCACATAACACTGTTTACCTTCCTATCGAAGTGGTCCCTATTTATCTACTTGCAATTTCTTGCTTTCGAACTGCTAGGTTGGCAGGAGCTGGGACAGAGATGGGTGCTCATTCCATCATGCAGTACTTGGGTTTTGAACTGCTGGCCTTCCACCTCCCAGTCAGCATCTCAATCACTTGAGCCACTGAAGCATTAAACAAAAATTTTCTCAAAGAAACCCTAAAAGTGAAGAATATGAATAAGAGTTTCTTTTTTTGTTCTGTCCCCTTTTAAAGTTTATTTCTGAAACTTAATGATGTAATGTTGTCAGGACTTAACACTAAGAATGCATACTTGGAATAATAAAGTTTTCTAATAATTCTGTTTTATAGTTGGACTGTTCTGTTATGGTAAACAGTGATTAATTAATCTTCTGTTAGTATGAAGATACTCGTATTTCCTCCTAAGAATAATAAGCAACTGAAAGCCTGAGTTAATGGGAAGCAGTCTTCTTGCTAGTTGAAAATATCTTAACTATATGATAGATCTAGATACAGAGAAGTATATTTTCTGGGACAGAGGAACATATCAAGAATGTTGTCCTTAAGTCCCAGTTAATTCTTTTTATTTAATGTGCTTTCTACACGGCATTTTATCTTCTAGTGGTAGCAGTTTCAAGAGCCCACTTAACTGTACAGGTGTTAACCTATTGTCCTGTCCTGTCCTAAAGGAAGACAATTGAAAGGCAGGCAATAAAATGAGTTGTTATGCCATGAGCAACATTGATGAAATGAGTGGTGAAAGGTCACCATTTTTTTTTACACCTTTCACTTCCATTTAGAGGGGGCAAAAAGTTTTCTAAGAATCTTAAATTGGGAATAGTATAGTATATTTGTAGCAAATATTGGTGGATTTCTTGGACAATAGTTTGTTAAAAAAATATGAATTTATCAAATAACTGTCTTCCCAGATTGTTTGGAGGGGGCATAATATGTTTGAATACTCTAAGCTTTGTATATTAAGAACCACAAGAGGGCACCTAGTGAATGTTATGGTCCCATACATAACATTTTTATTGTTCCTAGGTCAAAATGTCTGCAAAATTGTAGGAAGCTACAACCTGATACTTTGAGAAATGCTGGCAATATAAATTTCATTTTAACCTGAATTCTAAAAACACCAGTTACTGAGGAGAATTACATTGCCTAAATTTTCTGTAGAAAGTTGACTTTTTATTTTCTCACTATATCTCTCTTGGTTTTCAGGCCGATGATGTGGAAAGCAAAATCAGAGATCTTATTCCACAAGGCTTTAATAGTAATACAGACGACTTTGTATCTCTGTTGGAAAAAGAAGTTAACTTCAAACCATTTGGAATACTATTACATACATATTCTGTGCATAATGAGGAAGCGGGTGCAGATATAACATACCAGATATACAAGGTAAAAAGAAAAGTTCAAAATGTTGGCTAGACCAAAGTGATCCAGACTTAGTATAATTTTGAAGTGATCCTCGTGCAATTTTTGCTGTATAAATAAAACTTCATCTTTGCAAGATTGTACTTTCCAGTATACTTATAAATACGGTAGTTTTTCCACCAAAGCATTTTATTATACCCTGCAGGATACTCGCTTCCCTCTTGTGAGTTTCACCTGACTTCTTTTGGCTTTTTCCCTAGGCTGACATGACATGCCCAGGCTTTCAAGAGTATCATGAAAAGCTTCAGACCTTCTTGATGTGGTTTATTGAAACAGCAAGCTTTATTGATGTGGATGATGAAAGATGGAACTACTTTCTAGTGTAAGTACAGTTCTAAAGGAACAGTGGACCTTATTACCTCCACAAAAGCTGCATTTTAATTGTGGCTAGCCAATTATTGGGACAGTATAATGATATTTTTCCCAGGAAAGGAAAACTATTGTTTATTAGTCCAGAGTTCGCGTCCATTATGTTATGTAAGACCTTGAGAATAGAGCCAAATTAAATACTGTTGTCCGTTGGAGCTCTGAATGTAGGGCTTAAACAGTAAAATGAGCTTTGCCTGTGTTTTCTTTTACTTGCCACCTATTCTTCTTCATAATGGACAAGTGCGCTGAAGTGCTGCAAAGAGGGCTGATTTATCCAAGTTGCTGCACACCAATTAAGTGAATTGTACATTCAGGACGTAGCAGGTGTATCCATTGGGCCCTCACAGAGTAGCTTGCTGACACTAAAAATTCAGTCAGAGAATGGAAAAGAAAATGGACACGGCATGGGAGCGCGACTGTAATTGACCTGCTTGGCTTTTCTGTTTTATCTGCAGATTTGAGAAGTATAATAAGGACGGAGCTACACTTTTTGCGACCGTCGGCTATATGACAGTCTATAATTACTATGTGTACCCAGACAAAACCCGGCCACGTGTAAGGTAATTGGCAGCCAAACACGTGCCTGGCCTTTTATTCTCAAAGAGTGTACTGCTGAAGTTCCCAGTACTTGTTTATAATGAACTTAATTTTATTTTATTTTTAAAAAATGAATTCCATTTGCTTTGCATTTATTTATTTCATTGTTTATATCTGAAATGGGGTTGCAGTATAAAAATCATCATGTACTGTATTGTATTGGGAATTGTTATGGGAGTTTTGTATGTAAAGCCTCTAATGAATTTGCAAGTAATTGTAGTTAAGTCTCAAAGGGAAAAATAATCTGGTTTTAGCAGATGGGATACATTACTTATTTTTATTAAAAGTTTTGTATGTTTGTTTCTGTAGCCAAATGCTGATATTACCTCCGTTCCAAGGAGAGGGTCATGGGGCTCAGCTTTTAGAAACCGTTCACAGATACTACATGTCATCCCCTGCAGTGCTTGATATAACAGGTATGTGGAATGAGTCTGTCTTTGGAAATGGGAATTCATTGACATGAAACTTCAAACATGACTTTCCTGGCTGTCTGTGCTGTAACTTCATGGATTCATCTGTCAAAATCAAATAGTCTTTGAAAGATTAACTTAAGCAGAGGTCAAGGTTAATACTACCCTTCCTTATGTAAGAACTGCATATAATGTAATTCTTCAAATCCTTTCCTTAGTGAGAACAGTGCACCATGGAAATCCAATCCGTGTTTTGAATGGATGATCAGTTAATTTGCATTTTTTGCCATACAGCTGACTTAACAAGAGATTTAAGTTTTTTTTTAACTTCTTGCAGAGATTGCTTCCTTCAGGTAAAACAATAAAGGGGGGGAGCTTTGTGATATTGTATACCCCATTGTTTTTATCCCAGAAATGTATAAATGTCTGATGAATTTGAGCTTTCTAAGTGAAGAATTTTTTTTAAAAATGCAATTGAAGTAAACTTTTTGAGAAAGTTTAGGTGCATAGAGACTTAACAGATTTATCGACGCATAACATTTTATATATTGCAGCTCATTTAGTGAGATTCTACAGAAAGACTGATATACTTTTGGCTGTTTAAGCATAATGGCTAGAATAGGGGTTCACAACGTTTTCCCGACACAGGCCAGACATGATCCCGACATGCAGCTGCAGGGGCCGGAGGCATGTTTGCCTTTAGTACTTACAAAATAAGTTATGCAGTTTTTTGTCATAGGAATACCATACTGTATATAGTTTTACTGAGCTCTAGTCTTCTTCTTTTGTGTCCAGTGGTCTGGTGTAAGAAACAAAGTTGCCAGTGCCTGGCATATGGTCAAGTATGGTTCAAAAACTTAAAAAGTATCCACAATACTGAGCCTCATTAAATATCTCAATAGCAATTGCACTTATACAGTATACTGTCCCATAGTGTTTCATGCACTCTCTGGCAGTTCACAAGATAACTAGTATTTTGCCTCAAACATGCTAGGTACTCATTTTACTGACTTTGGAAGGATGAAAGGCTGAGCCAACCTAGGTCCCCATCAGGTTCAAACTCACAACGTTTTGGCTGCAATACAGCAGTTTAACGACTGGGCCATCAGGGCTCTTAATGGATCTATCTTTACCTATAAGGAGGGATGTTAACCGTTGGACTCCAGCATACACGCCCGCACCCGTCCATACTATCCCGTACCGAGCTGCCCGCACTTGCCTTTACCCAGCCCGACCATCGGTGCAAGGGTCTGTCAGCCGTCAGTGGGGCAACCGTCCCACGAACGCAAACAACAAACAACTTCAAGTCCCAGCATCCTCCACGCCGCGCAACCCCTCAGTCAATCAGGCTGACAGGCGAGAGCAAGGAGAACATTGGGAAAGACGGTGCACCCTATACAAAATGAGCCGCGGAAAAAAGCCGCTGCACGAACACAAACAAAAGTAAGAAAACTTCAAATCCCACCGTCCTCCGCACTGTGACCACTTCAGCCAATCAGGCTGAAGGGCGCGAGTGCACAGAATGCTGAAAAAGTCAGTGTTTGAAAAATAAAATAACGCCTCTTGCAACGGGAATGCAAGGCCGCCACAGGCAGACGCAGTGCCTCACGGCCTCGCTAATCCAAACCCGCAAAAAACTGGCGAGACAACTGCCGGCCTTCTTTCCCGGAGCAACAGGGAGAAGAGGGACTCCCTCTCCTCCCTGCTACCCCGCCGAAGACACGGCGAGACCACCACCAGCCTCAAGGTAAGTTGAGCCGGGGTGGGGAAAAAAGCAAGCATCGTGCAGCACTTGTTCAGGGGAAGCACACTCCCTGGCGAATGACTGGATGCTGCCTTTGTACTACCCACACCACTGTTTCGACAACTAGCACAAAACAGCAGTGGAGGTAATAGAAAAGCAGCAGCCAGCAATCCGTAAGGAAGAGCACCACCCTTTACGGATCGTTGCCTGCCGATCTCCCGTTAGGTAAGCCTGGGGAAAAGAAGGCCGAGAGGTGAGAACCATCGTGAAGCAGATACAGTGGAACCCCGAATAACGACAAGACTTGGTTCCCCAAGTCACGTTATTTGGATTTCGTCGTTGTTCAGGCAGAGTTTTTTGTAGCCCATTTTGGAGGCTCCAGGAGGCTCAGGGGAGTCAATCGGGGCTTTTTCCTGCCCCCTGCCCTGCGTGGACGCTGCTGCAAGCCCAAAACTGCGGCCAACAAAGGAGTTTTCCCTACTGTTTTGCCTTCCAGCAGTCCGGGCAGGTGGGGCCGGGCAGGTGGGGGGGGGTGTTTGGAAAAAGCCCCAATCGGCTCTCCCTAGGATCAGAGAGGCACCCGGGGTGCCTCTGCCCACCCACCTCCCCAAAAGGATGACTGGTCTCCTACCTGTGCTGGTTGTGGAGGAAAAAAATCTATCCCTGGCCTGCCCCGAGGCCCCCGACAAACAGCTGAACAGCGTTGCAGCGGCTATTTTGCTTTTTTGACTTCAATTCCCAGAAAGCCAAAGCTTCCAGTAAAAATGCATGCGGCAGCCATTTTCTTGTACAGGAGCTTTGGCTTTCTGGGAATTGAAGTAAAAAAAACAAAATGACCACCGCAATGCTGAAACACAAAAAAACTGCCAGGCAAGGCCGGGCAAAATATGCAAGTTTTTAATAAAATGATGGAAACAGTCTGCATTCAGTGAAATGGTATTATGGGATGGCAGAGAAAGTTCAGGATCATGAACTTTAGAGTACTGAAGTTTATATCCTGGCTATCAGTAGACACAATTTTGAAAAAAGTGCATTTCTGGGGGAAAATAAAAAATAAATCTTTGATTGTATTCCCCATAAGTTAAATAAAATAAGATCCATTATATCAACAACAAACTTCTTACGATGCATTACACTGGAATTTCATAAACTGTGCTCTGTTTTTAAAAGTTTTTAAATTATAAAACAAGTCACATGTAAGAACAAAAAAAATGCAAATCATCCCCCCTACACACAAAGTGAAGCTATAACTAATTTTCCTTTCTCTATGGAGCCCCATTGCCTTTCCAAAAACTGAATTAGTTCTTCTGAAGATACGCATCACTTCCTCTTTATTAATACAAAATCAATACATTCTCCCCAAATGTTTATAAAAAATATCAATCCCTTCTTTAATATCTAACATTAATTTGTCATTCATAGCTATATCCCAAACCTCTCTATACCATTCATTTAATTTAAAATTATACCTTGTTTTCAAGTTCCTAGATACAATTAATCTTGGCAGAGTTAGTAAATTGCTTTCAGTTTTAAGTTGCATAGTATTGAGACCAATTCATTTATAAAAGCCTTTTCCAACCTGGCACTTTTCTGGATATATTGGACAGTATACACAGGCGATAGATACCTGAAGGTGTCAGGTTGAGGGAGGATATATAGTTAAGTGATGTGGTTTGTTTAGATCAAGAGTGGTCATTTTATGGGCCACATGCAGTCCCTCAATCTATTTTGTGCCTCTGATTTTTTTTATTTAATTACCATTCCAGCAGTTCTTTAAGAGTCTTTTAAAAGTCTATAACCCTCTCCCTATACAGCTTTTTTGTGGCAAAAAGGGGAGGGGGAATCCAAAACTGAGAGTGAGCATTCAGTTTTGTCCAATTTCAGATGTGCCACAGGGGAGAATTTACCCCTGACCCCTAAAGCTTGCCAATCCCTGGTTTAAGGTATTACTTGAATGTTTGACACATCTCTCTATCAGTTGTTTGGATTTCAATCCTACTTATAAAAGATTTACAGATTTTTAAAAACTTTTATGTCATTTGTAAAAGAAACTATAAAATAAAATAGATAACTAAAGACAAAATTCTAATTAAATCTACACGTCTGCAAATAGAACCGTTTATCTGAAGCTTCAAGTCTGTTATCTTTGACAATACAAAGAAATTCAGCTAGGTTGTAGAGCG
Organism: Bradypodion ventrale; assembly: GCA_035047345.1. NCBI lineage: Eukaryota > Metazoa > Chordata > Lepidosauria > Squamata > Chamaeleonidae > Bradypodion > Bradypodion ventrale. The sequence goes on from JAWDJE010000001.1 coordinate 284,629,724, forward strand.
TTGGAACATAGCGTGTATTTTTTTCAGTAAAACTGCTCTAAAACTGATTTGAAATTGCCCTGTGGAATAATCTGCTAGGGAGCATGCTGTTTTTAACTGGAATCTTGAAAGGTAGGGAGAGATGAATTTCTCTTTTTCATCCTTTTCTCATTGCTGCTGTTAAGGGAAAATTGGGTTGGGGAGCTAGAAGGGGGAGAGGAAATTATGAAAGCGAGATGGCACTGAAAGTTACAAGGTGTCTCTATAAAGAAGACATCAGAGTAAGGGAGATGAAAAGGGTAATTGGATTTATAAAATGTTTGTTGGTTTAGTGTGAGATTGAGCTGGTTAACCTATGATGTGTTTTTTCCCTGGATTTCCTCCCTTACCATTTAGACCCTGTCTGTATAACTTTATTTTCACATTTTACTTGTAACTTTATTTTAGCTGTATTTTTACATTGTTTTCCTTGAACATTATTTTTAATAAGAAAGCTGGGATATAATATTAATCAATAATATAAATGATAAACCTCTACTAAATCATTGTCCTAATTACCATGACGTTGAAAGTTTAGAACTGGGGATTCTTATTGTACTATACTTTTGAAACTTCTTTAATTGTCCATTCTAGCCAAATTTTCCTTTTCTTTTTGGTAGGCAATTTAGGATTCCCACAGTTGTCTATGTTGTTGTAAAAAAAAAAATCACAATTTTATTCACAGCTCTTTAATATGAAAAATAATTAAAAAGCACAATTTTCTTAAACCCAAAGAATTACCAGAGCAGTAATAATAATAATTTCGTGTCAGAAATTATTCTGGATTGAAAGGATTTTTGTGGAAGAAACTCCGCTCAGGGAATGCCCAAATGAGGCTCCTTTCATATCCCCAAGAGCTGGGACAGAGACGGGCACTCAATCTGTCATGCAGTACCCGGGTCTCGGACTGCTGACTTGCCTGCCTTCCAGCTAACAAGGCAAGCTTCTTAACCACTGAGCCAGAGCAGTGAAAACTGCTAAGGCAGCCTTTCTTTATATTAATTGTGTGGCATTAAGGCAGTTCTGACTTGTAGTGACCCTTTTCAGGGTTTTCTAGGCAGAGAATATTAAAAAATGGTTTACCATTTCTTTCTTTTGGAGCGCCCCTGGGACTGTGTAAGTCTTACCCAAAGTGAGCTCTTTTGGGAGGCACAACTGAACTACCAACGTCTGGCTCCACAGCCTAATACCCAACTCACTGAGATATCCAGCCAGGGGTAGACTTTCTCGAATAACAAGCACATGGTCTGACATTGACCAGTAATTACTCCAATTTTAAGGGTAAAAGCATCAGCTGCTAACTTACTTTGAATATGTTAATTACTGAGTGCTGACTGCTTCTGTCAGATTTAGAGCTGCTTACATGCAGAATGAACACATTGCCTACAACAGTGATAGTGAACCTTTTAGAGACTGAGTGCCCAAACTGCAACCCAAAATTTACTTATTTATCACAAAGTGCCAACTGGGGAGGGAAGAAACGCTCCCATTGGGCTGCTGGGCAGGGATGGGGTAAACTGTGCTGGGGGGGGGAGGAGGAAACACTCTCGTTGGGCTGCTGGGCAGAGGGGTGGTGTGAACTCTGCTGCGGGAAGAGAAGAAGTGCTCCCATTGAGCTGCTGTGCTGGAGCAACTGCACGGGTGCCCACAGAGAGGGCTACAAGTGCCACCTCTGGCAAGTGTGCCATAGATTCGCCATCACTGGCCTACAACATCTAGCGCACAATTTACCCCCCAGTTAGCCCCCCTTACTTCCTGTAATTTAGAAGCTGCTCCAATTAATTTCAGGGCAGTTTCTTAGGTAGCGGTTGCTATACCTGATGTAATTAAGAGAGGTGAAGTGGGTGTGGGGTGGGGGTAGTTCTTGGCTTAAATAACTTTGGGAAATAGCAAAGGCTACTCATTTCCAGTTCCATTTATCCAGCCTACTATGAGCTCCAGTTCTATTTGGAGTAAATAAAAGGAAGAAACTACGGATATACCTGTTCCTCCCTGACTTGAGGTTTCTCTCTACTTCATGTGTTTCCCTTTTCTCTGATCCTTGTTTGTTACATGCTCTATAAAGGACATGTTGTACAACTGCTAGATTTCATTCCCTATGGACACTCCAGGTGTTCTTGAACTTCAATTCCCAGAAGCCCTGATCAGCAGGAGTGCCAGGGTTCGCCATCACTGACATATGTGGTGCTGACCTCCCAAGGATTCAATATTAAGACAGTATATGTATTTTTATAACATGTGATGCTCCTGATGACTAAATGTGACCAAAACACTTATACTAAAGTTTGCTGAGGTATTGACATTTTACAAATTATGTTTAGATAATCTCACTTATGCACACAGATGTCTTTAAAACTGCCAATCTATTTGCAGTGATAGAATTGAAGCTGAATACTAATGTTTAGACATATAAGGGCTCATTAACTTTCTAGATACATTATAAGCAAATGAAATTATAATCTTGTAATTGTTTCATAGTCCTCCTGTTATAGTATACTGCACACGCTCAAAGCTAAACTGATTTTTCCTTATACGTGATGCTTAATTACATAGTGGGTTTCTAAAATGTGTGTAGTATTTATTAATGGACATTTATAAAAGTCTCAGAAATGTTTTTTTTTTCAAATATGTAAGAGAAATGAATCCTACAGGCTACAAACAGGTCAAAGGCTGTTCATTAGCATACATCTTGCAGAACATTTCATGTTTCAAACAGAAGTGTAGCTATAGACTGCAGTGCTTAATGACCATCGAATCAACAGAGAACCTTCTATTTTGCAATGGGAAGTGTTTTTTAATTATCACTTAAGTAGGCTTTAAATTGAAATTATTATTCACATCATTGTCATAATCAATTTCTTGGGTATTCTGTACCCATATCTAACAACAGCTTGTATGTTAAATGAAAGTTTTAACTGCTACAACACATTAAAATACAAAGATGTTAAATAAAATGTTTAAATTTAAGGCTCAAAACATTTCTTAGACTGGGATAAATTAAAGTATAAGAGGTCAGACTGAAAATTATTTTCAGGTGTGTGTGTGTTTTGTCCAAATAGCAAGACTTTGAAAGGCAGCGGATGGGTTAACAATAGGAATTACACTTATAAATATGCTTAGCGCACTCTCAGGATGGGTCACAAAGGTGATTAGCATTTGCCCCCAACTAGAGACTCATTTACTGACCTCGGAAGGATGAAAGGCTGAGTCAGCCTAGAGCCTGTTGAGCTCAGACTCAGATTGTGAGCAGAGTTTTGACTACAGGACTTGCATCTTAACCCAATGTACCATGGGCATTATCTGTGTGTTAGATTTAGAAAATGAGAGATTACTAACAGCATATAAGACTTATCGGAGTATAAGATGTGCCCCATTAGTACCAAAATAGGCCAAAATAGGCCACTATATACAGTACAAGACACACTCCATTTTTCCAGTATATTTTAAGGAGGGGGGGGAGTGGGTCTTATACACCAACAAATATGGTACTGTACTTCAAATAAGGTAATGTATAAACTAGTCTATACATTTCCTGCATGCTTTTGCTATTACCTAAATTTAAACTTTAAACATATAAAATGTGTCAAGTTACAAGTTGAGGGAAATCCACTCATCCACATAACCCTGTTTTTTGTGATGTGGGTGACCCAAGAGAGTTGGTGTGATGATGGCTGTAGGACTCTCTTGCCTGTCCCACCACCTTAGTCTGGCTAAGGTTGAGTGTTTTTAACTTCCACATCAACTCTGTAAGGTAGAAACAATAGCAAATACACTTTTAGCTACTGCCTCATAGTGTTTAGAATAGAGCAGGAGTTCTCAACTTTTGAAGCTGGAGGCCAGGTCATGCTCCCTCAGATTTACAAATTTACAAAGCAGACTGATTTCTCACCAAACTTCCCAAAGACAAGAGCAGTCTTCTGCTCCTTACCTCGGAGTTGTTATTCAGTGAGGAGTTCGCGTATTGGTAGACATCTCCACGACGACATCCCGCACATGCAAATGGACTTGAGAAATCAAGTCCATTTGCATGTGGTTTTTTAGCCATTTTGATATCACGTCACCTACTAGGTAGACGGAACGTGACGTGTGCCCTCCGCTTTCACCTGTCCCAAGGGATCCGATGGAGGACGCTTTGATGAGTTTTAGTCCCGGCCTTACATCATTGACAAGAGATGGGCAACATTGCCTAGTTAGACCACTCAAGCCTCGACAAGGCTCTCACCTGGGGGGGGGGGGGGGGCTTGCCTCACACAGATAAAAATCATTCTTCCAATTAGGAAAGTACTAGCAACAGGCATCTTTTGGCCGTGAAGTCTATTCTCATGCTGATAATTGCAGGTTCTATGTCTTTTCAGTCGTGAACAAATGTTTCCAGCCAGCTAATTCCACCCACTAACTATAAAGCCTGAACTCCCTAGAAGGACACCAGAAGCCATGATTCCTCAATTTCTTAGCAAAATGTATTAGCTACAACCAAATATTGAGATATTTTTTTTTAAAAAGAAAACTTTTAGATTATAACATCTGGTTTCACTAATAGGAAAAACAAGTTCTAATATGTTGTATTCTCCTCTTTTAGCTGAAGATCCATCTGAAAATTATGTGAAGTTACGAGATTTTGTATTAGTGAAACTATGTCAAGATTTACCTTGCTTTTCTCCAGAGAAGCTCAGACAAGGTTTCAGTCAAGATATGGTAACAGAAGCTCAACAAAAGCTGAAAGTAAATAAGGTATATGATATTCAAGTGTCATATTGATGTGAATACCATAAAGGTTGCTCCAGCACTATCTTTTTGCAAATATAAGAATTAAATTCCCTTCATAGGAGGCCTTTTGATCTAATGCAAGGCTTTAGCCATGGAAGACATTCAGTTCATTGATTCTGTCTTGCTCTACAGCCTGAAAACAGCAGTGAGGGGGTGGGAGGTTGCAGGATGTCAGAGCCTGGGATGTAGGCAGCTGGCAAGTAACACCAAACACCAAGACCCAGGGCAACCAGATAGCAGGCCAAACTGTATCACAGTCCAAGAGTCCAAAATCATATCTGAGGTTGATGGGAATACAGGGTTGGTTCAGATGACAGGGCAAGATGGAAGTCAGGTGACCAAGAGCAGGTGAGGCACGGTATCTTCAGGGGCTGGAGCAGGGCAAGGATAGGGTTTGAGAAACAAGGATCCAGGTGGGGCACAACAGTAGTCCATAGGAAACAGGGCACGAAGTCTGGGAGCAGGAGCAAGGCCAGAGATCCTCAGAAACAGGAACTTACATTAACTCTGGAACCAAGCCAAGCAACTACATGTCCAATGACCTTCATTGCTGAGGCAGCTTCTGTGGAAAAGAGCTCAGTCTCCTGGGGCCTCCGGGCGGAGCTTATGATGGTCCAGAACCTTCCCTAAGGTACTGAGGTGGCGTCTAGCATCTGCAACTGAGTGAGGCTTTAAACTAACCTGCAAGTACTAGAGTTGCCTTCTAGACTAGGGGTTTAGTCCTGCAAGCACCAAAGCTACCTCTGGGGAACTCATCCTGCAGATACCAGAGCTGCCTCAGATCTTGACAAGGAGAGGGGAACCAGATGAAATTAGTGGTCTCTGATCCCCTATATACTTTACTTAGTGCAATTCCCTGACAGATCAAAGGTCTTTCTGTTTGAAAGCCTTTGTTTAGTGTTCAAAGTTTTTGTTACATACAACTAACTTCCCTTTAGCAGCTGGCTTCTCAGAAAACTAGGTTCAAGATACCATATTTACAAGTCCATAAAGTGGTCAAAGATTCAGTAATGCCTCTAATGAATTTAAGATTTTATTTTCTAGGAAAAAAGTTTCAAAAGGCATACGTATATCAAGGGTAAATACTGCTAAAGTTGCAAAATCCCTTAGGGGGAAAAAAGGAAAAATAAGGACAAAATATGAAAAGAATGATTTGTTGTTACATAGGGGTAACTATATTTTTCCTTCATTATTAAATCAGAGAGTGTCTGAGCAAATTCTGTCAATGATTGGCTCCTATGGAGATCATTAATTCATTCTTCTGCCGTATCTGAATCCAAATATTGGCGATCATCATGGTGATCAGCCATGGACTTTCCTGAGAATATAATGCAATTACCTTTCATCTGCCTTCCGCATCGCAGCGTGACACCCGTACCACTGATCCAGTTCCACGAGTCACTTTCTGGTCCTGAGCCCTTTTTAGCACGCAAAGTCCTCCTCGGCCCCAGGCCAATACTGATGAAGCTGTTGCCCTCCACCAAGACAGATTCAAGTGGGATTTAATCCACTTGGGGACCACCACCTTTCCTTGTGGATTTAGGCACCCAAACCATTAGTTAACCACCACCTGACACTCGGCATTGAGTCAATGGCAGTATGGTCTACTCTATTACCATAGCAGGATAACCTGGCCAGACTTATTCATAGGGTCACCATAAATTGGAAGTGATTTCAAGGCATGTAGGAAAAATGTTTTTACCAGATTATTCTCTGTTGCTGGTTACCAAACAACGGCACTCCTTTCCACAGGAGGCCAAGCTGGCCTCGTTTTTGCTTCTGCAAACTGGCAAAGACCATTTTCTTCAAAAGGCTTTTTCATAGTGACTGGCTGTTGAAGAGAGGTTTTTTTTAAATGGGGCAGTTGTATTATTGTTGTCTTTAATGTGTTTTCCAAACTTTCTACCTACTAGCTTTAAAATACCTGTTCTTTTTAAATATTGTAATAATTTATTGTTTTAATCTCATGTTAGTAGTACTGTATTTGTTTTAATACTTTTAGCTGCCTTGGGTCCTTTCTAGAGGAAAGGCGGGGTATAAATATATTAAACAAATAAAGCAAGTAAGCATAACCTCTAGTAATTGGTCTAAATGCCTACTATAACGTTAGGAGTATCCACTATTTGTTGGTATCATAAATGCATCAATAGTATATTGGTATTGGTATTAGGAGGAATTTCAAAGTGAAGGAGTGCTGACTTGGGCTTCTGGTAACTGAAGTGCAATTGAAGTGCAAAAACAGCTGGAGTGCCAAGGTTAGCCATCACTGCCCTATGGTTATGGAGAGTGATCAGTACAGTACACATTACCAACAGTGATTGGAAGAGTTATTATATCAAGAGTTTAAGGCAGGGGTCCCCAACCTTTTAACGCCACAGGCTGGGCCTCTTTGACAACTGAGTGGGCCAGTCATGTGGTTTCCCCGGTGTAAACGCTGCTGTAAAATGCGTCCAAGGGTGTTGTAAACGCATTTATTACAGCTGTAAATGTACAAAAATTCATTTACGACAGCCATAAATGTGTCCGCTTCTGGTGGAGCAGCGGTGGCACGGACCACATGAAATGGTGCCGTAGGCCAGGTCTGGCTACGGGTTAGGAACCCCTGGTTTAAGGATAAAAAATGAGTTTGAAAGTCTTGTATGGTTTAGATACCTGGCTCTGGAGCCAGAGGTCAGAAGTTTGATTCTTTATTGTGCCTAGTGCAGCAGCTTGTATGGCCCTGGGCAAGCTATGTAGACCTAAGGCTGCCCCCAACAGAAAGGAATTTTAAACCACTTCTGAGTATTCTCTTCCTGGAAAACCCTAGAAAGGGTTGCCAAAAGTCAGAATTGCTTTGATGGTTCACAAATATTATTATATTGAAGTCAGTAGTAATTCTAGGTCTCTAATTTAGATTACTGTCTTTTGTTTTTTAGCAACATACAAGACGGGTTTATGAAATTCTCAGGTTGCGTGCAACCGACATGAGTGACCCAGAACAATCCAGAAATTACAGATTGGATGTAAAAAGAAGACTGATGGGCCCATATAAGGTGTCTTTATTTTTTACTCTTGTGTACATAATAAAGCGGGACTGCAGTCGCTCAAGTGGTTAAGACGCTGAACTCACTGACTGGAAGGTCTGAGTTCGATTCTGCATGAAGGAGTACGCTCCCGTCTGTGTCCCAGCTCCTGCCAACCTAGCTGTTCGAAAGCAAGAGATTGCAAGTAGATAAATAGGGACCACTTCGGTGGAAAGGTAAACAGCATTCTGTGTGCTCCGGTGTCTAGTCATGCCTGCCACATGACCACGGAAATATCTGCAGAAGCAGACATCGCTGGCTCTTTGGCTTTGAAACAGAGATGAGCACTGAACCCTAGAGTCGGATACGACTGGCTTTCGAGCAAGGGCAACCTTTACCTTTACTACCTTACATAATAAAGCAATTTCACTGTTTAAAGAAAACAACAGGAGCACAAGAAGTTTGTGCCATAAATTAATAATTATAGCTCCACCCTTATTTTGTTTATGGATTTGCTTTAGTATTTGTGTTGAAATGATAGACTGGTGATGTTACAAGAGCTGGAGAACAAGAAATCAAGGCACAGAATACTTTGAGACTGCGTAGTTGCAATAGCTTGCTTGTACAGTAGGACCCTGTATAAGGAAAAAGCTCTGTTCCACGGAGCTCTTGGTTACACGAATTTTTTCGTTATGTGAAGTGCTATTGGCAATACCCCGTATAACAAAAAAAAGAGAAAATGTTCATTATACGGGGTATATGGGGGAAAATAGTTATGCAGGGTATTGCCAATCGCAGAAAAACGCTTCATTATGCAAATTTTTTGTTATACGAAGCGTTAGTTATACTGGGTACCACTGTACTAAGAACGAGTACCTGATCTCTTGGTCCAGGGGCAATGCATCTTTAGCAGCTCCAACAATCATGGCAGTACAAGCTAGTGATTCTTGGGAGTTGTAGTCTTAAAAAAACATTATATTGTGGAAGATTTGCCCTCCATCTCTTAAGTTGTTAGAACTGCTGACTTTGGACTGTGGGAGGTTGCACCTGTTCCCACAACCCCAATTATTACAAAAATGGAGAAAGCTTTTACTCTAAGAGTTTCCATATACTATAGAACCCCGGATAACGACAAAACTTGGTTCCACAAGTTGTGTTGTTAACCGGATTTTGTCGTTATCAGATCCCTATGGGAGATGTCCCAGATAACGACAAAAAAGTGTTGTTATCCGGTGCATCGATACCAAATGCACCACATAACGATGTTTTTGGGCATTTTTGTGTCCTTATGCGGGGCATCACGTGGTGCGTGATGGCGCATCGTTATGCGGTTTTGTCCTTATCCGATGCTGTTGTTATCCGGGGTTCTACTTGTATCCTCAAATAGCCAGATTCCAAAAAGCTGGGGATGCAAAACATGACAAAAGTGCTCCCATTCTCCAGAGGACATGGGGTTTTTCTGAGCCAACATTTTCCACTTAAAAAATGGTGGTGCTGGTGGTGAAGAAAGCCACGCAGCCCACCCCTCTTTTATATTATAAATTTGATTAAGTGTACAACAGAGAATGTGAAATGAAAGTAATAAACCAGTTGTGCATCTCTGAAAGTCTGCATTCTAATGAATGAAGAAATGCAGTAAAAATTTCTGAATTATCCATGAGACTTACAGATTTTGGAGTTATGCTGCTGAGTCTTTTGCTTTTAAATAATAATAGCGAGTTGTGATAATGCTATAATGTTAGTCAATATCCCTTTTTTTCTTCTTCAGAAAAAGCAGAGAGAGATTGCTAAAATGAGAAGATGTTTGAGACCGGAAGAGCTGACCAACCAGTTGAACCAAATAGACCTAAATTTGCAGCACAAACAATTAGAAGAGACCTTCCAGCAGCTTGTTTCAGATTATCGAAGGGTCCTAGAACGGCTTGCTCAAGTTTGATGATTCTCAATAGGAAACGTGCAGAATTCTGTACATGTGTTATGAAATACATTCATGATCACTGCTTCGCTGCAAAATCTCATGTGATACTTTAATCACTTACAAGACGATTGTGGTTTTCTGTGCATTTTGAATATTTTCTATTTTTGTGTTGTAGATTTTTTAAAAAAAAGACTACTTAGATTTTGGAGCACCTTGCTGCAATAAAGAAAGTAGATTGACCTGCATTAATAATAATGTGTCTGAATATTTTGATCATTTGTGAACAGCTGTCTGGAATCACTGTCCACATTCCTTGTTGACTCATTCTTAGCCTGTGATCTACAATTCCAAGATCCTTCTTGCTAGTAGAATTACTGAGCCAAGTTTCCCCCATCTTGTAACTGCATCTAGTTTTTCCCCCTAGGTGTAAAACTTTGCACTTACCCCTGTTAAGTTTCCTTCTGTTGGTTTCAGTCACTATCAAGATTTTTTTGAATTCTGTTCCTATCTTCCAAGGTATTAGCTATTCCACCCGGTTTTGTGTCATCTGCAAATTTGATAAGTGTTCCCTGCACTCCCTCATCCAGGTCATTTATGAAAATGTAGAAGAGCACAGGGCCCATGACTGAGCCTTGTGGTACTCCACTTGTATACCCCCCTCCCAACTTGAGAAGGAGCCATCAATGAGCAGTCTCTGAGTATGATTCTGTAACCAACTGTATATCCACCTAACATTTGTGCTATCCAGGTAGTGCCTAGTTAGCTTGCTAATCAGAATATCATGGGGCACTTTTCAAAGGCTTTGCTGAAGTCAAGATATATTACACCAACAGCATTCCCACTGTCAACCATGGAAATTATCCGATTAAAAAACGAAATCAGGTTATTCTGACAAGGTTTGTTTTTGACACATCCATGTTGGGTTCTAATTATTACTGCATTATTTTCAAGTTGCTTGCAGAGTGACAGCTTTATAATCTGCTCCAGAATTTTTCCTGGAATTAGTGTTAGGCTGACTGGTTTGTAGTTCCCCAGTTCTTCCTTTTTGCCCTTTTTGAAGATGGGGGCAACATTAGTTCTCCTCCAATCATCTGGCACTTCACCCAAAATCCTGTTTAGCATAGTAAATTGCAACTTGAGTAGGGGCGTTTGAATAAATGAAATTTATGAAGAAGTTGAATCCCCACTGATTCAGTGGATCTATTCTATGGCAACTTAATACACTAAACAACAGGATGCTAGCCATAGATTTCTAGTTCATTTCTTTATACACTAGTCAGTAGTCTGAGTGTTTTCTTAAGAAAATTGTTGGAATCCTGTGCAAGATGCAGCATAACATTTTGGCTTCATGAATGTGCCAGGCATTCTGCCCAAGTAACAATGATTAAGTCAATTGCACAATGGGTTTTGTGTTTCCCATTTTGACGGATTCTGCAATGTGTGTTGGCAAAAGTGCTTCATAAATAGCACTTCCTCCTTAGTGTGATTGCAGTTACCACAGGCATAATGTTGAGGGAAATGTGAAAGGTACGTTAGATTTTAAAATACTGTATATTGTCTGGAACCCTCTTGATACTTGTTTAATATTGTGTAATCTGCCATAACTTGGATGGCTACCTATCAAAGATGCTTCAGTTGTGGATTTTCTGCAGTGAGAGTGGGCTGGACTTGATTATCCGTCTGGTCCCTTCCAACTCTGTAATTCAACGATTCTAATTCCAACTAATTGAATTCTGGGGTGCATTTCAAGTGAACAATTTGTATGTGACCCAAACATGAGATGCATACTGTATCATCAGCCATAGCAAGTTTCACAAACCAGGAAACCTCAGAGACCGCATCGTCCCTAGGACATTGACCCATCCCATGACAGCAAACCGAGAGGGCACCCTTCAGATACCAACTGTTGGGGAGGCTCGCCTCTCCAGCACAAGGAAAAGGGCCTTCTCGGCCGTAGCCCCCCACACTATGGAACCTCCTCCCGGTAGAACTATGTCTCCAGGCCCTGTTGCTAACATTTAGGAAAGAACTGAAGACATAGTTGGCAAAATGGGTCTGGGTGCCGGGATTGTCAACAGTCTCCCCTTTCTGGCTCGTCTGAGGCTCCCCCCTCCTGTAATTAATTTTTAATGTTAAGTTTATGCAGATTTTATATTTGTTTTTAGATAGTAAATGGCACAGCAGTGGGTAATAATGCTATATTTTAAGCGTTTTTAAATTGTTTTATATTGGTTTTAACTTGTGTTCACCGCCCATAATCCATTAGATAGGGTGGTATATAAATCTATTAAATTAAATTTAGAAGAAGATCAGTTACATTCTGGCTGTTGTTTACTGCCTTAACACCAGAAAAATTAAAAGCAGATACTAACCAGAATTGTATTTATTTATGTAAGCCAATGTAAGTTAAACAGTGTAAATTGCAATGGTACAATTGCCTCTAGTTAAGGAGTCAACATTTGTTTTCCTTGCTATTTTCAGTCCTGTGACAAGAAATACAAGTATCAATTCTATAAAAAAGTGATAAATTCATTGCCACAATCTATCATTTGACTTGCACCAATTTATACAATTAATAGAATTCTGGCCACTTATGACCTGTCATAAAGTCTCTTCCCCCCCCCCCCCCCCATATATTGCACTGTTTTTCTCTTGAAATGGGACATAACATCTCTGAAAACAATCTAGTCTGGTCCCACTTCCTCTTAATCAATGTGTATTAACTGGCTACAATTTCTAAAATGGAAATGGAAAAATTATTCTGGACAGGCTGAGGGGAACCAGTGGGGCAAAAACCTACATTTAAAACAGGATTCAGTACTAAATTTGGGTATATTTTAGCTTTAGAAAGTATCTGCATTTTACTTCTGGTAGAAAACCCAAAAAAGTGTCACCATAGATTAGATTAAATTTAACGGCATATAATTACAGTTACATATTGTGGTCAAGATTAAGGCATGCATTGAACTGAAGCTGGTGAAAGGATTTGTTCCTTGTTCGGTCACACAGTTGAGTCTGACCCTTTGCGACCCCATGGACCACGGCACGCCAGGCTCCTCTGTCATCTGCCATCCTCGGTAGCCCGCCGAGATCTACACCCACTGCATCAATGATGCCATCTAGCCATCTCATCCTCTGCTGCACACTTCTCCTTTTGCCTTCGATCTTCCTCAGCATCAGAGCCTTCTCCAGTGAGTCCTCTCTTCTCATTTGGTGGCCAAACTACTTGAGCCTCAGCTTCAGTATTTGTCCTTCCGAGGAGCAGTCAGGGTTGATTTCCTTCAGGATTGACTGATTTGGTCTTGCAGTCCAGGGGACTCTCAAGAGTCTCCTCCAGCACCACACTTCGAAGGCATCTATTCTTCTGCGCTCAGCCTTCCTTATGGTCCAGCTCTCACATCCATACATTACTACTGGGAAGACCATTGCTTTAATTATGCGGACTTTTGTTGGCAGGGTGATGTCTCTCTTTATTATGCTGTCTAGATTTCTCGTAGCTTGCCTCCCCAGAAATAAGTGTCTTTATTTCATGGCTTTTATTTCATGGCTGCAGTCACCATCTGCAGTGATCTTGGATCCCAAGAAGGTAAAGTCTGTCACTACTTCCATTTCTTCTGTTTTCCAGGGAGTGATGGGGCCAGATACCATGATCTTGGTGGGATTTTTAAATTTCAATTTTAATTTATACCCTGCCTTTCTCAGCCAAGGCCAACTCAAGGCGGCAACAACATGTCATGAAAATGTTGAGTTTTAGACCAGCATTTGCACTCTCCTCTTTCACCCTCATCAAGAGCTCCATACAGTGCTTTACTACAATTACAGAAATGCTCTGTACTGTAACTTTAACTTTCCCACCCTGTGGCAAGGCACTGTAAACTGTGGATAAGTGAAACCGTGGAAACGGAACTACCGGTACATATATGGGAGGGGGAAGAGACACCTGTAATATCCAAGAGTAATCTTTCTGTGCATAGACCATTTCTATTCTGCACTACATCATAGTGTTCCCTTTACATTAAAGGTTAGGAGAGCGATTCAAGTTGTTTGTAAGAAGGAACTGTCCCATGCATACCTGTCAAGTATCCCGGATTGACTGGGATTTCCCCTGCCGATTTTCGTCATTTCCTGCCTGGAGCTGCCGCTACCCCGTAATTTGGCAGCGGGGGGGGGGGGGGGATGAGTTACTGCGCATTCCTTCTGCGCAGCTCACTTCTACGCGTGCGTAGAAGGCTTTTACGCATGCGTAAAAGGCTTCTGTGCAGAAGGGGATGTGTAAAAGCCTACGCATGCGTAAAAGCCTATGCACACGTAGAAGTGAGCTGTGCAGAACATTTCTGCGCAGGTCCATTGTACACATGCGTAGAAGGCTTTTACGCATGTGTAGAATGGACTTGCGCAAAAACGTTCTGCGCAGAAGCGTTGTAGGCATGCGTAAAAGATTTCTGCGCATGCGTATAACGGACCTGCGCAGAAACGTTCTGCGCAGGTCCCGGAATCTCCGGAGCTGCGCTTGACAGGTATGGTCCCGTGTAGCTCAAAAACCTGCTGAATAAATGGAAGAAAAGAGTGGAGGAAGTTAGAACATGGGGCCTCAAACTGTGCCTGTGGAAAGCAAGCTGTGAGGTAGCCAAGAACGTAGCACCAAGTCTCATTCTCTTCCATTCACATGCTTTTTTTTGGGTCCCGAAAAATACATTGACAGTACAGTACTTTTAAAAAATCAGAATTGTCAGCCTTGTCTCTCTAAGCAAAACAATATGACTGATTGGGGAGTGGGGTGTGTGAGAAAACTTATTACAGAGGAGCAGCTAAAAGTGTGCTCTGATTTGAGGAATGGAACCTGGGTAAAGGTTTTTAAGGTCTCCCTTGCTCAAAAGCCAGTGGTATCTGACTCTAGGGGTGGTGGTGGTGGTGCTCATCTCCGTTTACAGCCAAAGAGCCAGCGCTGTCTGCGTCTGCAGACGTTTCCGTTGCCATGTGGCAGGCATGACTACTACTAGACACTAGAGTGCAAGGAACGCTGTTACCTTTCCTGCTGAAGTGGTCCCTGTTTATCTACTTGCAATTTCTTGCTTTCGAACGGCTAGGTTGGGTCTCTCAAACTGCTGACCTGCCGACCTTCAGGTCGTCCAGCTCGTCTTAACTATGTATCTATTAAGCCACGATCTATCGAGGCACTCCCCCACGCCCATGAAGCATTGGCAGGCAACTTGGCGTCTAGTTGCCTTCCCTCTCGGCTTCATCATGTTGGGCTCTTGGAAAGTTGGAACTAGTGCCTTGCTTGCTGTACAAGCAAGAGGGGCTTTTTTCTTAATAAAAAATATCAGTGTGCCGGGTAGCAAGGAAGGGCTGGAGAGGCGCAAGGGCTTCTTGCGAGGAGGCTGCTCTTTCCCTCTCGTCCTGCCCCTTTGCCTTCTCGCCCTCTGATCGCCCACAAACAACCGGGACTCGGGAGGGTTAACTCGGGCACCCCACGTGACCCAGTGCGCCGGTCCAAAATGGCGGCGCCCAGGAGTTGTTTTGGCACGTTGCTCCTCTGGAAGGGTAAGTCGGCTCTATGTCTTGGATGAGGAGCAGAGGCTGGGGCTGTGAGAGGGTATCTCCTACCTACCTAATGCAAAGAAAGTAGGAGACTGGCAGAGGATACTACGAGGAGGGAAGAGGAATTGAGCATATATTTGGCTTTAATTTCCTTCCTTAAACAGAAATGTTGTACGGAAATAGAAAAAATAGCAGTGGGTTGTATCTTGATTAGAGTAAAGTACTTGAAACAAATTTTAAAAAGGGGAAACTTTTTTGTGTGTCCAACAAGTCTCTTCTGTAGTGCAAACCTTGAGATGGTAGAGAGAGAGAGAGAGAAAAAAATCCAAAAGTTGCACGTTGCAGCCTCAGGATCTGAACTGAAGCCCCAAGACACAGGTTGAAAGCTTGTAAAATCATATTGACGTATTGCATTTAACTTAAGGGAAACGTAGACTCTACAGTCGTCCCTCCCTTCCCCTCTCGATCTTTTCGTACAGAGGATTGCCAGTCACCTAATACATTTCCCATTGTCTGTGGAAGGGTGCAGCTCCTCTTTGGTTGGGAACAGAAGACCTGCACATCAAAATTAGAAGAGCTGAATGTAGAAGGTTTGGAGACTAAATCTGTCAAAAGAGTTGAAGGTTGAATTTAATCGATGGCCTAGCCACAAAAAAATAAAAATACAACAACACCAGGACAAAATAAGAGTTTTACCTAGAGATTAGAAAAGGATGGAGGTTTTTTTTTTAATGTGGATCAGTTCTTTTGGGTCAGGGATGTACATCTCCCTGTGCATTGTGCTTTGAGCTGCTATTCCTGGCATTTTCTGTAGGGGGGGAGACCAAGGCATTCCTGACAGCTGTCAGTCTTGACAGCTTTAAGAAAGGATTAGACAAGTTCATGGAGGACAAAGGTATCAATGGCTATAATTATGGATACCTAAGAACAACCTCTGGGTTGGAAAGATAGGCAGGATATCTCTCAATGCCATTTCCAGGGAATCCTAAACAGGTGAAGGCATCTGCTTGGGAATAATACCCTGAAGCAAATGGTGAGCCACTGTGTGGGACAGAATGCTGGACTGGATGGGCTGTGGCCTGTTCCAGCAAGGCGGTTCTTATGTTATATAAAAGACCCTTCATTCCTTATACAAAATCCAAAATTGGCTTTATATTAGGGCGGGGGGGGGAGATAATAATTTTGTTGGACCACTTAAGTATAAAACAGTGGAAGATTTCAAGTCCAACAGGAATCTTCTTTGGGTTGTTTGTTAAACAGTTAGGAGGAAGAAGCTAATACAGTACAGGTTTATGTATGTTTAGTGAGATAGAATGTTGTCTTCCATTATGCATTTTTAGATACATATGTAGGCCCATGCACATACAGTGAGCATCTATTACAGGGGTTCCCAACCTTTTTACGCTGTGGACCGGACCATGCCCCCTGGACAGCTGAGTGGGCCGGTCACGTGGTTTCCCCCTATGTAAATGCTGCCATAAAACGCGTCCGAGGCTGTCATAAAGGAGTTTATGACAGCTGTAAATGCATCCACTTCTGGTGTGGCAATGGCAATGTGGGCCATATGAAATGGTGCCACGGGCTGGGGCTGGTCCACGGGCCATAGGTTGGGAACCCCTGATCTGTTTCATCAATAGATCTCCCAACTGCAGACCCTGCTGTTATGATTTCATGAAGTTCTACTCTTGTGTATGATCACATGTGACGAGAACCTCTCCAGCATTCTGATTTTTGAGAATTGGTCAGACTATATGCTCCCTAAGTTTGTGGAGATTTAAGAATCGTCCTTTAGACCCCAGGATGTTCAGAACTCTGCCACTGAATAGATGTTGCTGGTGCTTATTATACTGGTTTAGGTTTCACGGTGAACTGATGCAAAGTGATTAGATCCTCTCGCTAATTAGCCTTCTGTTGTGTATAAAACAGTATTTTGTTAAACTGACTATAACATTAGTCCTTGGATTGCACTCAATATAATGTCTGATAAAATGCTTTCATCTTAACATAAACAAATAAAGTTTCTAAGAATGTAAAAGTCTCCCTTTTTTCGAAAGCCAGCTGTGTCCGAATCTAGGGTGTGGTGCTCATCTCAGTTTAAAGTCAAATGTCTGCATCTGCAGACATTTCCATGGTCATTTGGCGGGCATGACTAGATGCCGGAGCATATGAAACACTGTTAACTTTCCTGCCAAACTTGATTACTTGTACAAATATAAATATTTAAGGGACCAAAAAACTATGTGCGTGCGTGTGCATGTGCGATGGTCTAGTATTGCTGAGCAGACTGGAACACTGTATAAGTCTAGTTGGGGAAATACACATCTTACTGCCATACTTTGTCTTGTGTTTTAAGTACTGTGCTATATCTTCAATCTAGGCAAAACTAGACCCATGTCATGTTGAAATCAACAGAACTTGATTACTGGCAAAGTCTAAACCTAGCATGTTCTCATAGAAGTAAGCTTCAGTAGGAAGTCTGCTTCTTGTAAAATGTGCACAAGACTGCAATGAAAGCTGCAACTTCCTTGTCTCATTTATGTCAGAAGAGCATTACCTACTAGGTTTATTGACTTCATCTGGATGGGGCCTATGTGGAAGGAAAGGAGAGGTTGCTAGAATTAACATTTTTCTTCCCCACCTCTTTATTTTAAGATAGAAGCTTAAGCAATACTTTAAAGCAGTACAGATGTTTTCTCTGATACAGTCTTTCTACATTGACATGATGTATTATGCTATTGTGGTAGGTTGTAAATATTCTAATTATTCACAGAAACATTAATTGCACCAGAGTGATACTCCCATTGCTAAAACAGAAATCAGGACAATGTCCTTTGAAAACCATCTTAAAGAGGCATGAAAGATATTAATATCTTCATGCATGTTGGTTTCCTGATAAATCATTACAGAGGAGAAATGTTGCATCTTCTTGTAAGTGGTGTCAGTCTTCAGAAATATTCAGTTCCTGGGTAAATACGGTTGCCTTGATGCACACACACACAGTGGTATAATTTTCCTTCTGTTTTCTTCAGTGCTTTCTCTGTGCAGGTGTGTCCTTCACCAAAGTCTCTGCTTGCTTACTTGCAGTTCTAAAGATACCTAGTGCAGGAGAAGATGATTCAGCTCCAGCGGTGCATACATCATGATGTGTTTGGTCTCTTGCACCCAGTGGCATGCTGTGATTGTCTTCTCATATAGCTGGAGGTCTTTGAAAAAAGCATCAGTGTCCTTTTCTGGCTTCAACTGGGAGCTTTTTCTCTTAAGTAATATACAGGTTCACAGTTTCAGGACATACATATTTGCATGAATAAAACAGTAGCGTCTGATTTGCAGAATTTCCATTCATACAATTTGCCCTCTTCAAAATGACTTAATGCTGCAGTATATTTAGGATAAGAAGGGTGAGGAAGTAGACATACTGTGTGTTCCTAAATTGATTGCAATCAGTATTAAGGCCATCATCTTCAGTGTATTAATTTAATGTGTTTAAGAGTGAGGGATGCATAAGGTAAGGAAAGCATAGTTTCTTAAAAGAGAGGAAACCCTGTGGTTGGATTTGAGTGTTTTGGGACCATTTTTTGATCATTGTTACAAGCTGTAAAGTCATCTCTGACCTATAGTGGCCCTGTGAATGAGAAGTTTCCAAAATGTCCTGTCATTAACAGCTCAGCTTTTACAAACTCAAGCTCTTACTTTAAGGCAGGGGTTCTCAAGTTTTTTGCGCCACGGGCTGGACCACTCACCCTCAGACAGCTGAGCAGACTGGACACATAGTTTTCCCTCATCGTAACACTGCCGCAAACCATGAGGGGCACATTTGTGCATGCATGGGTGCATTTATGGCTGTCATAAACACTTCCACTTCTGGTGTTGCCACCATGAGCTGGAAGAATGGCGTCAGAGGCCAGGTCTGGCCCACAGACCATGGGTTGCGGACCCCTGCTTGAAGGAATCAACCCATCTCGCATTTGGTCTCTCTCTTTTCCAATTGTGTCCAACCTTTCCCAGCATTATTACCTTTTCCAGAGAATCTTGCCTTCTCATGCTCAACTCCTGCAAGTTACAGCCTGTGGCTTCGCTTCCCTTAGAGAATCAATCCTTCTTGTGTTTGGCCTTCCTGATCACCTACTGCCTTCAATCTGTCCCAGCATAATTATCTTCCCCAGAGAGTTTTGCTTTCTCACAATGTGCCTCATCATTTTTGTCTTCAGAGACAGTTCAGGCTTGATTTGCTCTTGGAACCACTGGTCCATCTTTCTGGCAGTCCAGGGTATCCACAAAGCTCTCCTCCAGCAGCTTATTTTGACCTAATCATTTCCCACTGTTATCTTTCTTTACTGTTCAGCTTTTACACCTGCACGTAGTGATCGGGAATACTAGCGTGTGGATGATCACATCCCTCCACTTGATGACTTTTTCCTAATTCCTTTGTTGTTGCCCTTCTAAATCTCAGTCTTCTTCTGATTCTTGGCTGCAGTCCCCTTTTGGATTGATGATTAGACCAAGATATATAAAATCTTTCATTATTTCAGCTTCTTTGTCAGCGTTAAAGTGTGGTTCTTCTGTAGTCATGATGTTAGTTTTCTTAATGCTTAGCTGCAATGATGCTTTGCCACTTTCTTTTTTCTCTTTATTAAAAGTTGTTTCAATCATTGCTTGCTTCCTGTCAGTTAATGTGTTTTAAAGTTATATGCTAACAGTATTCTTAAAATGTAAATTAAACATTCTTAAGCATCCTTTTAAGAACTTTATTATGATTTTTTTGTGGACTTAAGTGTCTGATCCTAACTTATGGCCAGTATTTTTTTTCACAAGTTTGAAAAATGGATTTATTTTTAAGTATTTGTTCTTACAGTTTTTCATAGATTAAGAATTTTGGATGATGTCACAACTGTGAAGAGTTTTTATGCCTGTGGAACATAGAAGCAATATAGATTAATAAAGCTTGCAGAAGTAGACAAGCTGTATCACCAAGAATTATTGCAACATTGAAAAGACTTGTGTCTTGATACCCAGATGAATTTTGGTATGATTAGAAATGATTGGGTTCTCAACCTTTTCAAGTGGTGGGCCAGGCCATGGTCCCTCCAACAGTTGAGGGGGCTGGACTGGTGTCGTCTCTCCCCCCTCCCCCATTTATGGCTGCTGTAAATAAGTCCGCGGCTGATTCTGGTGACGGCAGTGGCTGGAGCAAGTGTGGCGGCTGGATTATTTGGTGCCGTGGGCCATTAATTGGGAACCCCTGGTCTAGTTTCATTCTGGATTTAACCCTTTATTTGTATAAATGCCAATTGTGATGAACTCAAATTTCTGGCATTTCCTATAGAGATCTGTAAAGTTCTATAGGGCTCTTGGGACAACGATAATAATTTTGTGTCAGAAATAATCCTGGGTTGAAAGGATTTTTGCGGAAGAAACTCCACTCAGCGAATGCCCAAATGAAGCTCCTTTCATGTCCCCAAGAGTTGGGAAGGCACAGGCACTCAATCTGTTATGCAGTACCTGGGTCTCAAACTGCAGACTTGCCAGCCTTCCCGCTAACAAGGCGATCTTCTTAACCACTGAACCACCGCAGCCCCACCACGGGACAATGATCAGGCATCTCTGACCAGACAGTAAATTGACTTAATAAGCAAGCTGCTTCTTGATATTGACAAATTAACCATTTCCCCTGCTCAGCAGAGAGTAAGGGAATGGAAAGAAAAACATTTTCATTGTTTAAAACTATAGCTGATGTGCTATGCCACATATTTTTAAAAATTAAAAAACTTTTCTTTGCTGGTTGAGAAAGCCTTTGCAGTCAGATCCACCAAGGTGGCTTCAGAGATAGTCTTGGGTGGGGAAAATTCACTTACCCTGCCCTCTACTGAGCAGTGGAAATGATTAATGTGACAGTATCCAGATGTGGCTCCACAGTATTGACAGGACCCAGTTCCATATGAATGGTCAGGCTTCTCGAATAGATTGTTTTAATCAAACCTGGCGGTTCCAAAGGGACTCACGCTAGCTCACTCCCTGCCAGTAGGCTAGTGTACCCGTAGTTTTGTTTTTTATTAGAACCCCAAGGTTCATCAGCAGGACCATGTTGGCCCTCAGAGCTAATTTGCATCCCCCAGTACCTTTGCTCAAACCTAAAGGCTTCACACTTCAATTTCTACATATATGAATTATTTAAAAATACTTTTTTAAATTCTAAAAAAAAACCAACGGCCTTTGTGGCCTTTGTACCCTCAGGGGAAATTACCTCGGAACCCTCATGTCCCCACTGAAATTAAATTTTAAAAAATAAAATAATGCCCACTAGGGAGTGCAAGAGTGCCTTTTAGATTTAAACCCAGCTTTTCGCTAAATCCATTTCTCACTTAACAATCTATTGTAATGGCAGCTTCTGCATTGCATAGCCACTACATTATTATTATTATTATTATTATTATTATTATTATTATTATTATTATTATTATTAAAATTAAAATTAAAATTAAAATTAAAATTAAAATTAAAATTAAAATTAAAATTAAAATTAAAATTAAAATTAAAATTAAAATTAAAATTAAAATTAAAAATTAAATATGAAAATTAGGCCATGCAGCCCTTGCGGCATGGGAAGTCTGAAAAGTGCCTATTAGCCCCACTGGGGTCCGTGTCCTTAGGCGAGAGATACTTCCACTCTGAGATTCATAATACAAGGTGGTAAAGAGCACTGGCTAGTTAGTTCAACAGCGTAATGAGTTGTTGATCATTTCTTGTTGAACACAAGGGTTGAACAGTTTTGAACTTTTGAAACTATCAGAACTACACTTATTGTGTGCAACATAAGGTGCAATGTTCACCAACCAGGCTCACCACCATAATTGTACTGTAACTATATATTTTATTTCACATAATCAAGAAGAGCATAGATAGATAGATAGATAGATAGATAGATAGATAGATAGATAGATCTTTATTGTCATTGTCCTGCACAGAACAACGAAGTTGGGGGGGGAACACTTACCAACCCAACAAAACCTAAACAAAATACAACTATACAAAATTATCAACATACCCCCATCCCACATATACACATTTAACCCCTAAAAAGCTCTAAAACTCTAAAAACTATATACAGAAGCTCCCTCATAGACTGCATTCAAAGCCAGAACTGCTTTTGGGTAGAAACTATTTCTCAAGCGGCTGGTCCTGGTCTTTATGACCCTATACCTTCTTCTAGAAGGCAGAGCATGGTGCTTTTGAGACCGCTTTCCTTTTGTTTGGTCTACTTTTGTGGTGAATATTGGTAGAGGTTTACAACTTGTAAAAAAATAGTATATGTTGTTTTATTTAAAAGAAAACCACTTTTTATTACTTTACTGCATGGCAAAGGTGCAGAGCAATAGACCTTTGGTTGACATGTCCGTGTTTTGCAGATATTGCATCCTGCAGAAAGAGGCCTTTTGGCTAAAGTGGTGTGCTAATTTGATTTTATTTATTTTTTAGTTCTCAGTCACAAATGTCTGTCAGGCTTTCTGGCCCACGGCTCTTACCTCCTGACACCAATATTTCATCAAGTTCAAACAAGCAGACAACCTGGACCGAAGCCTAGCTGTCCTGTTGTGATGAACACAATCCCTTGGGTTAAGGAAATCTAGACTAGCGGGACTCCTAAGGGAGTTGAAAGAAAAGTGTCTTCAAAGCTCAGTCCTGGTTTTTGCCAGTCTCTTTGTGTGTGTGATATGTAGTCTGCTCTGTTGCCCATCATCCTGATGAAACCCCTTTTCACCAATTTCAGCAGAAACACGCTCTTAATAAAAACAAATACAAAGTGTGAAAAATGCAGGGAATCTTGATTACTGTTTACAGGTCATGTTACAGGAGTGACTAAAGGAAAAAAACCAGCTTATTTATAGCATTGTATCTGGATTTTTGTTTCAGAAACAGTCCTAATATTTAAGTTAATAATAATAATAATTTTGTGTCAGAAATTATTCTGGGTTGAAAAGATTTTTGCTGGAGAAACTCTGCTCAGGGGACGCCTGAATGAGGCTCCTTTCATGTCCCCATGATCTTTCCCCACCAAAGTGGTCCCTATTTATCTACTTGCAATTTCTTGCTTTTTGAACTGTTACGTTGGTAGGAGCTGGGACAGAGATGGGCACTCAAACCGTTGTTCAGTACCCAGGACTTGAACTGCCGGCTTTCCGGCCTTCCAGCTAACAAGATGAACTTCTTAGTTTAACATTTAATGTTCTAAGTAAGTGACTTTTATTCTTCTTAACATCTTATTTCTTAAGCTGGAGTTTTAATGAATTGATGGAAAGTCTAGTAATCATTGCTTCTGTGTATCATAACCTTTCATTAGAACTTGTACGGGTTTCTTGGAAACTTGACTGACTTAGGCCAAGTAAACTTCATCCCTAACACAAGAAGACCCAAATGCAGTTGGGTGCATAATATTATGTGAAATAAATGCCACACTGTTAATTATATTTATGCTATACAGTATTTGCTTCTTCCAGGCCAAAGAACTCTGTAAAATGTAATGCAGTACAACAAAATAAAATTGTTAAAAGTTTAAATTCGCTGATTTTGAAAACTAAAGCATTAAAATAGAATAGTAAAACAAGAACAGATGAAATAACATCTTTCATCTGTGTAAACAAGGGATAATCATTTTTTTTTGGATAGTTCTACTGACAGCCTGCGTAGGAGTGTGATTGTAATGAATCATATAGTACTTGAAAACTTGTTACTATCATTGACAGGAAACCAAACACAAAATTAGGCTGGTGTTAACTTTAGGCAGAGAAATTTGTGGTGGGCAGCAAATTCTTATTTATTTCATTATTATTGTACTTTTAGTACAGTTACAGGGAGAGGTGCTTGCAGGATTTTCTGTTTTAGACTAAAACTATGTGGTCAAGTACTGCAGGATTTGCTGCAGGTATAACAAATTTTCTTCTTATTTTTACTGATTACACAAAGGTCAGTTTAAAATAGTCTGACCCTTTTTGCTCCTGAGGCAGAATGTTTCCTCATTCGCTTGGGGGCTTATACTTTTTTCAGGCTGGAAAGTATTCAAAAGGACTTTTCTCCTTGTGGGCAGTTGTTTTGTTCTGCAAAATTATGGGGGTTGGTGCATGCCTGTGGGTGGTACTGTTATGACAATAGACAGGATATATTGTTTAGGTGTTGGAATGGCTGGGCGCAAGGAAGACACGTGGAGGCAGCCGTGCGGTGAAGTCCAGCCCTGACTAGAGTCGGAGGTACGTATTTATTACCCTGCCTTGGGGTTGTGACACGTGCCTAGGGCACTCGTGCCACCCCTATACAGAAGGCTTGCATACGTGGCGTTTTCCGGTGGTCAGCTACAATGTCAGCTCTTAGAAGTTGCCCTGTGGTTAATGGACAGCCTGCAGTTAATTGCCTTGGGCTGGCGAAACCCATTGTTCCTGCCCTAATCTCGGGGTCTATGTGTATTGACTCCGGGTATCTAACTTGTCCTCTGTATGCCTTGGCTTGTTTGCACTACTCTATTTGCCCTCATCTCTAACTAGCCCTCTTTATCTTCCCAATTTCCTTTCTAGCCGAACCCGGTTGATCCCCGGATCTGTTGACACCGAGCGAACCCATGAGGAGAGGTTTAATTGCCAATTATTCCCGCGGGCAACCCACATTTAGGGACAGCAGGAACACCAGCCTTTGAGATCTGTCCCCCAGGTGTCCCTGATTTTTTATTCATTTTTTAACAAAACGTTTTTAGCATTGAATCATGACATTGACATCCTTGGCACAGAAAAAAATTAATCAGCCTAGAGTCCCACACCCCCAATCCATAACTTTCCTTTTCCACCAGAGACCCTTCTGCTTTTGAAAAGTCAAATCTTTTCTCTTTCACCTATGCAGAAAGGAAAGATCATACACAATCCCCACAGTGGTGCTTTGGCAAAGCATCTTCCACCTTGCCTTCTCCCTCACATTGGAGGATGTGTACACACACATCAGCATTCACCTCTCCGGAAAATCTCTCTCCCAAGACACTATTTTTAACAGCTTCCCCAGGCAGAGTTCCTATCCGTCTTTCTATCTATCTGTTTCTTTCTTTGTTTATACCCATTATCTAGCTTTCCAGTGGGCAAGACAAAGTTAGGAAAAAGTTTTTTAGGCAGTGATGCATTCCAATTTTTTCACTACCACCTCTGTGGGTGGGGCCCATACCTGTCAACCCGCGGCTCCGGAAAAAACGGGACCTGCGCAGATCGCTTGTGCGCAGGTCGCTTTCCACGCATGCGTAGAAAGCGTTTCCCTCCCCTGCCAAATTACGGGGTTTTGGCAGCATGGGGCGGGTTATGACGTCAATCGGCATCAAATTCCGTGGTAATCCCGGCCAAATCCGGATGGTTGACAGGTATAGTGCGGCCAAATCTGTGGGCAGGGCCAAATCTGTGAGTATGGAGGTGGACGTGGACGTGGCCAGTCAGGTGGGCGTGGCCTGGGAGAATTTCCACTACCGGTTCTTCCGAATAGGACAGAACCTGCTTCAGTACGCAGCACTGCTTTTAGGATAGAAAGCCTTCTTAAGGCAGTTACTTTGATCTCTACCACCTACCGGCACTTCAACTGGAACTGCAATTAAAAAGATTTTTTTTCTCCTCTGCTTTCATGGCTACTTAAATTAAAGAGAACCAAATATCTCAGTGCAACCTCACAATGAGAGAATGTGAGTAATCCACATTTCTCTTGCTGTATAATTACACCTTTACTCCTCTCCCCCCCACACAAAAGTATGAAATGAGGGAAGTACAATTTATCGCTTTGTTTCAGGCAGCCAAATGTCTTACGGTGAGTCTGAGCAGTTCCTGTTAGTGTTAACACCTTGGTATACCATATTTCTAGATCCACTGGAGGAAAATGCATAGTAGTATGCTGAGATGCACCTTGTTGTTTCACCACTCTGTAGCTTCATCAAAGGTCAGAAGACAAGGATGAAATGTGTAACGCTTTTGGGTCATCTCATTTGAAAGGGCTCCGGATCTTAATCCTTGGAACAACAGAACGGTTATATCCCCGCACCACTTAACAACAATTGTTGTAGTTTCTGAAATTTGTTTTGACACGACTATGATGTCTGGTTTCTGGCATTTGTTCTGGAGTAAATGCAGAGTTTGTGTGATGAAAGAGAATTATCAGGTTGGATCCAAATGAACCCTTCTGTCAAGCAGATGTGTTTATTTGGGTGATCCAACTTTACGTTCAAACTGGTATTACTTTGAAAAGGAAATGTGAAGACAACCATTTTCCATTTCTAGTTTTCAAAGGGAATAGACAAAGAAGTTGATTTCACCAAATATATAGCTTCCTTTGTTTTTTGTTTTTTTTGCTTTTCTGTTTACTCTTATCAGTGAGGTTATTCTTCGCAAGGACATACATCCACCAATGTGGAATCAAAAAATCTAGAGTCCTGTGACTACTGCTTTGAAATATATGCTGTGTGGTAGCAGGTAAAACCACTTGATCAGCAGTCACAAAAAGGGAATATTACCCACTTCTTTTGCAGGTTAATTAGATTGACTTTGTAACTCTCTTTGAAGAGTGTTATTGAAATACTAGCATTTTATGTGATGTTCTCCAGTATTTTAGCAGATGTGTGAGGCTTTTTTCCCCAGTATTAAAAATGCATGGTTTCTTGGAACAACTTAGCTGAGCAGATTGAACTGGTGGTAAACGCTGTCGTGAAACGTATTCGCAGCTGTAGTAAATGAGTTTATGACCGCCACAGACTAATTTATGGCTGTAGTAAATATGGTTACGACAGCCATAAATGAGTCCACGGCCGATTCCAGCGGTGGGGCCGGTGGCTGGAGCAAGGTCAGGGGCCAAATTATTTGGCACTGCAGGCCTGTGGGCTGTAGGTTGCGAACCCCTGATTTACGGTATATGCTGTCTTCTCCCCAGAACTGGGACCTAAAATTGTCTTACAGGACAATATATTACCATAAAAATTATGATACAATAAAATAATCAATAATAAAATAATTAGGCTGGCCAACCATTGTGTGTCTCTGTATCTGATGTATCTAAATTGATGCCATGAGGTCTCTTATATCTGACGAAGTGGACTTGATCCTTGAAAGCTAACATTAAAATGCAGCAATTAGTCTTTAAAGTGACACAACATTTTTTGTCTTTTTGCTTTGTTTACTCCACTCCCTGATATGCTTGAAACACAGAGTAACACGGCTACCATTTCAATAATGTCTAAAATACAGGAGTTAGTCTTTAAGGTGCCACAACGTTTTTTGTCTTTTTGTTTTTGTTTTGTTTACTCTCTGATATGCTTGCACAGACTAACACAGCTACACACTTCAAATATTAAAATAGAATTTAATTTAGTTACATGATTCAAATATATGACTGCAGTGGCTCAAGTGGCTAGGACACTAACTGGAAGGCGGCAGGTCTTTGTTCATAACTTCAGAAAATCCTGTTACTTTGGACTCTGTTTGGTTTTTAAAATTTAGAAATTAAAATTTTTGCAGGACTGCAGTGGCTAAGATGCTGACTGGGAGGCGGGAGGTCAGCCGTTCGATCCCCGAGTACTGCAGGACGGAATGAGCTCCCGTCTTTGTCCCAGCTCTTGCCAACCTAGCTGCTCGAAAGCAAGAAATTGCAAGTAGATCAATAGGGACCACTTCGGTGGGAAGGTAAACAGCGTTCCGTGTGCTCGGTGTCTAATCATGCCTGCCACATGACCATGGAAACGTCTGTAGAAGCAGACAGCACTGGCTCTTTGGCTTTGAACAGAGATGAGCACTGAACCAGAATCTACAGACTGTGGCATGCATGCTTCTTGGCTAGGAAGATTTCTTTCCTTTCTGATAAAATAAATTAGCTGGTGTTTGTATTGCCCTTATTGCTCATATACCTGTTGGATTTACCAGTCTTAGCTCCCAAGTGCTTGGACAATTCAGATATTTGAACAACTTTTAAAAATGTAGCTGTGTTAGTCTTTTCCACTATGTACACATGTACACACAAAGCCTCGTGGGTGGCATCTTTAAAGCAATCAGATTTATTTTAGTATGACCTTTCAAAGATTATAATCCACTTCTTCTGACACAAGACACCAGAAGATGTAGCTTTTTCAAATATTTGGGCTAACTCAAAAGTGAGCTTGTACAGGGATTATTTGTTTACTTAAGAAAATGAAGCAGTTGAGCCTATCGGGACGGTTATCTAAGATTTTTTTTTTGTACTAAGAGAATCCCAGGCTGTTTGCCAGGTCTTGCTGAGGCCAGAAGCAGGTAGGCAAGAGCCTACTTTTTTGCCAATTGATTGTTGACACCTTTTCAGGTAACTGCTGTCTGTTAAGTTGGGTGTCTTCTGCTAGATCGCTTAACTAGATGTACTACATTGTATGCATACTGCATAGTGCTTGAAATAAATAAAAACTATTAAATCTCCAGTTGAATGCCATGGTGGCTTTCCATGAGCTAGAGCAGGGGTACCCAAACATTTTGGGCAGCAGGCAGGTCATGTGGTTCAGGGGGCTGGTCACTATGGCCCGGGGCTCCATCCGCCGCCCCCCCCCCAATTCATCTGGCCCACAAAGCCCTCATTGCTTCTGGAAGTGACGAGGGCTTTGCAGGCCAGATGAATTGGCAGCGGGGGCTGGATCCGGCCCCTTGGCTGTAGTGTGGGCACCTCTGAGCTAGAGTGAATCTCAACTCTTATATCTCACCAATCTGGCAAAGTCCTATCATAATAGACACTGACGGGTCACTTCCCCCACCCTTCAAATAGATTTATATACAGTATTTAAAGGCATCCTCCTTTAAATACCCTCCTGCCAACCTAGCAGTTCGAAAGCAAGAAATTGCAAGTAGATAAACAGGGACCACTTCGGTGGGAAGGAAACAGCATTCCGTGCACTTCGGTGTCTGGTCATGCCTGCCACATGACCACGGAAACGTCTGCAGCAACAGACAGCGCTGGCTCTTCGGCTTTGAAACAGAGATGAGCACTGCACCCTAGAGTCAAATACAACTGGCTTTCGAGCAAGGGAAACCTTTGCCTAAAGGCATCCTGTTCTTACACTTATCACTTAAGGTTGGGTTTACAGACTTGAAGATTGCAATAGTATTCTTGGAAATGAAAAAATACACATACACTGAATGTACGTTTGTTAGTAAAGAAACTAGTAAGAAAGCATCCTGACACATTTGTAAAATAAGGGGCCTGAGGAAGAACAAAGTCTTAGTAATTGTTATGAAAGGCTTGCATCCAATCTATATTATACTAGCAGATTTTGCCCGGCGGTGCCAGGTTGTTTTAATTTGTTTTTGAGGTGTATTGTTATATAAAAAGACGTAAAATTGTGTTGGATAGTAAAGGTTTTGTTTTTTTTCTTGAACAAATGGCGCCGGGCTGTTTTAAATGGTGTTTGTATTTTTTATTTTTGTTAATGTTTGTAAAGGAGAGGCTAGTCTATATTTGAAATTTTTAATATGTTTGTTTTTTGATTGATTGATTAATTGATTGATTGATTGATTGCCGGGCTGTTATAAACTGTGATTAGTTGTGTTTAGATGTTTTGGGTTTTTATTTTAGTTAAAATTCAGCACAGTATTTTTGAAAAGTTTTTATTTTATGTTATTGTCATATGTTTGTAATTTGTGTTAAAGTGTGATTTTGTGTTATTTTGTTGACTTGTTTTTACTGTTGGGGCCTTTTGTTTGGGGCTGTTGTGTGTTTGTGAATTGTTTTTACTTTTGTGGCCAGCAGGTGATGCTGGTAAGGTGTTTTCTTGTATTTTGACTGGTTTTTCTCTTGTGGCCTCTGAGTGGAGCTTCTTCCGGTAAGTATTCTGTTTCTTTATTCATTTCGTTTCCGGCCGTCGTGGAGTGAGGATGTCTGCTGGTAAGTTCCCTTGTTTTCTTTATTTTGTGTGTGTGTGTGTGGGGTGGTGGTGGTGGTTGGTTTTTCTGTTGTTTTTGTGTGTTTTGTTGTTGTTTTTATAGTGTTTGGTTGGGGTTTTTGTGTGTGTGTGTTTTTAATTTGGATGTTTTTGGTGTAATTTTTGGTTCTTTTTGTTTGTTTTTGGATATTTTCGATTGTTTTTTTAAGGGGGTATTGCCTTCCTGTGGGCTGGGCTCGATGCCTGGCCCGTGGAAAGGAAAGGCAGCGGCCGGGGGGGTCATCTTTCCTTCCCGCGGGCCAGGCTCGATGCTTGGCCCGTGGAAAGGAAAGGCAGCGGCCGGGGGGAGTTCATTTCCGCGGCCTCGTTGGCCGGGCCGCGGGAAGGGCAGCGCCGGGTGGTATTTCCTTCCCACGGCATGTCCTCGTTGGCCGGGCTGCGGGAAGGCCAGCGCCATGGTTTTTTTCGTTCCCGTGGCCTGGCCTCGCTGACCTGGCTGCGGGAAGGCCAGTGCCGCTTCTGGCGGCGTTGGGGGGTGTTATTTCCTGCGGCCTGCCCTCGCTGGCCGGGCAACGGGAACCGCAGCGGCGTTTTTTATTTTTTGCGCGCCCACTTCCTTAGCGTTCTGTGTGCTCATGGCGCTCAGGACGCTGGGGCTTGTAGTTTGGCGTTTGTTTTTACCGTTTGTGCAGTGTTTTTTTTCAGACGGCTTAATTTTGATTGGCCGCGGCGCGTTTCCGAACGTTCCTTTTGCTCGCGCCGCTCAGCCTGATTGGCTCTGGTGCGGTGTGGCGCAAGGAACGTTGGGAATTGAAGTTCCCTTTTTTTGTTTGCGTCTGGGGGGCTCCTGCCCCACTGGCGAAAATTTCAACCCGACAGTTACCTGCGAACCGGGTTCGGGCGAGTGAACGGAGACCCATTACGGGCTAGTAGGGCCTGGCTAAACATCCTTTGTCACATTCCAACGGTTAACACACCATTTTATAGGTATAGATTTCTCTGGTTGGGAATCACAGGTCCTGATAAGTTAAACAGAGTTTTCTTTTGACAGCTCAGGATCTTGCAGAGGCAAGCCTGCTGAAGTAGAAGAGAACAAGTAATAATTTAATTTAATTTAATTTAATAGTTCAACTTATTTGCCGCCTATTCAGGCAAGCCTGACTCAGGGCGGCTTACAAAATTTAAAACCCCATACAATAAAAACAATTAAAATCCCTAACCCCAATTAAAAACCTACCCACCTCATGCAGGAGAGACAGGGTGCATCTTATGATACATCTTATAGTAAAAACCATCTTATGGTAGGACCCAGCGGGCAGGAGCCACATTACCCTCAGTGCCCCATACCTGCCCTGCCAGCCAGGTTTTAAGTCCTTTCCTAAATGGCAGCAACTCCGTCTGTAACCGTAGCTCAACCAGCAGGAGGTTCCAAAGGGCCGGTGCTGACACGAAAAGGGCTTTAAAGGTCATAACCAGCACCTTGAATTGCACTCGGAGGCAAACTGGTAACCAGTGCAGCTCCCGGAGCAGGGGCGAGGCACGGGCATAACGCCCACGCCCCATCACTACCCGGGCCACCACATTCTGGACCAGCTGCAGCCTCCGAATGGTCATCAAGGGCAGCCCCATGTAGAGCACATTGAAGTAGTCTAGTCTGGAGGTGACCAGAGCATGTGTGACCGTAAGCAAGGAGTCCCTATCCAGGAGCGGGTGCAACTGGCGTATCACATGGAGTTGTGCAAAGGCCCTCCTGGCCACAACCGCCACCTGCTCTTCTAGCAACAGCCGCGAATCCAGGAGGACCCCCAAGTTGCACACTGGATCTGTCTGGGGCAGAGTAGCCCCATCCAAGACCAAGGATGGCAGCTCCCGGACTAGTGCAGGACCCCGAACCCACAGCCACTCAGTCTTGCTGGGATTCAGTTGTAACCTGTTGGCTCCCATCCAGACCCCTACAGCCTCCAGACACCCAGATAGGACTTTGATAGCAACGCTGGGGTCCCCACGGGCTGAGATGTACAACTGAGTGTCATCCGCATACTGGTTGTACCGCACCCCATGGGAACGGATGATCTCACCCAGTGGCTTCATGTAGATGTTAAATAGGAGAGGAGAGAGCACCGAGCCCTGAGGCACCCCATTTTGGAGGGGCCTAGGGCTGGACTTCTCGCTCTCCAACCACACCGACTGGGTCCAGCCCTTCAGGAATGAGGAGAACCAGGACAACACAGTGCCCTGGATCCCCAACCCCTTGATCCATCCCAGAAGGATACCGTGGTCGATGGTATTGAAAGCCGCTGAGAGGTTAAGGAGAGCAAGGATAGATGGATGACTGCCGTCCCGCTCCCACCAGAGATCATCCATCAGTGCAACCAATGTCGTCTCTGTACCATACCCAGGCCTGAAACCAGACTGGAAAGGGTCCAGATAATCTGCTTCATCCAGGGCACCCTGCAGCTGATGCACCACTGCCTTCTCCAGGACCTTCCCTAAAAAGGGGAGGTTGGAGACTGGCCTATAGTTAGATGGTACTGCTGGGTCCAGAGATGGTTTTTTCAGGAGGGGGCGCACCAAAGCATGTTTCAGAGGTGCTGGAAACACCCCGCCCCACCCCCGCGTAGAGATGCATTTGTTATTTCTCTGACCCAGCTACCTGTCACCTCCTTGGTGGCCTTCACCAGCCAGGTGGGACAGGGGTCCAAGGGACAGGTAGTGACGCGAACAGCTGCAAGGAGCCTGTCCACTTCATCAGGGCCAACTGGGTCAAACCGATCCCAGATAACACGGCAAGACTGTGCTCCGGTCCCCCCCCCCCAGACCCTCCCTGACCACGCCAGGATTGAACCCCGAGCGAATCCGATCGATTTTCTCCACCAGATGGTCAGCAAAGTCCTCAGTTGAACCCTGCCAACCAGGCACTGCCCCCCCCTCCCTGCCAAGGAGAGACCTGGTTATCTGGAACAGGGTGGCTGGGCAATTATCAACGGAGGCAATAAGAGTGGTGAAGTATTGCCGCCTCACCACCCCCATCAAGTAAGACACAAAAACTTTGTCATTCTTTGCTTGAATAATATATAGCAGTGATGGCACTCCAGATGTTCTTGGACGTCAATTACTAGAAGCCCAAGACAGCACTTTTGCTGATCAGGGCTTCTAGGAATTGAAGTCCAAGAACACCTGGAGTATCAAGGTTAGCCATCACTGATAAAAAGCTGCTGCTGCTTCCTCCTCCGTGTCTAGGCCAGACGTGAAACTGCCAAAATGGACCCTCCTTTTGGTGAGTTTATTTTGCAGTTCCTTTCGCCTGGTCTAGTGTGAGAAAGATTAGCCAGCAACGCAAGGTTGCTGTTACCAGGGTATGCCCGATTGTGGTTCAGAAATACCACAATCTTCGAGGAGGCTCTCTGTGTGGGGTTACCACCTTTAATAAAAAATGCAGTAAATAAAATAAATTGGGTATCCCACTTTAGAGATTGATATGAAAAAGAAGGATAACAACACAACATAGCAGTATAGCATCATTATTCAGAACTGCTACACCCAAAATTAAGGCAGCCATGATGACTCCCAGTTCCAGAAGAAGAGAAAATAAACCTGTTAGTGTGAGAAAGAAAGAAAAATGGATTGCAGAGAGAGAGAGAGAGAGAGAGAAGGATGTGGCCTTATCCACTTAGAGACATCCATCTCTGGCTTTAACTGACTATTGCCACATGGCTACTGGCAGATTACCCAAAAAAACAATGCAGTCTTTGACAGAAAAGAACGGTCTCCCCTTTAAGCAGTAGGAACTAACAGCGCATACTCCAAACTGTTTTATTCATAAGTCAGTTTTTGGAAGCATTATTAAAAGAAAAAGAGTATGATTTGTTGCTTTGCAGGAAACAAAAGCCCAGCAAAAAAATTCTATATGTATATATGTGGCTTAAGTCTTTAAGTCTGTTTATAATTGTTTTTCATTTCCATTAATATTTTTATTTGCATTAATGTTATTGACACTTTTAGTAAATAGTTTTATCAAACTAGAGCGGACCGGAGGGGCTCCCTAATTGTTCCATCAGCCAGGGGGGCCCACCTATCTGGCACAAGAAAAAGGGCCTTCTCCGTGTCCGCACCGGCCCTGTGGAACCTCCTGCCAGTAGAGCTACGGTTGCAGACGGAGGTCTTATAACCTGGCTGGCAGGGCAGGTGTGCGGCCCTGGGGGCAATGTGGCTCCTGCTCGTTGGCTTTTATCATAAGATACTCCCTCTCTCTGCTTCTTGGGTGGGTGGGATTTTGATGTGGGATTTTAATGTGGGACCTTAATGTGGGATTTTAATGTGCGTGGGGGTTTTAACTGCTTTTACTGGGTAGGGTCTTTTAGATTATGTAAGCCGCCCTGAGTCGGGCTTGCCTGAGTGGGCGGCAAATAAGTTGAAAAATTAAATTAAATTAAAATTAAATGGAAAAGCAAAGCAGCTTTTAGTCAACTTGTAGGTTAATTTTTTGGAGCTGACTCTCCCATCTCTCTCATATACGGCATGTAAGCATGTAAATAAATAAATAGGGCCTCAAATACCAGTAAACCTACACTTGAACAATAGCATTTGACAGCTTGTTTACGTGACCCGGGATACCTGTGATTGTATGTATCAGAAGCTGTTGACTTGAAATTATTAGCACAAATTAACATTTCTGTTTATGTAAGTAAGGAGCCCCATTATGTGCTCTCTATGTACAAGTGTATTTAGGATGCTGTGCAATATAGTTTGCATATCTATAAATGTGTGTTCAATTAGACTTTTTCTCAGTTTCAGTCTTAAATTGACTGGGTAAATACATTGGAGATTGAAGCAAGTGGAGAGGTTGTTCCTTCGGCTCCTGTTTACTTGGGTTATTGCCAACACAGCATGTTCCATGTTGTATCAAACATGTGGGAAGGGGGAGAAAGAATAGCAGTATATGAAAAATAAACTGTTCAGGATACCTTTAATTGCAAAGATAGCAATCTGTAGCTCTTGTTGTTAAACGACTACATTTCCTTGCCTTGCTTAGACATTCATAGTTAAACAGGCCTTTATGTGAAACAGTATAAATGTAAAGTTTTAAAAAGTGTGTTGTGAAATAGAAAGGAAAGCCTATATATAAGGCTGGTCGCTATTTGTATTGCTACACTGTGGATGGCAGGGGTATATGTGGATGAATAACATTTTTGCTCGCAAACTGAAAAGAATTGGTTGCTGCTCTGTATTCACGAGGGAACAATGTGCTATCTTGTCTGCTTTCCTTGTTTGTTCAGCACAATACAAAAATAGGATTTTTAAGATTAAAAAATGACAACCTTGGATTGCCCTGCAGAAGTAATGAGAACCAGTACAGCCTCTGTAAAACAGAGGTATAATCTTGTGTATGCTTGACAGAATCCAGAAGAGTTGGATTTCCTCAGATTCTTTCATTATGTTGAGCAACAAGTGCTTGGAGAAATTAACTGGATGCAGTCCAAATAAGAGTTGCTTTACATTTTAAATAGGAAGTATTATGGTTGAGGGCAGCACAGTTAGCCATGTACATGGTCAAATACTTCATGTTTTCATCTAAATTTGGTTTGTCCTAAAATACCGTATTTTCCGGCGTATAAGACGACTGGGCGTATAAGACGACCCCCAACTTTTCCAGTTAAAATATAGAGTTTGGAATATACTTGCCGTATAAGACTACCTCTCTTCCAATGCACACCAAATAAAAATTAACCCACACTCAACCCGAAGACGCGCAGCCCTCCGAGTCGAATGGGCAGGTTCTGGTGGAGAGCCAATCCACACTCACGTTCTCCTCCTCGAGGTACAGGAAGATGTGTGCAGCTTGCTTCCCCTTGCTTCATACTCCCCGCACAGAGCAGGGACTCGGCCGCGGCACCCCCCACCATATGCGCCGGACATATGAAGCAAGGGGAAACAAGCTGCAGTTAAGTACCTGTCCTATAAGACGACCCCCAACTTTGGCACAGATTTTTCGGGGTTAAAAAGTAGTCTTATACGCCAGAAAATACAGTATCTGCCTGATGTTACAAAGTCCACCAGGTATTGCCAGGGCCCAGGTAGGTGACAAAAGGGACAGCTGTTTTCTTTTTGTCTGTCCTTTAGTGTATGGTCTTGGGAGACCAACATGTCTAGAGGTTTCAGGGGGGGAATTGATCTGTTTGAAAGTTGGTGTTGGAGGAGAGCTTTGTTGATACCCTGGACTGCCAGAAAGACAAACCAGTGTGTCCTAGAGCAAATAAAGTCTGAACTATCTCTGGAGGCAAAATTATGAAGCTGAGGCTGTCCTATTTTGGGCGCTCCATGAAAAGACAAGATTCGTCAGAAAAGACAATAATGCTGGGAAAGGTGGAAGGCAACAGGAAAAGAGGAAGAGCAAGTGTTAGATGGATGGATTCTAAAGGAATCCACAGATTTGCATTAGCAAGAGCTGAACAGGGCTATTGAGTACAGGACATTTTGGAAGTCACTTATTCATACTGTCATCATAAGTTGGAGGTGATTTGATAGCACATATCAGTAGAATTTGGAAGGGGGAAAAGACAGGGCCCCCAACTCCATGTGCTGGTTTATGTGGCAAATCTTGTTCAATATAAGCAAGTTCATACCTAATGAGAGACTCCACAGCCATCATCACCTATCCAGAAATATGTGCCCATTTGCAGAAGTACTGCCTATAGGAGGAGCAGGCTTACTTGTGTGCCTGTTTCCCTTTTGTTTCTTCCCATGTAGAGCAAGGATTCTCAACCTGCTGCCCATGGCACCATTTCATGTGCCCCCCCCCACACACCAACTCCATCATACCAGGAAGTGCCATGTGGTGGAGGAAAGGAAAAATGGCCGTCCGGCCCCCAAAGCTGTCTGACGGAGGCTGACCTGGCCCCTGGCTTTAAAAGGTTGAGACCTCCTGGTGTAGAGTTTCACATTGTTTGAACTAGTAATGGCTTCTCCCTCATGTTAGTCCCTGTCTGCATTCAGCAAAGAATATTTTATAAAGGGAGGGTGGTGGCATGAAGGAACAGGGGGAGGACAACGAATGAGGTGCTATGCTGCTTATCAAAGGTATGGTGATGCTATAACCCAGGTGTTTATCCTCCATTTTTAATACACTACAGTAGGTTACAGGCGAGGGTCCCAAGAGAAGCAGGTGAATGAGTTGATTGATGTTCTACCTGCTGAGCCAATTTGCTGAATTTCTCTAAGCCATTGTCCTGAGTCCTTTCAATACATTGGAACAAAAATAGTCATGGCTCAAAAGAAAACTATACAAGGTGTAAACTTCTGTCCTTTGACCATTTGATTGTTCAGACACCAAGAGTACTTGCCTCCTGACAAGTATGTACAGTAAAACCTTAAAAAGTCTGTTCCATAGGCTTTTATGTAAATCGTTTTTTAATGTAACGAAACAAAACCATAGGAAAAATGAATTTTTACGTAACTCAAAGTAAACCCATAGGAAAAATGAAGTTTTTACATAAATCGAAGCAAACCCATAGGGAAATGATTTTTTAAATAAATTGAAGCAAACCCATAGGACAGAAATGAAATTTTTACGTAACTCAAAGCAAACTCATAGGAAATTGTGTTATGTTAATTGGGACATTTACGTAAATCGGGACATGGTTTTAGCACAAAATCATTATGTAAGTCGAATTTTACGTAACCTGAGGCATACGTAAGTCGGGGTTTTACTGTATATTGTTAAAACTTTGTGCTTAGCTTTGGAAATTGAGTATATTCTTCCTGTTTCAAATAGCAATGGCCACTTTGTGCTTATATTGCAGGAATTTCTGCAGTTGATAGTTTGTCTGCCTTTTGCTCAGGGGATCTGCGTTCTCCTCCTTTCTTTTCCATGTTCTTCCCTTGGAGTGTTTCCTTCTTCCAAAGGCTGAAGACGGGGAAGCCCTTCAGAGCTGCTCTACCATCAACCAGTGTTAAAAAGTCAAAATGGGCAACCCTTGGTTCTCCAGGTGTTGCTATGTTTCAACTGCTATCATCCCTCAGAATTGATTGAGGCAGATGGGAGTTGTAAACCAACATTTTAAGAAGAACCACAAAATGTTTGACTCTAGCTAAAGAGATAGCTCTTATTTTTTCCGAATGCTGTTCCCTAACCAGGGAAGAGTAGCCCGTTTCTGACTAGATCACATTCTCTATGTGTCAATGTGAATGTATGTGTATGAGGAAGCATCCTAGTATCCTGCACTTGGAAAGCCATTCTCAATGGACATTTGAGAACTATGGTTACTACATATCTGTAGTGCCTGGTCACCTGAAGACTTTCTTCTTCTGGTAGGTCAGGCAACTACTTAATTGCATAGCTGGTAAACTATTGCAAAGCTCTATTTTGTTTTGGTCAGGCCTTACCTGAAATACCATATCAAATTCTGATATCATGGTTTAAGAAGAATTTTGAGAATCAGAAATGTTTCCAGAGAAGAGTAACTTAGATAGTAAAGGGTTTAGAAACCAAGGGTTTAGAAACCTTCATTGAAGGTTTAGGGAAAAATTTGGGTTGTCATATGTCAAGGATGCTTTATCTATGAGTGTCCTACCCTACCAAGAACATGAACTCTTGGTGTCCTTTCCAGTTCTACAGTTCTGTGATACTATGATTCATGGTCTATGTATGTAACGCCACAGTAAAAATAAAAATATAAAGAAGCAGATATATGATTCTGGTTCATGGTACTCTTCCATACCTGATTCTAAGAGTGCTTCTCAAGGACTGTGACAAAGGTGGGCAAATTATTATTTGGGCTTCAGATCCAAGAATCCTACACCCAGCATGGCAAATAGTGTTTGCCAGGTTCTGGGAGCAGTAGTTCACAGAAATTATTTTTCCTACTCCTGGTCTGTATGGTTCTGACCAGTTTGCCATCTAATTTATAGCACATATACAGTACTTCCATGGAGTAATATGCTTGACCAGAATTGCATTAGTCTGATTGGTCCTTTGCAGTGGTGGGCATCAACAGGTTCACCCCAGTTCACCAGAACCGGTAGCAGAAATTCTGGCTGGCCATCCAAGTTTTGAAATAAATTAGTCCTAATTAGGGTGCAATGCAGGGCTTTCCCCCTGGTCATGCCCACCATACCATGCCCACAGTGTGGTAGTAATTTTTTTTTGGAGCCCACCACTGGTCCTTTGTATACATTTATACTACAACCAGTGAGATAGGAGCTCTCCAGTCTTTTCTCCCCGAAACCCTCCTCCATGTCAGTTTCTCAGTTTTAGCTATCATGTTAAATCTCTCATCAGAATCCACTGTATGCTCGCGTAGAAGCATCACCTTCTATTTCTACTTCATTTACGGTATGCCCGATCAAACCTCTTTCAACAGCTACTTCGTCTCCAGTTAACCTAGCAGGAATTGCGACCAAAATGTGATCATTCCATACCATTGCACCCAGTGATTTGATACAATTTATTTCATACGACTTGGTGTGGAATTTCACAACTGCTTTAGTGTAGAAAAAATACCATAGGTGAATTAACGGACAACATCCACATTTCTCTACGCCGCTGCCACCACACTGGTAAGGTAAAGGTAAAGATTTCCCTTGCCCGAAAGCCAGTCGTATCCGACTCTAGGGTTCAGTGCTCATTTCTGTTTCAAAGCCGAAGAGCCAGCGCTGTCTGCTTCTGCAGACATTTCCGTGGTCATGTGGCAGACATGACTAGACACCAGAGCGCACGGTAGAGAGGAGTATTTCATCCTTCAGTAGAGGTGTCATGTGATAGGAAGGGGGTTGGCCAAAGTCAATCTGAAGAGACTGTGGCTCAGAGGGACAATCAGGGTACACAGAAAGAGCCTCCTCAAAGTTTGTGGTATTTCTCAGGCACAATCTGGCAGACCCCGGGCAACGGCCACCTTATGCCGGCTAATCTTACTCTCACCAGGTAAGGAGAAAGGAACTGAGGAGTGACTTCACCAAAAGGTGGTTTCATTTTTTCAGTTTCATGTCTGGTCTAGACACAGAAGGAGGAGGAAGAGAAGAAGAGGGACAACCTGTGTTTTGTGTGCAGAAACACCTAGCGACTCCGGTTAGAAGACACAGGGGGTCTCAACAGGCTTCTGGCTGAGACTGTGAAGAATTGCTGCTAGTCAAAATAAGCCACTCTATTTTGCTTGGACAATCTGTGTGGCCCAAGGCAGCTTTGCTGCACCCTACTGTTTGGCAGGCTATATTTGAGATTAGAGTTTGTGTGGAATTGGGATTATAGATTTAACTCCAG
Source organism: Bradypodion ventrale (assembly GCA_035047345.1). Classification (NCBI taxonomy): domain Eukaryota; kingdom Metazoa; phylum Chordata; class Lepidosauria; order Squamata; family Chamaeleonidae; genus Bradypodion; species Bradypodion ventrale. The sequence continues at coordinate 284,670,115 of JAWDJE010000001.1, forward strand.
AATCTCTGACTTGTTGAAGGAAAAAGCACTACACAATAATAAGTGTCATTCATATATGAGAAAAATAATAATAATGGGTGATAGATTATTGTGTAGTTGTGGAAAGAAAGGAAGATGGAGAAAGAGAATCTGTGTACAGTATTTGGTGTGGCCTACTGACAGAAATAAAATATATGCCATCCTGAGAGGCACAATAGTATTTCCCATGCCTAACGGCAACAGCTAAGGGCTCCAGCACCGAATGTTTGTTGATCAATTCTTCCTTGCATTTTAGGCTGTCTTGTACTTTCTTAGCCAAAGAGCCTCACTTTTGCTCTGCAATATTTTACAAGTTTTTTAAAAAAATTCTGATAGTTGGTCGTGCATACAAGTTGCTCTTAGGCATGACAGCCACACCATTTGAGAATAGTCTGCACTCTTGATGCATTCTGTGAGCAACTGGTAATAAACGAGTTTGCTTCAGTGGGAGTTATGATTGTGAATAGAAATATTCCCAGAAAAAGCCTTCCAGCTGCTGTTTCCCAATACTGTACCGTGTTTGTTGCTGATGCAAATCACTTCCAAAACTTCAGGGGATATCTGGATAGATAAATAACAACAACCAATTTGTGCCAGTGATTTAAGCAGAAATATGGTCTCTTAGCTGTGAACACAAATTGCTCTTTTCTAATTTTTTACTCACCAGTTATTCTGCCCTTGAGAAGTGTAGACAATAATTCACTAGTTTTAAAAAACAGTTGTTTTAAAAATATCTTCCAGATTAGTTTTCAAGACATTTTCTCTGCTTCCTTTTAGCTGTCTGAATGATTAATGTGAATGGGAAAATACTGTTGACCCATTTAAATCATGTTGGACAACACCCATTGCTCTTCTGCATAATGAAATACATCCTGAACATTATGTCTGAAGTGTAGACTCTACAGATATTTTGCTAATTGAAGTTATGCAGTTAATGATTGAACATTTTGTGCTAAAAATGCTATTGAATGTTAAGCCAGCATGTAATTGATAATTGTCACAGACAGCCTTGTATTAAAAAACTATTACTTATTTAGCTATAACAAGTAATTTATATTGCAGTGCTTTGTGTATATACTCAGAAGTATTTCCCATTGATCTCAACTGGTTTTATTTGTAGGTAGATAGGTAAAGTTTTGCAGTTCTGATTTTCCTTTCCTTCCTTCCTTGTCTGCATTTTACAGAAAATCTCTAAACCAAAACCCATTTGCAATAAAATTCTAAAACTATTGTATCGGTTTGTGTTACATTTTATGTTACTGATATTAATTTTCAAGGTTAAAACATTGATTTTTTTTTTCTGAGCACATCATTATCTTTGGCTTGAACCAAAATTTTAAAAGGCAAATTATCAGTAATTGAGATAGAAAAATCACTTTGAGCGGTGATTAGGAAGCAAAGGAAACAATCTGGAGCTTTAAAATAAAAATAAAAAGTGTTATCAAAATGGAACATAATTTATAACCTTTTAAAATAAATGCAAACTTTAAAATGCTGAACTTAGTCTGCATGGTTTCTATGGTTACCCATTTTCCAACAGTTTTGCAAAATGCTTAAATAGGTCCAAGAGTGGTTTATAATTATTTGGGGTTGTGGTGGGTTTTTTGGGTGGGGTGGGGGGGATGTTTGTTGTGTGAGGAACCTTGTGTTCAGTTTGCATCTAATACAGTTCACACCACATGATTTAGTTTATGTATATTTTAGCTTGTGTGATTGACAGTGATTGAGCAATTCTTAAGGAGTGCTTGCATTTTTCTTTCCTTCTTTCTTTTACCATAAACGGTGCATGTTGATAGTGTTGAAAATTCAAACAATTTTACTTGCATCACTATGTTGAAAAACAAGGGACTCTCTTATTCTAAAAAGAAAACGTGTATATTTTGAAAAAGAACGCCCATGCTTTTAGTTTGGACTGCTTCATTCCTGTCCATTTAATGTGTTAATCAAAATCACATTCTTGTAGATTAATATGTTAGGTATGCAAGAATAACAACATTTTAGTAGCTGTCTGGTGTGAAAACAAATACTAGTGATAAAGCTTCCAGACTTCAGAGGCAATTGTACTTTTTCTGGTATATCTTTATTACACAATGTGGGTTGTGTAAAAATATTTTTTAAAAATATTTTCCTCCAAGCTTTCTTTGTGTTCTGTGGAGTACAGACAACATTTTGTTAGGTTGTGTCTGTGTCTTTCAGAAATATTAATGGCTGCAACTATGTTCTATCCCAACTCTTCCTGCTGTTTTAGTTTTTGTAGTTTTACATGTTGGTGACAGAGAATCAATGGCATTATCTACATTTGGGGAAGATTAATATTTAATTTTGTAGTGGAATACGGTATACCTAAAAAAATATTCTTCTCTTTTATAGGCATGCTGAGGAATCTATGCTGGTAACATGCATTTGTAAATTTTGTCCCGATGGGAGGCTGTCACCCCTCCCCTCCCAAATGTATAGTATTGAGTATTCAGAGGCTTCCAGCTCAGTTAGTAGAATGTGATAATGCAGGTAGTTAACCAAATCTCTAACACAGAGAAGGAAATATTCTCTGTTAGAAGCCATTTCCTAATGAGCAGTATTTTATTAAAAGATTTATCTTAGAATAAATGGCTATCATCACACACATTTCTTCTTTCTGAAGGTAAAACTAGGTTATTAGTAAAGCAATGGTTACTTGAGGTCCTCAGAGAGAGATATGACAGCAGACACACAAACCTGAAATTAGGGCATGTTATCTACCGTATTTTACTTGAATTCAAGGGTGCCACAGTGATGTCCACACGGCAATGTATAAAAAATGTTCACCAAACCTCCATAGTAGCATCTTTTCAGAGATACAGTATGTGTCTTTTTCACTGTTTCATACAAAGGATCTATCTATCTATCTATCTATCTATCTATCTATCTATCTATCTATCTATCTATCTATCTATCTATCTATCTATCTATCTATCTATCTATCTTTCTTTCTTTCTTTCACACACACTCACACACCATACCTGTCAAGTTTCGGGAAATTTCTGTCAAATAAGGGAAATATCTCGGCCAAAATGGGAAACTGGACAGCTATGCTTATCCTGTGCTAGCCTCCAGTCTAACTCCAGTCTAACTAATACAGGATGACGGCGGGAAAGAGTGTAAAATACGGGGGTTTGACAGAAATTTCCCGAAACTTGACAGGTATCACACACACACGTACATATACACACACACACCCTGTTTGGTTTTCTTCTGGGGGTTTTGGACGAAAACTCCTGTCGTACCCTAGCCAGCTTTGTCATTGCTTGGAGTAGTAAGAACTACAGTCCAAAATATCTGGGAGGTCTCAAGGTAGGCAAGGTCTGGTTTTAGGCATTTGAAGGAAGTGCAGTTTTAAAGACTTAATGTTAGAACAGGGACACTGACAGGATTAATTTTACTTTGGGGAAAATGTATTGTTTTCCATTATATCTGTTACACTGTTATTAAAATATAATTACCTCTCAGGACTACTAGTATATTGTACCATGATCCAAGAAATGTCTGTGGTTGTTACAAGTATTTCTTAGGAGGTTATGGTTTCTTTGTTGTTTTCTAAGCAGGCTGCCTTGAAATAACTGTGCAGGCCTGCTTTATAATGTGTTCCCAGTGGATCATATCTAAGATCTGTGCTTTTTAACAATTACTTACCTTAGTGTCAGTTCATTAGTAGGCTTGTGTATGTGTTTAAAAACCTAAATACTAAATCTATTGAACACTCACTTTCATGTCAAAATCAAGAGGTTGGGGTCTCCCTCCCTCCTTCACTTCAAATAGACTAAAACTCATTTACCCTATGAAAGTATGAAACAAATCTGTACGTTCTGGTTATAGTTGTAGACATTTTAAAGTTACATGTTTTCATCTGTTTAGCAGAAGTGCTTGCAAGTTAATAGGAATGTTTCTTTAACTAAAAGTTGAAATTTGCCAGATGTCACAGGCAAGTTTGAGGCCTCTATTGCCTTGGTGTTAACCATGTGTGAAATCTTTTTTTAAAAAATGTTCTATCCAACATTCAGATCCGATGTATCTTTTTGCTCTCTTGCTGCTTTACACAGTGCTTAGTTTATGCTTTCTCTTGATGTTGTGCCGGCCAGCGGAGATTTTCCAAAAAGAACACTGAGATGTAAATACTGCATATTTGCTTCCTTTGTAATCCTTTTTCCCCCCTCTATCCTGTGTGTAAAGATAGATATCTTTCATCTAAGAAATTCCTATGGTGGTAAAAATGTTAGGAATCCTATTTTTTTAAATATAGAAACGACATCACTTCTAGGCATACTTTTATTAATAGACAGTGAAAGTCCTTTGGTACATGAATGAATGGGATAGGTTCATAATACTTTGTTGTCATTGTAGTCTACAATATATACTGTACTGTGTGTGTGTGTGTGTGTGTGTGTGTGTGTGTGTGTGTGTGTGTGTGTGTAGCTCTCAACTGCTTCTACATTTTGCTCTGTGAAGCATTAAATTAACTGATATTACAGTCTACCTCCCTCTCTATATATATATTTTAAATGTACAACTACTGAAGCAATCATCAGCGGAAGATTTAGGGATTTATTTTTAAGGGTGTAAAATGAGACGTCTTCCGTCTTTCTCTAGGCTTGTTAAAGTTGCACAGTATCAATTTGCTATTGATAAAAGGTGGCTCCAAGCCAACTTCCTGAAAGAACTCTGGGGAAGGGTCATAGTTTGTCATGACCCAGGCACTATTACTTCAATGTTGTTATTATTGGCCTAGAGTACCCTTAGGCTGCCATCCTTCCTGTATATTAATAGTGTTCTGATTCTCCAGAGTTTTTTAACTTACCTTCTTCTGAGGCAGCCTCATTATTTCTTTAACTGGTTTCTTTAGTTTATGTTGCTCAGTGAATCACAAGCATTAATTCTCAGAGACATTGTGATCCTAGCAGTCAAATTGAAAACGAGGTTGGTGAAGTTAAAATAATCTACATCAGTATTTGTGAAAACGCCGGCTGAGATCTGATGTAATTGCTTATGGTAGTTTCACAAACGAATAGCAGCATGTCGCTGAAAACAAATTCTCAGCTAAAGTGCAACCAAAATCAGTAGCAAAGCTTAATGTTCACCGAGAAGCATGGCCGGATAAGTCTTGTTCAATTTTTGGTTCTCCAGGATCCCAATAACATTTGTGGTACGGATCCTCTTCCAATATTTCTGTCAACAGGTTAATCATGTAAAAATGTCTGTCAAATGAGATTAGGGATCCTTTTAAAACCTGCCACATGACAATCACATGTGGTATGGAAAATGGGATTGTTGCACTCCTGGGCAAGCATTGTAAGATCTCTGTTACGGTCAGGAAAGCATCCTTTCCCTCTCCAGTTCTCTATAAAGAAAGCTTATAGGCTAGAAACCCCATAAAACCATAGAATCCATGTGCACATTTTTTTTGGTAGAATGCACCAAAGTACCCCTTCCACATAATCTGGGTTCCATGTGTGATACATGATCCATCTTGTCTAAACACTGTGTGAAAATGGTTGAAGATAAGGTACCGTATGCAGGGCCAGGGCTATGGTGGTAGCAAAGTTAAAGTCAGAGGTTTAATGGGAGAAAAGGAGAAAGTGTTAGCTCATAGAAAGAGAATTTAAAAAAACATTTTCTTAGTCAAGTATTGATTATTTATGTGTGGTGATGTAATGCTCTATCTATGGTTAGATAGAAGGACGTATTTTAATTTGCCATTCAAGGGCCCCAAATTTTTCATCTGGTGCTGCCAGTCTGTTAAGCAGTAGCAAATTACAATTATATACTGCCTCATAGCACTTAAAGCATTCTCTAGATCAGTGGTGATGAACCTATGGCATGTGTGCCAGAGGGGGCATGCCCAGCACTGTTGGCAGACACGCCAATGTCCCAGCACAGAGTTTGCTTTGTCCCTCTGCCCAGCAGCCTAATGGGAACGCTTCCTCCCTCCTCCCAGCACAGAGTTTGCCCTGCACCTCTGTTTGGGGCGACCTAAATCAGGGTGGCCAACCTTCATGCTCATGCTGTTCTTGGCCTTCATGCTGATCAGGGATTATGGCAATTGAAGTCCAAGAACAGCAGGAGCACCAATGTTGTTCACCCCTGGCCTAAATGAATATGGTACAAATATGACAGGGACAGAATGTTTGCCCTGAGGTAATTCAGGGAGTTTACATAGTGCTGGGCAAGGTCTATATCCCGTTGTAGGAGGTCACGTGCTGATCCTTCAAACCTTCCAGGCCTGCTTCTACTGCTGCCAGTATTCCAGTTTGTCCCCTCCAGGTAATGGGTGGTGACACTCCTGAAATGATGGAGCACCATCTTTCACTTGGCTTTATAGGAACACATTCAGAAATAAGTGAGTCTTTGTGATTGACAACCATGTGGTGGCTTCACTTAGAAAAGAAGATCCAATGAGGGTATCTTGCTCAGAAGGCCTTGCCCCCAACCCCCCCAACCCACAGCTGGCACTGTGGGGTCTTTTTAATTAATAATATTGTATATAGAGCTCTCTTTATAAACTAAAAGAGGTCAAAAGCCTGTAAATACATGCATGTTTAAGAGGATTCTCCAGGGATTGTTTCTTTTGGTGGCTCAGTGTCGACTCAAAAGGAAATAAACTGGATTATGGGGTCCCAGTGTGTTGGATCAGGCCTCTATAGAAGATTTCTAGAGACTAGGATTTAAGGTGAGGTGGTTGTGATGGAAATAAATGTTTAAGGTAGTCTTCTTTGGGGCTAAATGTTTTTTTCCGAGGGGCCTGTCCAGAGCTATAATTTCCAGCCATGGAGAAGAAAGGTGGAAAGCATCTGGAGAAACGGAAATGTTTCTTGCCAGCTTGTTTCCTGTGTATTGAATTTAGAAGACCTTGTTGTCTGTGCAAGTAGGTTTCAAAATAGAGGCTGCCCTTTGACTGTACCTGTAATTGTATGGCTCTCTCTGTGTTTTATTTGGCTGCCACAGCAGTTAACCCCTGGACGTTAAGGGTTGCAGGTGGTGTGACCAGTACGGTTGTGTAGATCTGACCATGTGAATGCCTTGTTTGAATAAGTGTGCTTCCCAACATTCTTCTATAATATTTATACTTCTTTTCTTTAATGATATGCAAAAGTTGATTTAAGACATGGTGGCTTCTGGGTGCATATAGAATTAGGTACTATTAGTCAGCTGCTAAAGAGACCAAAAAAAATTGTATCCTTGCTTTGATGTACCCAACATCTGTCAACAGAGTGAATTTGCTATTGTTTAATTTCAAGAGTGCTTGTCTTACTCTTTTCCCAATCAATTTAAGCTTCTGCCCCAGGCAATCCCTGTGTTGTTCTTTCACTCTGCCAGTGCACAGGTTATTGCATGTGAAATGTGAGCCCTGGTTCTTTTGCACAGGTTACACAGATTTGCAAAAGAACCTTTAATCTTTCAAGGCGCTGTTTTCAAGCGCATGTGCTGCTGCCTGCCCCTCATCATGAGAATGACACAGATCCAGATACATCAGCGAGTTATTGAGTGTCTTTTCTTCATTAAAATCTATATTATTTCTTACATTCTATTACATTTGGTGCCTCAGTTTGGGTGATGTGAATTATATAATACTTTTGAAAGATGTAAAAGCAAGAATAAATATTTGCACTGGTCAGTGTAATTTGCTGAAATTAGTAGCCAGGTTTCTTTTCAATCTGTTGCAAAATCAAAATCTAAAATCTGTTGCAAAAGAATTTTGTGTTTCATGTATATATCCAAATTAATCTGTTAAGAAAGAAGAGTTTCAGAAGTTAAAAATGGGAACTGGAGGGCTTGGTTGCTTATTTCTTTTGTGCAGGGACCTAATGCGCTAAATATATTTTTAAAATTAAAATAGCAGTCCACATACTAATCACATAAGTATCATGTGATATTTTTTTTAAAATTCAGAGTAAACACTATTGGGCAATATTTGTTCAAATGTCTGTGTAACTCTTGGAAGTAGCTGTTTATGTTTGGTTAAGCAAAACTATATTCATCCTGTAGCCAACTACATATGTATGGTAGCTGAATAGGCTTTTGTACTATTACTTAAATTTGTATTACAAAAATCGGTACAGTATTTTGTTCACAATTGTGGTTTTTCACTTTTATTGCAAATGCAATTTAGTATTTCTATTTTTGTCTCTATTATACATATAAAATATACTTAAAGAGTTGTTGCTTTTACTTAAAGTTTGAACTCTCCTTCTGCAAATTTTTAGCTGCTTGATTAAAAGAGTAATGAAGTAAGTTCTAATATCCTGATGAAATATGAGAGCACATGTACAACATGTTTGGAAATAATATGGATTTATAGGTGGACTGTGTTGCAGGTGTAGCAAAGTAATCATTGTTAATGTTTAATACATACACACTTTAAAAGAGTCATTTATTTTGAAACTGGGGAGAGGGGGGGCAGATCTCGTTGACCGGAAGAAGAGTCATGTTGAATTACTAAAATTAGTTTAATTACAGGTCATTAAGGAAGTACAGTACATGTAAAAATCCTTACTGCTCAATGAGTGAAATGGGAGTACAGTAGTTCATTATATAATATGGCATGCATGAACAGATAATAATAATTAAAATAGACTTGTAGAAAGGAGGGTAATAAATGAGGGGCATGGTACCTGCTGTAAAATTAAAATACTTCTTCCACTCCTGTCATCATCTGTCCAATCTTGTCTTCAATCCCCTTAGGTGAATCAGTCAAAAAATTAATCAAGTGTTGTTTTCAGAAAAGGTTGGAAGTGTGTGGAAAGCTCCTTAAAAAGTATTAATTAACATCACTGAAATATATATTGAGGCAGTCCGGCAGTTATAGAAGACACACAAACCGCTTTGCTGTGATTCATTGTTGTCATGAATAAGTCTCTTTGCATGATGAACAACAACAGCCTGCTGATGGGATTTTTATTTGAAACACCGGTTCTGTAATTCTTATTTCGCCACATTGTTAAGACTTGATTGGTTCATCAAAATTTCTGCCATGGATTTCCAGTCTCCAGAGAAAGGTGGTAAAATGGTCACTCCTAAGGGAGAGTATCTATCTTTTATGGTGAATGCTCAATTTTTGTCCGCCCCCCCTAAGGCTTACATGAGCCATTTCCTCAGTGGAAATAAAATTAAACTGTACCCAGTAGCTAGCATCCAATATTGTTGAATAATGAGTAGACTTAAGGGAAATACATATAATACTTCACTGAATTTCTAAACCAGTATTTCATCCTCCTTGAAACATACAGCAAGTGGATGTGAAGGTTTTTTGTTTTTTAGAGCATATGAAAAGTGTATGTAAAGAAAACAAACTGATGAGGATTAGGCTTTTAATCAACCTTAAAGTCTATGGATTTCCCTTGCCTGGTGCTTCAGTTCTGTGTTGGGTTAGTGTTGTGGAAACATAATTGTGGTTCTGTTTTATTGAAGCTTATTTTGTAACATTTGTTATGAGACTAGGCTTGCGCATTCCTATTGTGAGGTGTTAGTTCCCAAGCCTCAAATGAGCTTGGGTTATATGTTGTATGCCTTCTTGCCATCTGAAGAAAGGAGAACAAAAATAAACCTCTTGCTACAACTTGCAGCAGTCACAAGAGGGAGCTGAGGACTTGAATGGAGCAGAAGCCGCCTCGCCTGCCTCACATCTGTATCTGTATACTCAAGAGCCCCTTGTATAGTACTTCTGCTTTGTGCTTCAAACAGCAGTGTTGTTATCAGCTGGGGTGTGTGTATGTGCCAGTATTCCCCCTTTATCGAATCTTCTTCTCCACCACTTGCTAGTCCTGAACACACTGTTGCATTCACACTCTATTTTGCATAGTAAAGTATACTAGATCAGGCTTTGGATGCAGCTTTATCCAAGTGGCTAAGACACTGTCCACTCTCCACTTTAGAACAAATTTACACCATCAGGTGCCATAGAAAAGCATTAGATATAGTAGGAGACCCATCACATCCTGGCCACTGCTTCTTTGAGCTTCTGCCATCGGGCCGGAGATATAGATAGATAGATAGATAAATCTTTATTGTCATTGTCCTGCACAGAACAACGAGATTGGGGAGACAAACACTTAACAACCCAACAAAACCTAAACAAAATACAACTATACAAAATTATCAACATACTCCCACCCCACATATACACATTTAACCCCTAAAAGCTCTAAAACTCTAAAAACTCTAAAACCCTAAAAACTCTAAAAACTATATACAGAAGCTCTCTATATATAGAACAATGAAGGTAAAAACGAGCCGTCTCAAGAACAGTTTCTTCTCCAGAGCAATTTTGGCCTTAAATGGAAACTCTGGACTCTGAAGTCATCTTATCTTATTTTAAAATGTTAAATTTTTTAGACTTAATTTTTAGGATTTTAGAATTTTGAAATATTATTTTTTTTTGAAATTTTAAAGTTTGGAAGTATTAAAAATTTTAAATTGTACTGTATGGTACTATCTTAATTGGTATTTCTGTAGCTGTTTTAAATTAAGGGGTATGCCTTATTCAAGTTGATATGTGGCAACCGATAAATTTCGTTGTTCCTGCAAGGGGACAATAACAATAAAGATTTATCTCTCTAGAAGGTCAGCATTTTGATTCCCGAGTACTGCAGGATGGAATGAGCTCCCGTCTTTGTCCCAGCTCCTGCCAACCTAGCAATTCGAAAGCAAGAAATTGCAAGTTAATAAATAGGGACCACTTCGGTGGGAATAAGCGTACCGTGCACTCCGGTGTCTAGTCATGCCTGCCACATGACCACGGAAATATCTGCAGAGGCAGACTCTTCGGCTTTGAAACAGAGATGAGCACTGAACCCTAGAGTCAGATGCGACTGGCTTTCAAGCAAGGGAAATCTTTATGTTTACTATAAACCTTATTAGAACAAATCCCCATGTTGCCATTTTCATTATTCACTTTTAAACTCTGAATTTTAGGGAAAGAAAAAGAAGATAAGAGAAGCTTGACTGTTGAATTTATCATTATAAAAAAAAGTTACTGGATGAACAGAAATGTATTTGTTTCTGCTTTGCCTCTTGGGTATTCATTAATTAAATATATGTAGATTGTTTGGAGCCTGCTTCTGTATTCCCATGTATCAACTTGACAAAAGGAAGATACATGTATGAACAGGGATTTAAACCTCTGTAATTTTGGGATTGTGCTGGCTCCAGAAGCCTCTTGTCATATAAGTGGAAATTAGGCTTATTCTCCTTTGGTGCCTCTTCTTCAAAGTCTGTGCACAGTTGGGTTGAGGGTATCTTGACAGCAAGTTCATTCTTAGATAGGGAGATCTGAAATACATATCCATGAGGATTGTATTTGTGTAACCTGATCCACATTAATGCATGTTCCCACAGAAATATGTTCTGTATGGTTATTATGCTGACAGCCTTGATCTGAGTGGATCTGAACAAATCAATTTTTTTGATTTAGATTTTATTTAAATCAAAAGAGGAAAACTTACCTTAAGATGTGTTGTTGCAGAGCGTCACATCTGAAGGACCATCACACGGGAGGGGTTTCTAGTTACCTGCTCTGGGTTAAATTAACTATCTCTACGTCTTCCATTATCGTGTCAAGTGAAAATAGATCATTGGTGCACCTTGACCAACCTCCACCCAAAATATACTGGTGGTGCTACACAAGTTTGGACTGACAACCAGCACAAGGCTTGTATGGAATGTTTACACTTTTTGCTTTTGTTTATTTTTTACTTATTTTATTGCATGCGTTCCATCTTCTGGTACTTACATATCACTTAGGGCAGCTTACAATGAAACTGATAAACTACTGAACAACACCATCTTGTATTTAAAAAAAAACAGGTAGAGAAGATGAAGTGATGACTAAAACTTACAAAGCAACCCCCTGCCTAAATTAGAATGTCTTCTCTGTAGGATGAAATTCCATCAAAGCGTAGGGGAGTTAACTTACCTTCCAGTGCTGCTTTAACGCTAAACAGCTTCCTAGGCACTTATTTTTAGAGAGGTAGCCAGCCATCTTAATCTATTGCAGCAATTTGCAACTGAAATAAAAACAAAATTAAACCAAAGGTATTGTGCCATCTTTAATAGTACAGTAATACCCCCAATAACATTAAAGCTTGGTTCCACAAGCTTTAACGTTATGCGGTTTTTAACATTGTGTGATACATTTATCGCACAACGTTAAACCAAAGCCCACAGTGGCCACTTTGAGTTGGGAAGGGCCGGGGGGAACCCAGCACCAGCTAGGGCAGCTTCGAAGTCAAAGCGTCCACCATGGGCTTGCCCTCCCCTGTTGGTTTTGACTTGGGAAGGGCCGGGGAAAGCACCTAGAAGCTGCTCTGGAAGGTGCTGGGTTCCCCCCTGGCACTTCCCAACTCAAAGCGACCCACTCACCTGCTGCCTCAGAAAGGGAACCAGGGATCGGACTCTCCAATCCCTGGTTCCCTTCCTGAAGAGGAAGATGACATGCTCAGCCCCAGACGAGGCTTGTCCTGCAAGGGAACAGGCCAAGTGCTTGGTCGGTTCCCTTCCAGGACGAGCTGTGAATGCTCTCACACTCACCCACAGCCCGTCCTGGAAAGGAAGGGGCCAAGCGTTTGGCCCCTTCCAGGACAAGCCTCATCTGGGGCCGAGCAGGTCGCCTGCCTCTTCGGAAAGGGAACCCGGCATCGGAGTGTCCCATCCCCAGTTCCTTTTCGAGGAGGCAGGCGAGAGGAGATCCAAGCCCCAAAGCCGGCAGGGCTGGTCTCTGTCTGGGAAGCGCCTTCCCAGGTGGAAACCAACCTTACGGGCTTTGGGGTTTGGATCTCCAGTGGTGCCCTCGCTGTTTCGAGGCAAGCCTCGAAACAGTGAGGGCACCTTGGAGATCTCTGCCCCAAAGCCAGCAGGTTTGGGGCAGAGATCTCCGGAGGAAATCTGGGGGGAAATTGATGCACTTAATGTTGTGCGGTGCAAATTTTTCTCCAAATTTCCCAACATTATCCGGTTTTAACGTTGTGCAGTGCAAACGTTAACTGGGGTATTACTGTATTTCAGCATGAGCATTTGTGAATTAAAATCCACTCCTTTGGAGACATGGCAGAGTGAAAAGTATAGCAACAAACACAAGTGATGCCCTCTATGCTCTGCACGGCCCTAATAATAATGAGGCACACAGACCATGTTAAAAAATTGTTTTCAAACAGTAAACAGTTGCTGTGTTCATCTTATAGCTCAATAATAAGATGGTTGGAGAAAAAGGTTCCCTGCCATTCTCTCATTTCTGCTCATTGAAGGGAACTAGCATTGACTTTTCCAAACAGGTAATTTAAACACTCACAACAAGAGAGAATGCTGGCCACCTGTTTGGCACTGTCCATGCATTTCTTGGTGTCGGGGTCATGGATCTAGTTCTAGTGTGTAGAGTCCAGAGTGATAAACGTGATAAATCCAGTGTTGGGAGCCTTGTGTTCAGCATCTTTTACACATATTGCATTTGCTTCCATGTATACATCTCTCATTGAAGTGGGGAAGTTATTCGTACAATAGGCCAGCTGTTGGCAAGTATGTTGAGGAGGTGGTACCTGTATATGTAAAGCGTAGGGAATATAGACCTACAATTGGACATCAAAGAGGATGCAAAATACTTAATACCCGGTTGAAAATTGAGTGGGATATATATGTATGAGTGGACAGACTGTTGTTTGATGAAGTAGAGACTAAGGTGTTTCAGGAAAGACTATCAAGGGAGAACTTAAAATGGCAAAGAGAAGTGACCGGATGGTTGCCCTTTGACGCCAGTTATTTTATTTTGGTACGTATTTGTTTGGTTGGTCTGTTTTTTATTTGTTGTGTTTTTTGTTGTATTATCTGATATTGAGTGTACACCGCCCAGAGTGAGAAATTTCCCAATTGCGTGGAATAAAAATGTAATAAATAAATAAATAAACGTAGACACTTCAGTAGTACCAGAGAAACAAATGGGAAGAGATATGGAGCTGGAAAGAGAGAGAAACCAAGGGGTAACTTGAAACAGGTTATATGCACATTTCTTAACCCTGAAATCAAATTACTGTATGTCCATTTGAGATTTTAGTACTCGGAACAAAAAATTCAGCATCAATATACTATAGGTTTTCCCAGCCCCTAATCCAGGGAGATACATTCCAATATCTTATGTAGATTCCTAAAACTGTGGAAAACAGTGAACCCCATATTTACATACCTGGTGGTGTGTGCGCGTGTGCGTGCCTGTGATCATGTGTGTGTGTGTGTGCGTGTGTGTGTGCGTGTGTGCGTGCGTGCGCGCGCGTGCGCGTGTATGTGTGCGTGCGTGCGTGCACATGCAAATATCTGTTATTCTATATGTGTGCTAACAAAATGGCTGCTGTAAAAAAATAATAATCCATTCTTTCTATCTAAACGTATTGCAGACTGTGGTCTCTAGTGGGCAGCTCTGGTAATTATGCCATAGAAATACATATATATTATGTACAGTATTTCAGGGATTTTTAAAACTGAATATTTTTTAGATGGGCTGAAAACTGAAACTGCAGAAATGGTTCCCAAGGATAAAGGGAGTGGAGACCTGTATTGCCTTTGATTAAGAAGGAAAGGAAAGAGGGATCTAAATGTCGCTGGCAATGTCCATGGGAATCTTAGGGTGAAGAAGCTGGTTTAAGCAGGATCATCATTTGCATTCTTTTGGTGTTCCCATGACTGGTGGAATAAATTATACAAATTAACAATTAATTCAATTTTGTTTACATTATTTATAGACAACAAATAATTTAGCACATGTAGGCATAGAATTTGGATACCATGAAGCATACTTTTATTTTAGGGCAGCATACACAAAAGAAGACAACAGTTGCCCTTTAGGAAGGAACTAAAGACCTGGCTGGCGGGCCAAGTTTGGGGTGCAGGTGGGGATGGGGGTACCGTTGGGTGGTTGGTATAGAGAAGTGTGCCTTCCCCCAAGGTCCCTTCGGTTCTTGCGCACCTTTTAGGGATGGGTTTTTTAACTTTTAACTTTGTTTTATCATGTGTCTTTTATGTATTTACTGTCCGCTATGTAAACCGCCCTGAGTTGGGTTGTACCTGAGTGGGCGGTATATAAGTGTGAAAAATAAATAAAATAAATAAATAAGACTAACTCTGATGGCAGCTACAAGAGTAACAAAGAACCTTGGAAAAGTTGTTCCAAATCATCTGAAGATGGGAGACACCACCAGAGAAAAGGCCAGCCAGAACAGACTTTTGTAGCACTGGCAGGCAACAGTCAGCTAACAGTTTTGGCCATACAGTAGTTTTATATAGATGAAGGGAGGAAGGGGCTACAGCAGCTGTAACCACAACAGCAGGGCTTGGTATTTCATTGAATGCGGAATTAAAAGGACAACTGGGTCAAAGATTAGCTGTTCTACTGAAGGTCTTAATGAGGCATGGGAGATCCTCATATCTCCTGTGATTACAAATGTTTTTGTTAAGAATACGTTAAGATGTTCTTATTTTCATTATATACATACCTGTACATAAATGAATAACAAAAAAGTCTATTTCAGAGCGTGTGTCAGTGTATCACAGTTCTCTTCCTTAGTCATGTCTACAGATGGTGGCAAGAGGAGGGCTTAGTAAGGCAGAAGTACAGGATTTGGCAGATGTTTGTGGGATCGATAGTATGCGTGTATGGGGGTGCAGTGTAGTGGGCTGTGAGGTGCAGAGTAAAGTGGAGGAGAGCCTCTGAATACTCCTCCCAATTCACTGGTTGCTTGTAAGAGAAATGAAATAAAAATGAAAAGGGCTGCTGTCAAATGTGGTTAATGTCATAAATAGAGTCAAGCAGCCACAAGATCAGATTAGGGCACTGGGTGAGACAGCCTTGAGGGGAGAGGCTGGGAGCCAGCCTCATGGCACCTGCATTGGGTGAGGGAGCAATAGGAAGGATGAAGGCAAAGAAGGAGTTTCAGAAGGAGATGAAGAGATGAGGATGGGATGTTTGAGAAAGCCACTCTGCTGTAAAATTGCACATATGGCTCTTACGTGATTGTTCCTATCTCGTTCCCTTTTTCCTATTTTCTTTAAATTAGCTGTTACATTCGTTAGCCAGTAATTTGAGAAAAAGGAGTGCCCCCATCAAAATCATGGCTCCTGTAATTAAGTGTAATGATAAAAATTGTCTTTGTGCAAAAATGTGCCTGTTTGACTGGTCAAAGAGGAGGGCTCGCTTTTGAGGTCCCACTGGATCAGAACAAAATGCTGCTCCCATGTAAGAAACAGTGAAGACTGTATTCCCATTTGGGGAAGAATAGACATTCAGCACGCTGGCATTTCATGCAAAGGGAAGAAGAAGCAAGTGATGTGAAATGTGCGAAACAAAGAAGAGGAGTTCCTTAGAGAGGGTGCGCTCCCCTACCCACCTTGTTCCTTTTGCAGAGATCTGACTAATCACTAGATATGCACCCTGGTTGCTCTCTCTTGATTGTGGGTGCAACTCAAGGCAAGTCCAGAAGCAAATCTGTCACTCGCACTTTGGATGTCAGGAGGTTCTTCTTTTGTGTGTGTGTGTCCTGATCAAACCCTGGACTGCCAAAATGAAGCCACTTTCTTGGCTTTGTTATTGGCCCTGTTGGTTAAGGTTGCATCAATGTGAACTTGGCATACGTGGGAAAGGGTAGAGGAATGGAGAGGAACACCTAGACATGATCAAACAGCCACCATATTTGTTTGTTGTTGAGCCTTGCCTGTTTTGCATTTTTATTTTTTTTGCTCAGGGAGGAACAGCTGTCTGTTGCACACATGCTCTGGATAGGCAGCTTTGCATCCTTCTGGCACCAAATGCCGACGACCAAGTTGACTACTTTCTAGCAGCGAATTTTTGTTCTCTCTACATTTTGTTGCCCTGGGTCCAAGTCCTGCTTACCTAACCTGAGTTATAGCTCTGGCCTGAAGTCTTTCATAAAGGAACACATAAAGGTGCAATTCAAGGTGCTGGTTTTGACCTTTAAAGCCCTACATGGTAGTGGGCCAGGATACCTAAGAGACCGCATCGTCCCAAGAGTGTCTGTCCGTCCAACCAGAGCGGACCGGAGGGGCTCTCTAATTGTTCCATCTGCCAGAGGGGCTCGCCTCTCTGGCGCACGAAGGAGGGCCTTTTCCGTGTCCACACCGGCCTTGTGGAACCTCCTGCCAGTAGAGTTGCTGCCTTTCAGAAGAGAATTAAAAACCTGGTTGGCGGGGCAGGTGTGGGGCCCAGATGGAAGAGTGGCCCCCGCCTGTTGACTTATAAAATGAAGCCTCCCCATCTTTTTTTTGCGGGCAGTTTTAATGTGGTTAGTTTTTAATAGGTGGGTGGGTATGTTGGGGTTTTAATTGTTTTTAATATGTATGTTTTAATCTTGTTGTGAGCCGCCCTGAGTCGGGTTCGCCTGATTGGGCGGCACAGAAATTTGATTTATAAATAAATAAATAAATAAACACAATTCTCTGGACTGACGTTCTTACTAGGACTTCCAGATGAGGCCTTTATCCTGCTATTGTTACATCTAGCCAACTTTGTTTTCCACAATGAACTTTCCCATGCTGCTATCACTTACTCCTTGTGACTCTTTACGTCAGAAAAAAAATTCCACAATAGAGGAGAGGGAAGATTGAATAGGAACACAATGCCTTTGGTTTAGTAGTACTTTGGAGCCATCCATCTGAAGTACTGTACTGTACCTGTACTTTGTATCTGCATAACTATATGTGGCATGCATTGTTTACTGAGAGCTTCACTTCTGATATAATCTTTTCCAAAAATGTCTAGATTGTGGATCTCAGTGAGAAAATACGTTTATACAGATGGTGCCCTGACATATCAGTGAACTGTTGGCCATGGTCAAGATGTTGCTATCTATATACATCTATTACTAATGTCCCTACAAGCCAATTTTGAGTTACCCACAAAATAACATAGGAAATAGCTTTTTTTTCTTCCTTTCCGTAGCAGAAAATGTTTTCCATATATTCCAGTCTTGCCTGCAAGAGCCCAATTTATACTCTCCTGCTCCATTCCTACCCCATTAGTCCCTATACTGGAAAAGAAAAAAGTTGCTGGCAACATGTTTGGCCTGTGCCATTCCTTGAGCTGCTATATAAAGCAAGGCAATTTTAACTTACTTGCCAGTTGTTAAAATTTGGAAAAGGACATTATGAACCCTGCAGAAAATTTTAAAATGGCAGCTCCTATTCAGCCAGACCTTTTGTTCCATAGCTTTTGGGCTCCTGAAAAGAGTGTCCCACTGTTCTAATTAAAATAAATGGGTGAAGGAGAGGTGTCTGCGTTTCGTAGGTTCTGTTAAAAAAAACTGGGGAAAGTGGGAGCATTAAAGAAGCCAAATATTTTATAAATGTAGTGGGGGGAAATTCTCTACCATGGCTACAAAGGGTCTAGTTTGTAGGGGAGAAATAGGCATCACCCAAAAAGTTGTTATCTCTGAAACAAAACAAAGGATTTACTCTTCACATTTTCTAAAAGTTAAGCAAATTACTGAACTGGGGAGGATGATACAAGAAGGAAAAAAACCCCAGACTGAGCATCAATATAGCAAGTTTTTTTAATTGCATCATTGATTTCTTTACCTTTTTGAAATGCTGAGCCTTCTCGTCAGCTAGAAAACACAGTTGCTATTATATTTACAATTAACAACTAGTGGTTTAGTAAGATTGAATATGAATATTTTCAGTCTAAGTACTTTCAGCCAGAAGTGTATTGTTCAATCTTAGGCATGTTTGCCATTAAGTTTGATGGTTCTTATAAAAGGGTTTAGGATTGCAGCCTTTATTAATATTTATATGGCCTGTTAGGTTTAGTGGTTAATCAGAAGGTAATCACATTTAATGAAATAAAATTTCATTTCATGTATTTCTATTTCCCTCTTTTTTGTTCTCCTTTCTGTGTTTTGGAGATCTGATCTTTTGTTGCTTCATGCCAGCTGTCTGCTGCCTTTGTGGGTATTATTCCATTCACAGCATTCATAGTGCCCTTTTACTAAATTATTCTCATTCTCTTTGTCCCGTACTCCGTTTGGTAGTTTCTAGTGTCTTTATAAGGACTGTGGTGGATTAGTGGTTAAGATGTTGAGCTTGATGACCGGAAGGTTGGCAGGTCAGCAGTTTGAGACCCAAGTGCTGGACAGTGGAGTGAGCTCCAGTCTGTCCCAGCTCCTGCCAACCTAGCAGTTCAAAAGCAAGAAATTGCAAGTAGATAAAGAGGTACTGCTTCGGTGGGAAGGTAGCAGTGTTCCATGCACTCTGGTGTCTAATCATGCCTACCACATGACCATGCAGACACAGACAGCACTGGAGATGAGCACCGCACCCAAGAGTCGGATATGACTGGCTTTCATGCAAGGGTGACCTTTACCTACTGCCTTTATAATAAGATTACACAGGTCTGCAACCAAAAAACTGCATAGGATATTTTTTACTGTTTTTTTAAAATAGATTTTTAGTTAGTGAAACCGAGAAAAATATTTTTAAAATTCCATCTCGTCAGGTTTTCTTGCAAAACTCATGTTTTTAGTTTAATTTAGTGTGAAGTTTGCCTTTAACCAAAAATCTGATACAGTATCCTATTCTTTTATTTGCATCAAAAGGTGAACATATCCAGGAATCTTACTGGCTGGGTTGAACATGTTTCGACATGTTCTCTGGGGTATTATAAATGTGTATAAACATGCCTTACTATCAGATTTGATCATGTTTCAACATGCTAAATAAGTTCAGGATCTTGGTTGCTGTTTGAGCCACACTCAGTTAACATCCTGCATTCAAACGTGTCTGTGCTCGTTTTTAGTTCTGTACTATGGCTCCAAGAGGTTGTATTATTTTTCCGGACAACTTTTGTTTTATTTGTGGTGATTACACTATTAAAAGTCAACAAAGAAACATAAGTGATTTTGTGCAGAAAGTGCATTTTGCTTTCTTCAAGTTGAAACTTGGAGATCAAGACAAAGCATGGGCTCCTCATAAGGTGTGTAGAAGGTGCGAAGAAGATCTTTGTGGTTTAAAGGTAAGAAAACATCATTCCGCTATTCCTATGATGTGGCGTGAACAGCAAAACCACACTACCGACTGCTATTTCTGTTTGGTAGATGTGAAGGCTTTAATACAAAAAATAAAAAGAAGATATCTTACCCAAACCTTAATTCAGCTATTCGTCCAGTGCTTCATAGCTCTGAAACACCAGTTCTACACCCACCTTTCAATTTGGATAATATCCTGAGCGATTTGTAGGACGGAGACACATTGCCTTCCCAGGACAAATCTAGCTCAGATTTTTCTGTTGATGAGATACTGTATCTCAACTTTTTTCTCAGAGCGAGCTCAATGAATTAGTTAGAGATTTAGACCTTTCCAAAGATTCAGATGAATTGCTGGGTTCAAGACTAACAAATAAAAACCTGCTGTCACCTGGAACATCATTTTCGTGGTACAAGGACTGAGAGAAAGAATTCACTCAGTTTTTCTCCAAAGATGGAAATCTCATTTATTGTAGTGATGTTCAAGGGCTAATGAATTGCTTTGAAATATAATATGATTCATCTGAGTGGCGCCCATCATTGATTCGTCTAAAACAAGCCTCAAAGCAGTCTTACTGCATAATGGAAATACATTTGCATCACTTCCTATAGGACACTTGGTGCATTTGGATAAAAACTATAATGATTTAACTGTGATTCTTGACAAAATCAAATATCAAGAACATCGCTGGATGGTTTGTGGAGACTTTAAAATACTAACCATGTTGTTAGGACAGCAGGCAGGTTATACAAAATATCCCTGCTACCTACTGTATGTTTGTAGTACAGTCAAGCCAGAGACCTCCATTGGACAAAAACTGATTGGCCACTTCGAGACGCCTTAATCCCCGGCGGAAAAAAAGTCATTAATACGACCTTGGTTCCAACAGAAAAGGTTTTATTGTCACCTCTTCATATTAAATTAGGGCTTATGAAACAGTTTGTTAAATCACTGCCAAAAGATGGGGAATGTTTCAAATATCTGTGTTCCAAGTTCCCAAAACTGTCTGAAGCCAAGCTGAAAGAGGGAGTTTTTACTGGCCCCGACATACAAAACCTGTTATCCGATCCCATCTTTTTAGAAACAATAGGAGAAAAAGAAAAGGAAGCCTGGGACTCTTTCAAAGACGTGGTTCACAAGATTTTTGGGAATACTAAAGACCCTCACTACAAAACCATTGTACAACCCATGTTGAATGTGTATAAAGCTCAAGAATACAAGATGAGCTTAAAAGTTCATTTCTTACACTCCCATGTTGACTATTTTCCTGAAAACTTGGGAGCCTACAGTGAAGAGCAGGGTGAAAGATTTCACCAGGATGTATCGAGAGACGCTACCAAGGAAGATGGACCATCAATATGCTAGCTGGCTACTGTTAGATGCTCTAACGGGAAACAGAAAATGGAAAATGAAAGCATGTTCGGAGGAGCATAAAAGAGAAGGAGAAAAGGTTTCATAGACAAAAAGAGTGAACATGGAATGTTAAGTATATATTATGAAGAAATTGTTTGTTTAATTATAAGAAATAATATGTTTAATTCATTGTAATAAAATACAGTAGTGATTTTCTCATCACTCATGCTTTTTTAATGCAAAACCCTCATATTTTGCGAAAACTGTGCATAATGTCGGGGGAATCGAGGTCATTTTTGGATTCAGCACACTGGAAAACAAAATTTACCAAAAATATCCTATGCAGCTATTATTTATTTATTTATTTATTTATTTATTTTTTACAGACCTGTGTTATTTAAGGTAGTAAACATTAGTTTGGATCCATAGATGTACGGCATGAGGGAAAAGGCTCATCTGGGTGAGCAGGGCAGTCCAGTTGAATTCTCCTGCTGTCCCTGTGCAGTTGTAGCCTGTGCCACAAACCATTATTTTTAGCTTCAGAAGTAGTTTCAAGGGGTGGAAGAGGTTCTACTGAGAGAGAAGAGAAGAGGCAGGAAAGCATTCTTTCATCAGTGAAGCTCCTCTTTCTCTGGATTCAACTCCCATTATCTGGGTTCTTTTTTATAGTATTATATACTCATGCTATCAGAAGGCACTGGGAGTGATGGATGAATGAAGTTGAGATTCTGAGAACTATTTAGGTTAAAAGTGTATAAGAACAAGTGACCAAAAAAGTGTCCAAAATAGCATTAAGATGAAAGTCTATGCTTATCGTAGGAGTGAAATTCTGAGATAAGGCTCCTTAGCACAATCCAAAGGGAAACTACTTCCATGTATTTTGTGTTGTCTGGCCTGGGTATTTCAGGTAAGGGAAAGGCACTTGATGCTCATGTTCTCCATCATTAGGAGCTATTTAGATCCTTTCTGTAGGTAAGGACATTTTTCTCCCCAGATTGAATTGATCGTTAAACTCTGGAGAACTCTTGCTACTTCTTTATACTACAGTGCCTATAAGCTGGCTTCCTTGAGGCTGCTAAAAGTGGCTTACTTAATTGTGCCATGAAGATAAACTTTGATCCTTTATTGCAAAGGTGGGCAATTTTTCAGGGTTCGGAGTGGGGGGACACACACACATTTTTACCTTCTCCCAGATTCTGGAGGGCTGCATTCCGCTTCTTACCTTGCCCCAGCCCCCAAACTCCTAAGGAAAATTGCTCAAAACCCTTGAGGGTAGAGAGGGGAAATGCCATTTAAATATTATTCACACCTAGTGTGTTTTAGGCCAGCAAAGGTTTATTTCTGCTGTAGAAAAAAGAAAAAGGAAACACTGCTTTGGCCCTGAAAATGAACTTTGAACGACATATCAGAGAGCAAACAAAACAACAAAAAAGGTGTCTGACGAAGTGGATTTGATCCACGAAAGCCCACATTTAAATACAGGAGTTAGTTTTTAAGGTGCTAAAACATTTTTGTCTTTTTCTTATTTTGTTTCGTTTCGTTTACTTGCTGATATGCTAGCACAGACTAACATGCCTACCACTTCAAAAATTTAAACTACATGTGTGTCCCCCACCCAAGGCCAGTGGAAAATAATTGATCCTTTTAAAAAAAATAAGTTAGGGAATATTAGAGAAGGGGTTCAAGAGAATTGGAGAACACCTAAATGGCTTTTGCAGACCATGGACTTCGTTTGCCTCTGATGTATTGTATGAATCAGTTTGCTAAAATATTCAGAAAACATCTGTTGGGGGTTAGATTGGAAGATCTCATTGTAACTTCCAGCAGTGTTATTTTGTGACTGCATTAGCAACAGTGTAAACAAAGCACAACTTTCTACAGCTGTGATGGCGAACCTTGGCACTTCAGATGTTCTTGGACTTCAATTCCCAGAAGCCCAAGCCCCCGTGAATCCGCACGAAAGGGTTTACTGCGATTCATCCGGCCCACACCACCCTCGTTGCTCCTGGAAGCGGAAGTAAAACGCGCCCATATGGTACGCTTCTAGGCACAACGAGGGTGGCGCGGGCCGGATGAATCGCAGTAAACTTTTTCGTGCGGATTCACGGGGGCTTGGGCTTCTGGGAATTGAAGTCCGAGAACATCTGGAGTGCCAAGGTTCGCCATCACGGTTCTACAGGACAAATGTTTTGTTCCTATTATTGATATTACCATACCTTATTATATGATAGTATTATCTCTGCTTCACCCTTTCTTTCTTTCTTTCTCTCTCTCTCTCTACTGAAAGGTTGTACAATCGGCCAACCACGGGTCTTACCTTCATCAGTCGATCTTGTCTACTTACACAAGAAGTCAAACAGTCATCAGAGAAGATGTTTCTTTTTCACTAGACAAAGAAATGCTGCTTATAGCGTAGTCTGGCCAGCCATAGTTTCCCCGGCTCATCCAGTTCCTAAGGTACTGTAATTTCTATTATCTGACACTATATCCAGTCAATATAAAGGTTGACTGCACAAGTGATCAAGTACATTCATCTTTGACAGCTGGGAGTTTGATTCATCGTTTTGTTACCAAGGCTGAGGTTTGATATTAGAACGCTGGTGCGAAGTTTTTTGCTCCCTGCTATGCTAAAGAGATCCCCAAATCAATTTCTCAGTCAGTTCAAATCTGATGCTCCTTCAACTGCTGTGACCCAAATTTGATTTTTTGTGTATATGTCTCTTGATTTAGAAAAAAAAGGAGCAGGAGAGGAAAGCGATTGTGGAATTGGTTATAAATGAAATCAGCAGGAATTTACCACACTTAAGGAAAAAAATTATGGTTATTCCACTGTACCTTCCCAGCATAGCAAGCCTGAAAACATTTCAGCTTACAGCTAAAATAAAATTTATATTAAAATGGCAGTCAGTTGCCTTACTATGAATCTTATCAAGCAAACTCCTGTTACTGGTTTTAAAAAGCTTAATGGAAGAACAAACAGCTTAAGCTGTTCCATATCCTGTCCTAACGCTTGCTTCTTGAGTCGTGTACAAATTTCTCATAAGACAGATGAGGTGGTCTGGTATTCCCATCTCTTTGATTTTTCTAACTGTTCTGTGATTTAAAAGATTCTGGATGAAATATTGCACAGCTCCACCTACCCAATAGGAATTGTGTCATCAGCGGCAGATTGTTGCTAGTTGAAAAGTTCCTTTTACAATTTCAGGATGTCCATAGCTCACACAAAATACAAGAAAGTGATGTATGCCTCAGATTTGCAAAAGGAAGCTGTATTTAATCATCTGCATTCTGTTAGTGACATCTGCCCAACAGGGCCGCCCAACTCGCCTTCCCCAAAAGGAAGCCAGCGATCGGAGCACTCAAACTCCGGCTTCCTTTCATGGAAGGCAAGTCGGGCCGCCCGACTTGCTTTCCCTGAAAGGAAGCCAGCGTTTGGGCACTTGGCCAGTTCCCTTCCAGGAGGGACCGTAGGTGTGTCTGCACTCACTTGCCGCCCCCCTGGAAGGAAACGGGCCATGCGCTTGACCGGTTCCCTTCCTGGTGGCCGTGGGTGTGTCTGCACTCACCCGCAGCCCCCCCTGGAAGAGAAGGGGCCATGCGCTAGGTCGGTTCCCTTCCACGAGGGCTGCGGGTGTGTCTGCACTCACCCGCAGCCCCTGCTGGAAGGGAAGGGGCCACACGCTTGGCCGGTTCCCTTCCAGGAGAGGCCATGGGTGTGTCTGCACTCACCCGCAGCCCCCCCCTGGAAGGGAAGGGCCCATGCGCTTGGCCAGTTCCCTTCCAGGGGGCCCGCGGGTGTGTCTGCACTCACCCACAGCCCCTGCTGGAAGGGAATGGGCCACGCACTTGACCTTCCCCCGAAAGGAAGCCAGCGTTTGGGCACTTGGCCAGTTCCCTTCCAGGAGGGGCCACGGGTGTGTCTGCACTCACCTGCAGCCCCCCCCCTGGAAAGGGAGGGGCCAAGCGCTTGGCACTCGCCTGCCTCTTCAGAAAGGGATCTGGGGACTAATTGTCCGATTCCCGATTCCCTTTCCGAGGAGGCAGGCGAGAGGAGATCCAAGCCCCAAAACTGGCAGGGCTGCTCTCCGCCTAGGAAGTGCCTTACCCAGGCGGAGACCAGCCTTGCAGGCTTTGGGGCTTGGATCTCCAGTGGCGCCCTCGCTGTTTCGAGCCAAGCCTCAAAACAGCGAGGGCACCTCGGAGGTCTCTGCCCCAAAGCCGCCAGGGCTAGTCTTCCCCTGGGAATGCGCTTTCCAGGTGGAGAGCAGCCTTGCTAGCTTTGAGGCAGAGATCTCCAGAGAAAATATGGGGGGAAATGGATGCACCAGTTAACGTTGTGCGGTGCAAATTTCCCCCCAGATTTCCCTTCGTTATCCGGTTTTAACATTATGCAAACGTTAACCGGGGTTTTACTGTACTTTCATTGGCTCTCTTTTTAAAAAAGATGTATCTATAAAAGGCAATGAGTTTGGTTTGTCTTCTTCCTCCCAATATCAGTGGCTGGTATGAGCAAGTACACAGCGGAGGCACTTTGCTTCTGTAGTGCAGTTTTAAAATATGTGCCTGACTAAACTCCCATTTTTGTTTTTGTTTGTAAGATCAAAAGGCAGGTATGGATTACTATGAGCAACCTTCATGGAAGTCCAATACCAATTTTAGTTTTTACTCTTGTGCCCTCTCGTAGGAGCAGCATTTTGGCAGCATTTTAGGAGTTATGCTGTCATGCTCAGGCATTACACAGGCAACTTGTGTCTGTGTCAGCCTACCAGTGGGGAATTGTGTATGTTAGGGAGAACAATCATAATTTTAACATATTTACATGCATGCACGCACACACACCCCTCAGACCATAAGGGCTGGATGTGGAAGACAGGTTAGAGAAAGAAAGCAAAGCAGTGTGGTGTGGTGTGTCTGGAAGTGTGACTGGGATGAAACCAGTTCCTTTCCTGCCCCTGGCTGGCCTATTCTCCGTTAGAAGCACTAGGGTGTCACATAAAGGTAACTGTGAAGCTGAGGGTCTCTCACTGTTGACTGGCAGTAATTTACTAACAGTCCCTGAACTGGCTGAGAGATTGATGAGAAACGACAGAGATCCAGAAATATTATTGAATTTAGACTTACAGCTTTGCACCATTCAAGCAAAATTCCCATCCGTTTCAATGGGATTAAAGATGTCAGGATTCCTTCCTTTTGACCTGTATGCTCACAGAGAGGCCAGCAAACTTAGCTTTTTTAAAAATCCAAAACACTATAAAGAATTTTTGTTTAAATACATGTACAGTAAAACCTCAGTTAATATAATTAATGTGTTCCCCGGGAAAATTACTTAAACCAAATTTCCCATAGGAATGCATTGAAAACCAATTAATCTGTTCTGAAAAAAAATATGTAAACCTTTTGTTGTGCAATTTTTGTGTTAACCGAGCCGTTTGTTAACTGAGGTTCCACTGTACTGTATATGTATATAAATTGTGTGTGTGCGTGTGCGTGCACGTGCGCGTGCAGTGATGCACTGTGGAAACTTTTACTACCCACTCGGTGGGCGTGGCTACCTGTGGGCATGGCCTCAAACCGCAACCTCCCCCCCCAAGAAAAAATGAAAGAAACCTACCTTGTTCTCTTAGCTTGCCTAGAGGAGGATGGAGTCCCAGAGCAGCGGAGCTGCTCAGAGGTGAGTGGGGCTGTTTGCTGGGCTGATTACTGGCTGGGCTCCCCTTCCCAGCGCCCCCGGAAATGCATCCCTGCCGGCGGCACTGCTGAAAGGTGAGCGGGGCTGCTTGGTGGGCTGGTGCTGACTGGGCTCCCCTTTCCAGCGCTGCCGGAAATGTGTCCCTGCCGGCGGCGCTACTGGGAGGTGAGTGGGGTGAGTTGGTGGGCTGACGCTGGCTGGGCTCCCCTTCCCAGTGCTGCCGGAAACGTGTCCCTGCCGGCAGCGCTGCAGGGAGGTGAGCAGGGTGAGTTGCTGGGCTGGTTGCTGGCTGGGCTCCCCTTCCCAGCGCCGCCGGAAATGCGTCCCTGCTGGTGGCGCTGCTGGGAGGTGAGCAGGGTGGGTTGGTGGCCTGGCGCCAGCTGGCCTCCCCCTCCCAGCACTGCCGGAAACACGTCCCATTTGCTTCGCCCAGGGCCGAAGACGCAAGGGAAGTGCGGAGATGAAAGTGCGCCTTCGGTCTTGGGCAATGCAAATGGGCCGCGTTTCTGGCAGCGCTGGGAGGGGGAGGCCAAGAGGTGGGCATGGCCTGGAATTTTTACTACCGGTTCGGTAGAACCGGTCAGAACTGGCCAGAGTGCTACACTGTGTGTGTGTGTGTGTGTGTGTGTGTGTGTGTGTGTGTGTGTGTGTGTGAGAGAGAGAGAGAGAGAGAGAGAGAGAGAAGGTAAAATGAGGAGGCAAAACAGGAAAAATTAAATGTTTGGGGGAGGATTTGCGTAGTTTTTAGCCAGAGTGTGGTTTTTGGGGAGGGTTTGCTTACTTTTAAACCTCAGAGTGAAAAGTTGCTGTGGTTTCTTGAATTTCAGTGCTGTAAGGTTAACAGCCTGTCAGAGTTGCTGGTAACAGGCAATGTTAAGTTCAAAAGGGCAGAGGCAGAAATACTGAAGCAGCCTTGAGGGTTTTGCCCTGATGGCTTAGGAAGGTCGCTAGGAGGACTGAAAGGGCAAGCTGCCATGAAGCAAGAGGCTCTATCTAAGGAAAATGATCCCATTGTCATGCTCCTTTTTTCTGATCTTTATTTTCAATCCTTTTTTCTCCAAGCACATAAAGAAGCCAGACTATGTGACGACAGGCGTTGTACCAGACTGGGGAGACTATATTGAAATTAAGAATGAAGATCAGATTCAAGGGCTTCGTCAGGCTTGTCAGCTGGCCCGGCACGTTCTGCTTCTAGCAGGGAAGAGTTTAAAGGTAAACATTTAAGAGATTGGACAGTCCTGCTAGTCTATGCGCTTGGCGTTTTAGCTACATTTTTGATTTCGTTTTTTAATATATTTTTTAATGTCTGAAGAATGATTAAAGTATAGTCTCTTATCTTTACATGCCTACATCAACAAAGCCATTCACACACTGTTCTCTCTATGCTGCTTTTAACCCTAAATCTCTATCAGTAAAGGTAAAGGTTTCCCTTGCTCGAAAGCCAGTCGTATCTGACTCTAGGGTTCTGTGCTCATCTCAGTTTTAATACCACAAGCAGAACAACAACATCTCAGTTTCAAAGCCGAAGAGCCAGCGCTGTCTGCTTCTGCAGACGTTTCCGTGGTTATCTGGCAGGCATGACTAGACAAAGGACCCTAAATTCAGGTTTCAGAATAAATCAAACCATTTAAGCAGATATGTTTTTGTATGTGAGTTGTCAGTTTCGTTTGTCTTGTTTCAGTTGTATCTGGAAAACCTCTGAAATCTTTGGCAGAAGTTTTATGTTGTAGAAGACCTGAATGTTAGGTGAAGATTTCTGTTCACAAGTTGAACATAGAAATACTTGTTCTTTTGGAAGCTGGAAGAAGGGTGAAGAGGACTTTCTCCTTATAAACTAAAAAAGTGTAGCTGCTTTAAAAAGACATCTGGATTCCAAATTCCTTATCAGGGTCAGGTATGTTTGTAGCTCATGATGTACCTGAGGTTTTTTAAAGTATTTGTAGCTGCGAACATACCCTAATGATGTTCAATTAGAGTTGGCCAACATTTGGCTCTACATTCTAGTGTGCCATATTGCATATGTTTATCCTAAGAAACAAAAGTCTGTTGTTTGGTCACAAAGCAAATCTGATTGTTCATACTTGCTAATTTAGGGTATGCTTTTTCTAGCGATTCCCCCCCCTCCCTCCCCCCTGGAAAGAAGCACATTATGGGCTCAGCATATTACAGGATTCACACCCATTTGGAAAACCTGCCATGCACACTTGCTCTTCTGGGGTTTCTGCTCAGAGTATGGGGTTGATTATTGCCTTGTTCATAAGGGAAGAGCTTTGTAAAGAATCTCTTACAATATTTTTGAAAATGGAGATTTTTAAAAAAAAAATCTGGCCTAAAAATATTGCTACATATGACTGAAGCAGAGTGGTGGTAGAAGATTTGCAGTCTTAACCTAGGTCAGTGATGGTGAATCTTTTAGAGGCCGAGTGCCTAAACTGCAACCCAAAACCCACTTATTTATCACAAAGTGCCAACATAACAACTAGGGAGGAAGAAAACGCTTCCATTGGACTGCTGGGCAGAGGGGTGGGGTGAATTATGTGCTGGGGGAAGGGAGGAAACACTCCCATTGGGCTGCTGGGCAGAGGGGTGGGGTGAACTCTGTGCTTGGGGTGACTGTATGAGTGCCGACAGAGAGGGCTCCGAATGCTAACTCTGGCACATGTGCCATTGGTTCGCCATCACTGACCTAGGTGTAAGCACCACTGAATTCAGTGGGACTTACTTCTGCATAAACTTATATATAATACTAGCATTTTTTGCCCGGCCCTGCCGGGCAGTTATTATCTGTGAGTAGATGGTTGGGGTGGTTTTGGGATATGCGGGCACCCCCCAAAAAACCACCCCAACCCCCAACACACAGATAATAACTGCCTGGCAAAGCAGGGATGCCCAGTGTGTGTGTGTGTGTGAGAGAGAGAAAGAGAGAGAGAGGTGGGGGGGGGGAGTGGTGCTCTGCCTTCGGCCTTTGTCTGTTGGAGAAAGCAAGCCCCTTCTCCGACAGGCAAGGGCCGAATGTGGAAGGGACTCGCTTCCCTCCGGAAGGCAAAGGCAGCAAACGGAGCGCCATTCGGTGCCTTCGCCTCCCGGAGAGAAGCAATCGCTTTCCGCAGGGGACGAAGGCACCAGTGCCTTCACCCCCACCCCCCATGGAAAACAAACCACTTCCCCAGGAAGCAAAGGCAGCGAACGGAGTGCCTTCACCCCCGCAGAAAGCGATTGCTTCCCTCCGGGAGACGAAGGCTTCCCGGGGAAGTGGTTCGCTTTCCTCAGTGGGAGGGGGATGAAGGCACCAGTGCCTTTGCCCCCCCCCCCCCCCCGCCCCCCGGTGGAAACTGACGGCTTCCCTCCAGGAGGCGAAGACAGAGAACGGAGTGCCGTTCTCGGTCTTCGTCTCCCTGATTGAAGCGGCAGGCGTGTGGGGAGAAGATGTGCTGCCCTGCCTCCTCCATGCTCATGCCCTCCAACCTGATTGGCTGAGGGCTGGCGCAGAGGACACTGGGCCTTGTAGTTTTTTTTGTTTTTGTTAGTGTTTGTGGGCCGGTTGCCCCACTCTCAGCATTCAGACCCTTGTGGCGATGCTCACAGGGTGTTAAGGTAAGTGTAAGCAGCTCAGTACAGGATGGTTGGGCCGTGTGTGGCCGTGTGTGCTGGACACTCACAACTCCACCACTTTCTTATAGGTATAGATTGCACTACATAGGTTTCAGTGTAGCCCATTTGGTCCTGCAGAAGCAACACAACAGTTTACTCTCAACTATGTCCTTCTGTATGTATTCATTCCCATAATTCGGATCCACAATGCTGCCTGGGATATTCCATGTATATCCTAGGGCTTTACTTTTTCTCTGCCTACTGTAGCTCCCCTGCTCCAGGAAGAACACCTGATGATCAGGTAACTTCCAGCAAAATATTGCAGCCAAAGGCTAAGAGAAAATTGGGAGTCTTCCCCTGGCATGAGTTAGCAGTATCTTCCATTTTGTATGGAACACTTTGAATCAATCCAACAAGCTGAATTATATTTCTGAAGCAAAACCATATATTATGTTTGTAAAATAGCTCTGTGTAACATTTTGATATCTAGTTTAATCAATTTTTAATTTTTTGCTATTGAATTTATTCCCACTGGTCATCTTTATTAATTTTCATGATTAGTAAAAACTTGGGCGAAGGCTGTGCAATCTTGTCATTTCTTTTGATGTTGATTCTCTTTTCAGAAGTCAGTCTAATAATTTCAAAAATCCACTTCTTTTTTAAAAAAATTTTATTGGTTTTCATATGATAAACAAAATATGATAAACAATACACAAGACGAATAAAAGGTGCATTAAATAATAATGGTAATAAAACGATATATAACAAATGAAAATAATATATAACAAATGAAAATAAAATTGTTGGGATTGTCTGTGTAGACGAACCAATTAACTACAATTCTCTTTCCAAAATTGGATTGTATCAGGGCTTGGTTTATATTCATTGTCATCTGACAGTGCAAATTCAACAAAAAGACCCCAAATATCCCAAAATGGGATCTTTGTTACCATTCCCTTTTTCTGATGGATTTGCATAGTCAGTTTCTCGTTAAGTGCCAATTGCCAAACATCTGAATACCATCTAGCCTTTCTAATATTTGTTCCACCTTTCCATTCTTTGGCAATTAGCTGTCTTGCTACCATCAATAAAGATAACAACAATTATTTTTTTATTATTTTCCAAGTGCAGATCATCGTCTAATAATTTCAAAAATCCACTTCATTGAATGACTTTGTAGTGATTATTCCAAACCCATTTGTCTAAGTTTAGTCAGTGCATGATATTAACTTTTTTAGGGTGCAATCTGGGGCACACTTACCTGAAAGTAACTCCCCTTGGTCTTAGTGGAACTTGCTTCAGGAAGGATGTGTATAAGATTATACAGTACTTTTAATCCCAGTAGTGTAGATAGAGCAGGCATTCACAACCTTTTAAAGCCTGGAGCCGGGTCATGCTCCTTCAGACAGCTTTGGGGGCTGGATGACCATTTTGCCCTTCCTCCACCATATAGCACTTCCGGGTGTGGTGGAGGGATTGAGGTGCTACATGGAATGGTGTCACGGGCCGCATCCAGCCCACGGGCTGCAGGTTGAGAATCCATGATGTAGATGCTTCAAGCTCCTGTATGTTAAATTGGAAATAAGGCTCACTGATCTCTTTGATGCTTGCTCCTGGATAAATGTACATGGGATTGGTTTGTAAATCACATCATAAAATGAGAACATTCTTTGAGATTACAAATGGAAAAACCTGATGCAAGATACTCATAATTAATTAGTTAAGGGGCCAAAAGGCCACTTAATCCACTAAAAATTCACATGTCTGAATAACTGATTAGAATCATATACCTTATATTTGAATATTTTGGAAGAATGGGACCATGTTAGAAGATAATGCCATCATTGAGTATGATCAATTGGTTTTTAAAGTTCCCATTGATGCAAATAGAAATAACGAAGGCTGCATTTGGGCAGACTTTCTGAAGCTGTTTGCCACAGGAGTTGTTGCCAGAAGATTTAGAGAAAGTCCACTATTGTGTCGGCTACATGAAGAGAGAAGGGGTGGAAATAAGATTTTGAGAGATCAAGAATGGAGAGCAGAGACTAAGGGAAAGACAGTGAGGAACAAGAGCATGCAGAGATGTAAATGCAGACGTTTTTGAGTGAAGATGAAAGGGAAATGGGAGAACACAAAAGAGGAGTCTTATGGTTGAAATGACTAGCACTTGAGTATATCGAGCAGCTGGTTCAAGGGTGGAAATAAAAGGTAAAAGGATATGAACAAGGAAGCACACGGGGAAGAATATTGCAATAATAGAGATAAGACATAGTGAAAGTATGAAACAAGGGTTTAGCTACACCAGTAAGCTCCAATTTTAATCCAAAAATGAAAACATCCCATTTGAATAGCATCCTGAACTGGCAGAAAATGTAAGTCAAGATTGCACACAGATTACAGGTAGGTTATGGAATAACCTTATTAACCAAGGATGAGGGAAAAGTAGGAGGAAAGCATAGGTTAGGCAGGCAACTGTTTAAGAAAGTTTGAACTTCAGATGCTGTGACGAATATGCATGGATAAACAGAGCACATAATGTGAGTAATAGAGCAGAAAAACTGAACCAGAGATGGCTGATGGGGGAGATTAATGGGATCCAACCAGAGGGGGAAAATATGAGATGATAGACAGAGGCAGTAGGCAGTCCAAAACAGAAGAAGCTATGGAAAATAAAAGTCACATGAGGTCAAACTTTGGGGAGGATATGCATGAAGGGAAAAAAGAATACAGTACTGAGAATAAATGGGGAGACCAGAATTTTCTCTGTAAAGACGAAATATCAAGAAAATTTGAAGGGAAAGTGAAGTAGAAGTAAGAAATTTGTATTCTGAACAAAAGTGACTCAAAAAGAGGCAAAAACTATTGTTCCACAAATGGAAAAGTTTTTTAAAAAATTAAGACAAGAAAAGTGTTGCACAAAAGAATTGATAAAACAGTTAATGTGATAATCTTGGAAATGAAATGTAAGAAAGGAAAGAGAGCAAACCCAGCCATGCTATCTTCTGTTATAAGTTTTAGGCTTGGCCATGGTCTTCCACAGGGATTTTTTTTAAAAAACTACAACTTCCATCATCTCTGAGAACTAGCATTGTTGGGTATGACAGATGAAAGTTGTGAGCAGGCCATGTTACTCTCCTATTTTTCCTAGCTCGGTGACAGCAAACCTTGGCACTTCAGCTTGAACTTCAATTCCCAGGAGTGCTGACTTGGGCTTCTGGTAATTGAAGTCCAAGAACACCTGGAATGGCAAGGTTCACCATCACAGCCTAGTTATACTCATCCCCACCCCATTTTCAACTTGTACTCAGGTTTTGAAGCTTGTGAAGATAATTAAATATGCTCAGTTCTCATGAAGGTTTTTTTTTGGGGGGCGGGGGGGTATCCCTTCTGGTGTTACCTTGTTTCCCTGGAGATTTAAAAATACTGTACCTCTTTCTGGTGGCTCAGTGGATTTTTCTCAGCTTAGTTCCTGTGGGTGGTGGGACACTATGCTCATTCTCAAATGGGGTGATCACCACCAAAACAGTATACATAATACAAAAGAAGAAAAACAGAGAAAGAAAAATAAAGTGGGCTGTTGTAATGGTCCGTGGGAGCCGAGGTGCTGAACTCAAGGAAGACACGCGGGACTGAAGTATGATGGTAAAAGCCAGCCCCGAGTCCTCGGATGGTCTATATTTATTAGCTTGCATTCTGGATCACTTGCGCACAGACTGCACCTATAACAGAAGGCTTTGCTTACGTAGCATGCTGCTGGCTTGAGGTACATTTGCCAGCCTAGGAAAGTACTGCGTGCCTAGGTTCGACATAGGCAGAATAATCAGCAGATGTAGTGAGACTTACTGTTCCTGCCTTATCTTGGTCCTAGAAGACTGTGTACCTATGCATAGCTATTTTGTCTAGCTGTGGTTTGCTTTTACTCAGCTCAGTTTGTTGACGTGAACCAAATACTGTATGCCGTTTGCGAGGCATTGTGACATTTGGCTGACTTCTGTCCCACTGCTTTAAGTGCCCTCAGCCAAGAAAACATGGAGTCACTGTTGCTCCCTATTACTAATTTGCCCGTACCCAATTTCCTTTCCTGTCGAGCCAGGATGGTCTCGGGATTGTTTGCAAACCCCGACAAACCCATTGGGAAAGGTAGCTGTCCAATTAGCGGCCTGGGCAATCCACAGTGGGCCTAACCCTTTCCTCAAGCTCCATTACATCCATAAAAATTGTTCCTCCACAAAATAAACACCCTCTTAATAAATACATATGACCAAACAGCATTGTGTGTGTTGTGGGGATGTTTTTAGAAAAATAGAAGGGAAAATGATAAAGGAAACTTTTTTCTGTACCATGATCTTCAGTGTGGTTTAACCTAATCGTGTGGCTACAGTATGCAAAAAGCTTGATGAGAAAACAAAACTTCACACCCCAAGTACTGGATTTTGTCATAAACTAAGATGCATCTCAGGATCTCAAATTAAGTGGGAGTTTGACCCCCCCCCAACTTTGCCTTCTACAAGTAGAGCCAGCCAGTGGTGGGATTCAGCCGGTACACCCCTGGCCCCGCCTATCCAGTTGCCGAAGCCTCAAGTCATAGGCCTGCACCTACCTCCTGTACTGGTGACGCATTCTCTCATGCCGGTGGCGCAGCCTCCCCAGGCTTCCCCCATCCAGTTGCTGGAGCCACCTGGCCACGTCCACCTAGTCCTGTAGCCACCTGGCCATGCCCACCATGCCACGCTTACAGAGTAGGTAGTAATTTTTTTTTAATCCCACCACTGGAGCTAGCCGTTGCCTGTGGTACACCCAATTGTGGTTCAGAATCACCACAATCTTTGAGGAGGCTCTTTCTGTGTACCCCAGCAATATGCTAATAATTCATGATACTTATTTTCCTGGTAATACTATGGGACCTCTTAAACTGTGAGCCATTCTTAATTTAGTGATATCTGTGACTAAGAAGTTATGTCTCTCTTAATATTACCAGTGAGTCATTGTGGAAAGCTGCAGTTGAACCTTTTTTTCCCTAGGTCAAAATCTGAAACATTCTGTTCATAGTGGATGTATACCAGCGTTGTTGTTTTGTGTGTGTGTGGTGTGTGTGTGGTGTGTGTGTGTGTGTGTGTGTGTTAGAAATGCTACCTGGTGAGCTGCTGGTTAAAAGCAAAAAAGCAATATTCACCTCACATGTTAGCAGTCTTACACATCAATGGAGACAAAGTCTATCTGTCTTTTAGTCACTGATCATCACGATGGTAGGATTCCTTGCAATATGAAGGAAAGAAGAGCAGTAGGCTTCTGGAATTTCTTGAACACATGCTGCCATCCTTTCCCTGCACCTGAGTTGTTCTGCAGATATCTTTGCTATCCTGCACACACTTCACCTAGAATGCCTGTTTCATATGAAACAAGCAATTCATCAGTCATATTTAAAATTTTTCACTGTGCAGCAGGGTACTGCCTAGGCTTCTATTCTAAGGCAAGGTATGGAAAGTCTATACCCATCATAGTGCCTTTGGTAAAGTGTCATATTCATAGGCTTCCATCTCGGTCAAATCAAAACCAATTTTCCTAGGAACACTCAAAGGCACTTCTTGACAATGAGGGAGGTTTTCCTACCAAATTTCAACTTTCAGCCCTCGCCGTTTCACAGCTTGGTTCTGTTCTAGGAAAAAGAGTTGTAATGATAATATTTAAAGTCTATATTTCCCCCTACTTTACTTATATTCAAAAATGGCCCATACCTCTTTTGCACAGTCTTGCTAGAAATAATCAGCTCTAGTAGGAAACAGTCTAGAAAAACTGAGCTGGAAAAAGAAAAGGAAGTATCTGGGAATGATAAGCGTCTGAAATCAGGGTGCTGGATTTAAAAAAGGTAATACAGGCTTAATGGAATTGTATTCATGCCTGCTTGTATTGCTGTAGAAGCTGTTCCCAGGCACAAACTGAAACATTGAAGTGGGCTGGCAAATCTAAATGAGGTGCTGGTATACAAGGGGAGAAACAAAATGGGCTGGGGAGAAAAGTTTGAAAGAGGAAATTGTTTTGTCTAAGCTTTTGACTGCTTAGAAAAACGTAAATGTTGTACACTTTTTTTAAAAGGAAAAATCTTTTGTTCTTTATTTCTGCAGCCTTGTCAGTGTACATAATGGTTTATGGTGTAGCATAAGGAAGAACGTTGTACCAGATAATCACTCTGATTGCTTGCGCGGAAGTAGACTGAGAAATCTACTTTTTGCTGAGAAAGCAAATGGTAAATTTGTGAGCTGAACAAAATTTAGACTGTTTGGCTCACCAACCGCAGAGGGCAGTATGGCTAGGGTGCTTCCCAAGGCCAGGAAATTAGCAGAAGTTTACCAGCCAGTGATTGGGGCTGTTATTTTGCATGTAGCTCCCAAAAGGTGTAGAGCAGTGGTTCCCAATGTGGGGCCCATGCACCACAGGGGGAATTCAATTCCCAGAAGCCTAGGTTGGTACATTAGCTTATCAGTGCTTTGGAGAATTGACATAGGCTTCTGAGAATTGAATTCCCAAAACAAAAAGGTTGAGAAACACTGGTGTAGAGGCAATGTGGTGAAATGCTCATTGTGTACATTCTTTCTCCTCCAGAATAACAGTTCATTTTATCTGTCCAGCATCATGTTGTGGAGGAGGTCTCTAAAAGACTCTTATGAGAGAGTTCTACTTTTCAATGATCCTCTGCATAAACTCCTCCTGGTTAGGAAAAAAAAACATTTTAGTCTGCTCCCTATTGTAATAGCTTTCCATTTGTGAAGAACAGTTTATTAGAAGAGCACTTCTAAATGTGATATAGTCCTTTCTTCAATCCCAGAATTCTTGTCACATATTTCTGTGTAGATTAAGCCAAAGAGTGTCCACCGTTTGTTAGTGTGAGTTGTCTGATAGTGAAGGTGTTATCTCTCTCTAGAGATATACCAAGTGTGCTCCTTTACAATTGTCTCGTATCCTAAATAAATAAATATGAGGAAAACTTTTTTGTCTGACAAAAGTTGTTTTGTAATTCCATGCTCTTCGTCGTCATTGTCGTTGTTGTTGGTAGTGATTATGATGCTGATAAATTTTTTTTTAAAAGAGCTATGTTCCATATTACTTAATTTAGCACAAATTTTAAACTGTGATCTTCTAGGTTGGCATGACTACAGAGGAAATAGATTACATGGTTCATCATGAAATCATCAGGCAGAATGCTTATCCTTCTCCTCTGGGTTATGGAAGTTTTCCAAAATCTGTTTGTACATCAGTAAACAACGTGATGTGTCATGGGATTCCTGACAGGTACTCTTCCGACTCGTATCTGAACTTTCAAAAACAAAAATATTATGCTTTTTTTTCATTTTCTCCTAAAAGAATAATGTATTAAATCTTCCCAGTCTTGTGTGCCATACCTCTCTTTATTTTAGCGGGTCTGCATGGAAGCTTCTGCTTTGTTGAAATTAATAGAGATTACACAGCAGCTGTGTTTAGTAGATTGCTCCATTTGTACTTTTATCAAAAGCTACTAGAAAGAATTTAATACGCCTGGCTGTTGTATATGGAAAGAAAATGATGCTGGCACATGAGGAAGTTCTGTAGGAGTAAAAACAATGATTAATGCTTTGGCATACTTTTTCCAAGTGTGTTATGGTACCCAGGCTTGGTTGTTTCAGCCAAGAGAGAAAAGTCAGCAGAAAAATGAAAGTGCACTGTCTTTTCCAAATACAGTACCTAAAAGTAGCATACCGGTATGTTTGTGTTATGTACTAATATGTTGTTAATAATTAATGATTTTTTTCCTGTTCACAAGGTAAAATATGCTAATTGTCAGCCTCTTATTATGACCAGATAACTATGGTTATAATGCTTTTTTTAAATAATAGGCTCTTTGTCTCATTTAAATGAATTGTTTGGAGTTCACTTGAACTGGTGGAAGCTATATAAAATCTGGTGTAACTTCCTATTATCATTATGTGTTGTGTTTTCCTCCCTTTGATTATATTTAAGTCGACCTCTCCAGGACGGTGATATTATCAACATTGATGTCACAGTGAGTAGTTTCTATTATTGTTGTTGCTATTATTATTCGTGTTGTTCTTATTAGTGTTGTTGTTGTTGGATACAAATCAACCATTTGGTTCACAGTTGAGGAGTGGAATATTATAACCACCACCACCACCACCACCATCATCATCATCATCATCATCATCATCATTATTATTGTTGTTGTTGTTGGATACAAATCAACCATTTGATTCACAGTTCATGACTGGAATAAAATTAACAGTTCAAACCCTAACCAAGGACCTAAGAACTGTTAAGGTAACGTCTGAGTATAAATGCAGTTCCCTGTAGAGTTAGGATGTTCAAGTCCAATAAGTCCAAAATTTCCAAACATCTAGGGAGTTCTTTAGGTATTGCTCCAAGGTCTCTGATCACTATGAGAACAACAACAGATTTCTTCCTCTATAGATGCTTGACTTCAGTTTGCAAGTCACGATATTTTGTGATTCCCCACCCCCACCCCCAGTTGTTTGTCTTTAAGTCATGCATCTCCTGGTATGGCAATGTCAATAAACCAGACCTTCTTATTTTCCACAACAGTTATATCAGGTGTGTTGTGAGGCAAATGTCTATCTGTTTGAATTTTAAAGTCCCACAGGATCTTGACTCTCATTTTCTAAAACGTTCTCTACTTGATGTTCCCAATTATTTTTACTGCATTAAAATCCAAACTTCTGGCAAAGTTTCCAATGGATAATTTTTGCAACCCTATTATGATGTTGCAAATAATCAGTCTGTAAAATTTTGCTGCATCTGCTGATCAGATGATCTACTGTTTCATCTTTTTCATTGCAAAACTGGCATTTGCTATTGTTGGATACATGCGGTATTTTTGTCTCCATGCAATTTTTTAAAATAATATTTATTAATTTTATAAGATACTAGCAGAGGTTGCCCGGCGTTGCCGGGCTGTTTAAAATGAGTTTTTTTTAATGGACCTTTAGAAAGGCTGAGCGAAGAAAAATAGATGCCTTTGAGATGTGGTGCTGGAGGAGAGTTTTGAGAGTCCCTTGGACAGCGAGAAGAACAAATAGGTCAATAGTAGAAGAGATTAGACCTGAGTACTCATTATAAGGTCAAATAGTAAAGATGAAGCTGAAGTATTTTGGACATCAAATGAGAAGAGAGGATTCACTTGAGAAGGCCTTAATGCTGGGGAAGGTGGTGAGCAAAATAAAAAGGGGACGGCCAAGGATGAGATGGCTAGATGGCATTGTAGATACAATGGGTACGGAGTTGTGTGGACTGAGGAGGATGGCGTTGCCGGGCTGTTATAAACTGTGATCAGTTGTGTTGTGTTGTTTGTTGGAATTCTGCTTCATGTAAAGATATCTTCTTTATTCAGTCAGCCTCATTAGCAGCAGTTTATATCCTCAGATCTTTAAGATAGCAATCAGTCCCATGAAGTCCTGCTTCATTAGGCTTTGAGTAGGGAGAAAACAGAGACACACAAAAACACGCCTGCTCTCTTCAGCTGGTCAAACGATACTGAAGCCTTTTTCTATATTCAGGCAGAGAGAGCGAGAAACGAAACTTGGGCAAGCATTGTATAACAGAAACGAAACCTAACAGAGACAAAACCTAAGGCCAAACAACCAATCAGAAGTGTCAGAACCCAAAGAAAGAGAGATAAGGAGCGCTGTCTCTCAGTGAGCAAAGAGGCTTTTGTTTACAAAATGTGTCAGAGACAGCCTGACAGAATCCAGATGCATTCCTACATGTCCTCCTTTTTCATTTAAATTTGAGAGAGGGACGGCTAATCATACCCCTGCATGTCATCATACTCCATAACTACTCCTCCATATACATCATCACTGTCCTCCTGGACATCGTACCCCTCCTGACTCATGGTACTTTGTTCCGGAGGATGATACCTCATTGAGTACAATTGCCGTCGTGCAAAACTCGATGTCTCCCTTCTACGCAGTGGACATGTGTTACACATAGAAATAAGATTAGGAATACAAGTAATACAAAAATACAAAGGTATAAGGCAGATAATAATAATAAACCCATAAAAGAAAACTTGTCTAAGGACAGATAAATCAGGCAACCAAGAAGTCACCCAATCAAAGAGATTAACATCAGTGCGTACATTGTTAGTAATACTCTCCTGTAAATTCTGAAGTTCTTTCTCAATAGTATTATTCAGATAAAATAACCCAATGCTGCACATTGATATTGTCCTGGATGGAAATTCGTGGCAACTCCATTAAAAAAGAACCACATGTTAGGATCCTTGATTTGCCATCCATTGCAAATTGAACCACTATCTATAGCAGAATAATCAGGAGTAAACATAGGAAATACATCATATATATCTTCAATAGTAGTGTTAAACAAGGTATAATTAAGCTTATAAGAACTGTTATAACTACCCCATAACCAAAAATAATCGTCACAACCCGTATAATTGCCTACACTCTGCAAAACCCTTTTTGCTTGAGTCCAGTATTTCCATTTACTATTCCAGACTCCAGAACTATGACAGCAGAAACAAAGTCCTTTAGTGTATTTCTTGAATGTCATGCTTCGCCAACGGGTGTTGTTAAATTGTTCTG
The DNA here is from genome assembly GCA_035047345.1 of Bradypodion ventrale. Lineage (NCBI taxonomy): Eukaryota > Metazoa > Chordata > Lepidosauria > Squamata > Chamaeleonidae > Bradypodion > Bradypodion ventrale. Next base: position 284,711,413 of record JAWDJE010000001.1, read on the forward strand.
GAGGATTGGAGAAGAGTGTAGACCTATCAAGATGTTGCAAATGTCCAATAACCAGCTCAGGTGTGTTGAACAATGCCGGAAGAAAAGCCATTTGAGACACTGCCAGTGGATGCTCATAGTATACCATGAACCTCAAACATATAGTTAGCATGACGAATCCAAAAGTTGGGGTTGCCCCCATGAGGTATTGTTCTTACAGCTGGAAGCACAGTAAGAAAGAAAACAAATGTCAGCAAAGTTAGTTTACTGGTGAACCACCATCCTGGAGCTGAGTAACCTTCTTCTCTCTCCATGGGCGGATCGCTCGGGCAGGAATCCACACAGGTCCTGAGGTTGTAGAAACCGCTGCGTATCCTCGTCCCCAGGTGATTAGAGGTACAGGACCCTTCCACTCAGGATCGGGTTGCTGCCGATAAACGACCAATGGCTTAGGAAGACACTCCTCAGTCCTGAAATGCAATTCGACTGGAGAGTGTGACCTGTTATGGGGAGCAAGAAGAAAATTAAGAGTATACAGTACTTTAGCAACAGCTGTAGGTATTTCAGCCACAGGAACCCCTCTATCTCCCACTTGCTTGTGTAACAAATTTTTGAATGTCAGGTGGGCTCTTTCAACAATCGCCTGTCCAGTCGAGTTATAGGGTATTCCATGGGTTAGCTTAATGTCCCACTGACGGCAAAAGTCCTGAAAGGCAGAAGAAACATATGATGACCCATTGTCTGTCTTAAGGCTTTTAGGTTTACCCATTGCCGCAAACAAACGAATGCAATGTTGTATAACATGTCTGGATGTTTCACCCCGTAAGGGTGTAGCCCATATAAATCCAGAGAAGGTATCAACAGTCACATGTAACTTAGAAAGCGGAGCCAAAGCAGGTACTTGCGTGACATCCATCTGCCATAGCTGATTGGCTTCTGTTCCTCGAGGATTAACAGCATCAAATGGCAGGAATATAGGAGACTTCGTACAGGAAGCACAGGACGACACAATGTCTCTAGCCTGTGACATAGGAATGGAAAACCGTTTATGCAAAACCTTAGCAGATTGATGAAACATTGCATGACTGTCAATGGGGTTGTCAAAGAGAGAAAAAACCTCAGCAGAGTCTCGGAGAGCAGAATCTGCTCGTGCATTGCCCTCCGTCAAATAACCTGGAATCCTTGTGTGAGAGCGTATGTGGGCAATAAAGAAAGGGACCGTACGGTTAGAAAGAAAACCTTGAAGCTGTTGGAATAAAGCAAAAAGATCCCTATCCATCGATGGAGACAAATAAGCTTGAGCTAAGGTAAAGACAAGGCGGTAAACATATTGAGTATCCACAATCAGGTTAAAAGGCACATCAGAAAACGTAGAGAAAGCAAGTATGACCGCTGCCAGTTCCGACCGCTGGGCCGATGCTTGAGGTCCTGTAAAAACAACCTCCCATTCCCCAGTAGGACCCTGCCATGTAAGGACTCCACGGGAGGGGGAGCCATCTGAGAAAAGAGTAATGGCATGCAAGATAGGTTGCATGCAAAGCGGGGATGACAGGGAGTAAGAAGTGAGATTCAGCAAGGTAAACCGCTTATCCTTGGGGGGGTTAAATTTAACTTGTCCCACAAAGTCCGCCATGGCCACCTGAAATGCCTCAGAATGCTGTAGCAAGGCGGTTAGCTGATCCTGTGAAAAAGGAAAACAAACAAAGTCAACGTCATAGCCAGTCAAATGCTTTGCCCTAGTACGGCATTTGAGGAAAAGATCAGCAATCGAATCAGGTAGGCGATAACAGTTTTTCGAGGGAGTGTGCGCCAAGTGCAGCCATTCCACGATGGCCACCTTCTGAGCGTTGACAGGCGCGAACAAAACCGCAGTGGGCAGCCTCGGTGTAGGAAGAAGAGCGCATGCCAGCGCAATGGTGCCTGAGGGCACCTGATCCACAGCGATGGTATGCAGCTTTTCGTTGAGGCGTTGAAGAGCTGTACGCATCTCCGTTGTGCAGGGAATGATGTCCGCTGGAGAAGTGTGTCCAGAAAGAGCAGCAAAGAGTGGTGACAGTTCCTCCGTGCTCAGGGCCAAGAAAGGACGAGCCCAATTTATGTTCCCTAGCAATCGTTGCAATTGTACAAGAGTGAACTGCTCTGGAATAGCTATTGTTGGCAATAGCGGAGTTGAAGCTGTAGCTGAGAGCCTATGTCCCAGATATTGGAATGGATACATCCGCTGCACTTTTTCAGGAGCTATGATCAAGCCCGCTTGTTGCAAAATGTCTGCTAGGTCCTGCAGGTGTTTCTCCGTGACTTGTGGACCATGCAATAAAATGTCATCTGTGTAATGATAGACTTTAACCTCTGGATGGCGTTGCCTGAAAGGTTCCAAAGCCTTGTTCACAAAATGTTGGCATAGAGTCGGCGAGTTGGCCATACCCATAGGCAAGACACACCATTCAAACCGTTGAGTAGGATGTTCATTATTGTATACTGGCAATGTAAATGCAAATTTTTCTCTGTCTTGTGGCGCTAGCAAGATTGTATAAAAACAGTCCTTCAAATCTATAACCATGAGTTGATGATCTTCCTTACATGAAGGAGGCCTCTATAGCATTCTAGAAAGCAATTCTTACTACCCAATTACATGAGTAAGGCATTAAATTTCTTCTTCTCCCACTAGATGTAAGGTGAAAGAGGCATTCAATAACTTAAACCAGCATAGCATGGTAAACCAATACAGTACAAATCTCATTAGCATGAGCAGGTAGACAGTTTCTTAAAAAGGCTGTCAGGTTTTATAATTCTTCTTTAAAGTCCACACAAACTTTTGTTCTTTTTAGTCCAATTAAAATGTCCAAATTAAAAAGTCCAAAACTTGATTGAAGCTCTCTGAAACACTATCTCTCCAGCACATTTCTTGGCATGGCAAGTTGAAATTAAGCCATAAATTAAGTCTCACTGACTTCACAAGACAATCCCACACAACCCCCCCTTTTCAGCTTTTCAGGCAGACACACATTCCTTCATGCTCCAGCCACACCCATCTGCAGTAAGGCAGGCCGAGGAGGTGTGAAGGCACAAAGACTTCTCCAGAAGTTGCAAGTAATTTTCATACAGAAGAAAATCACAGGGAAGTCCAAGTTGCTTTCCCTGCAATCCTGATGCTTGAAACGTGGGACAACTCACTCTGTATCTCTTTGTTTGTGGGTTGGGCAGTTCAAAATCACCAAAAAACTGTATGTCTTCTTCCTCCTTGTATTTTTGCCACAGCCTGCTATCCATACAGGAAATATTCACCCCCCTCTTTCTCTGTATTTCTTTCATCTCCAGCATATGATTCTCAACCTTATGACAACCTGCATCTGTTAGTTTGTACTTGCACCCCTTTTTTGTCTTGGGTTTTGTGCGTTCCTCCTTTGGGCCATCCTTCCATTTCTGCAGGATCTTCCTGCCCAAACGTGAGGTATCAAATTTACTACTCAGCTTCTCCTGCTTTTGTGATGAGGGTTGATTCACGGGGGGGCTGAGATCCCCTAAGCTGCTCTTTAAAACACAGTCCTTGCTTTCTGCCACTCTGCATGCATCAACAACTTCAATCTGTGATGAGTTCCCCGCCATTTGTTCCCCATCAGCCGGCACTAGCTGTTTTTTATGCTCGGCTGGCAATATTGCAGCAGAGAACAGGTCTTTTGTAGGGCTAAAAGCACTTGATTGTTGCAAGTCAGGACATAATTGCAAGGCAGGATATAATGTCCCATCTGCATTTCCACCTCCACCCCCATCAGGAGGCTGTTTCTCATATGATGGAGGGGCAGTTGCCATGGCCCCCCCTTTTTCTGAAGGCAAAAGCTGTGTGAGGGGGCCATCAAGTCTTTGAGACAATAAAATATTTTTTGGAGTAAGCCTTTGAAGGCAGCCTCTCACTTCCTCCCAAGTAAATAATATTGATCTAGAAATCCCTTTATGCTTCTGCAATTCATTCCCGATCTGTTTCCACTCTTTTAAGTCCAGACCTTCATATTTAAACCAAGGACAGAATTTTGCTATAGCTTTAGCCAGCTGCTGTATCTCCTGCTCATCAACTTTTCGCCCATTGTCATGCAAAAGATCTGAGATATCTCTACAAAGTTCATGTATTTGCGAAGAAAGCAAACACCCCATTTTCACTCACCTAGTTGTAATGTTTTCCCAAGCGCTCGATTTATGACCTTTCCTCTGGTCGTGAGTGAGTGAGACCTTCCCGGTCGATGAGGTGTTAATTGTTGAAGCAGAGTTCAAAGCATTCCTTTGAATTTCATTCAATTGGCCTCACACAGGGCACCAGTTGTTGGAATTCTGCTTCATGTAAAGATATCTTCTTTATTCAGTCAGCCTCATTAGCAGCAGTTTATATCCTCAGATCTTTAAGATAGCAATCAGTCCCATGAAGTCCTGCTTCATTAGGCTTTGAGTAGGGAGAAAACAGAGACACACAAAAACACGCCTGCTCTCTTCAGCTGGTCAAACGATACTGAAGCCTTTTTCTATATTCAGGCAGAGAGAGCGAGAAACGAAACTTGGGCAAGCATTGTATAGCAGAAACAAAACCTAACAGAGACAAAACCTAAGGCCAAACAACCAATCAGAAGTGTCAGAACCCAAAGAAAGAGAGATAAGGAGCGCTGTCTCTCAGTGAGCAAAGAGGCTTTTGTTTACAAAATGTGTCAGAGACAGCCTGACAGAATCCAGATGCATTCCTACAGTTGTTGTTGTTGTTGTTTTTTGGGGGGCGATTAAAAAAAAGAACAAAGGATGATATAATTTTTTTTCCTTTTTTTATTTTACCCAATAATGTTTTATAATGTGTCTTTTTTCAAAAGTGTGTGTTGGTGGTTTGGGGTGTGCACAACCACCACCACCCATAGAATACCACTCCAATCACCAACACACATATTAAAAATTTATGGCAAGGCAGGAGTGTCGCGCGTGCGTGTGTGTGTGTGTGTGAGAGAGAGAGAGAGAGAGAGAGAAGCTGTGTGTGAGAGAGAGAGCTCATTAGAGAAAGGAGTAGAAGAGGAATATGTGTGAGTGTGTGTGAGAGAGAGAAGCTGTGTGTGAGAGGGAGAGAGAGAGAAAGAGAAGCTGTGTGTGTGTGAGAGAGAGAAAGAGAAAGAAGCTGTGTGTGAGGGAGAGAGAGAGAAAGAGAAGCTGTGTGTGTGAGAGAGGTAGAGAGAAAGAGAAGCTGTGTGTGTGTGAGAGAGAGAGAGAGCTCATTAGGGAAAGGAGCAGAAGAGGAATATTGAGAGAGTGTGTGAGAGAGAGAGAGAGAAAGAGAAGCTGTGTGTGTGTGAGAGAGAGAGAGAGAGAAGCTGTGTGTGAGAGAGAGAGAGAAAGAGAAGCTCTGTGTGTGTGAGAGAGAAAGAAGCTGTGTGTGTGTGAGAGGGAGAGGGAGAGGGAGAGAAAGAGAAGCTGTGTGTGTGTGAGAGAGAGAGAAGCTGTGTGTGTGAGAGAGAGAGAGAAAGAGAAGCTGTGTGTGTGTGTGAGAGAGAGAGAAGCTGTGTGTGTGTGTGAGAGAGAGAGAAGCTGTGTGTGAGAGAGAGAGAAAGAGAAGCTGTGTGAGAGAGAGAGAGAAAGAGAAGCTGTGTGTGTGTGAGAGAGAGAGAAGCTGTGTGTGTGAGAGAGAGAGAGAAAGAGAAGCTGTGAGAGAGAGAGAGAGAAAGAGAAGCTGTGTGTGTGAGAGAGAGAGAAAGAGAAGCTGTGTGTGAGAGAGAAATAGAAGCTGTGTGTGTGTGAGAGAGAAAGAGAAGCTGTGAGAGAGAGAGAAAGAGAAGCTGTGTGTGTGAGAGAGAGAGAGAAAGAGAAGCTGTGTGTGTGAGAGAGAGAGAGAAGCTGTGTGTGTGTGTGAGAGAGAGAAAGAGAAGCTGTGAGAGAGAGAGAGAGAAAGAGAAGCTGTGTGAGAGAGAGAGAGAGAAAGAGAAGCTGTGTGAGAGAGAGAAATAGAAGCTGTGTGTGTGTGAGAGAGAAAGAGAAGCTGTGAGAGAGAGAGAAAGAGAAGCTGTGTGTGTGTGAGAGAGAGAGACAGAGAAGCTGTGTGTGTGAGAGAGAGAGAAAGAGAAGCTGTGTGTGTGTGTGTGTGTGTGTGTGTGTGTGTGTGTGTGTGTGTGTGTGACAGAGAGGGGCTGGCTTCCCTGGCTGGCTCGAGGTAAGGAAGCCCAGCAGCGGGGTGTGGGGTGTGGGCTTCCCTTACCGGGGGCTGCCTTCCGGCCCACGGTAAAGAAGCCCAGCAGCGGGGGTGTGTGTGAGCGTCCCTTACCATAGGCTGCCTTGCGGCCCACGGTAAAGAAGCCCAGCGGCAGAGGGGTGTGTGGGCTTCCCTTACCGTCGGCTGCCTTAAGCCCAGCGGCGGAGGGGTGTGTGGGCTGCCTTGTGGCCCGCGGTAAGGAAGCCCAGCAGCGGGGTGTGTGTGTGTGGGCTTCCCTTACCGGGTGCTGGCTTGCGGCCCGTGGTTAGGAAGCCCAGCGGCAGGGGGGGATTTACTTACCGGAGGCTGGCTTCCCTGGGACGCGCCGGCTTTCTCAGAGTTCTGCACGCTCATGGCGCGCAGGACACTGGGGATTGTATTTTTTCATTTGTGCTTTCCCTTTGTGCTTCTTTTTTTTCTTGTGCGGCTCGATTGGCCGCGCCGCGTTTCCCCACCTTCTTTGTGCTCCCGCCTCTCAGCCCGATTGGCTGTGGTGCAGTGTGGCGCAAAGAACATTGGGAAATTAAGTTGTTTCCCTTTTTTCGCATTTGTGGGGCTGTTGCCCCACTGCTGCTTTACTCAATCCTTAGTTGACCTGCGGACCCAGTCCGCCTGTGTTCCCGAAGGGTGAGTGCAGGCAAGTAGGGCCAGCTGTAGGAACCTATAGCAAGTTCCAACAGTTAACCCTTGGTTTTATAGGTTAAGATTGACCATGCATAGGCTTGTTTTTCCAGTTTGCAACTCAGCTTTTCATTTCTGTATTCAGCTTTCTTCTTCATTGTTTTCAAAAGTCCTCCTTTGTTCACTTCCTGAAGCATAGGCTCTTCACTTTTCTTAATGTAATCATTCAAGCTATGCTTTTCTTCCTCTACTGTCTGTTTCACCTGTAGGAGTCCTCTACCACCCTCAGCTCTTGGTAATAATAATAATAATAATAATAATAATAATAATAATAATAATAATAATAATAATAATAATAATAATAATAATAATAATAATAATAATAATAATAATAATAAACTTTAATTTTATATCCCGCCCCACTCAGCACATGACCGACTCTGGGTGGCTTACATCAAGTTTAAGGTACAATATACATAACAATATAATAAACAATCCCTAAATCCATAGAAAATAGGTACAATGTAGATACAATAAACGAGATAATACAAAATAATAATAATCGATACATAACACAGTGAAATCAATAAGGATACAATATCTTAATAACAAACTACCCTTAGTCTCTCCCATACAAAGTAAGTACAGACGATCAACATCACTTTGGGTGCAAGGCATGATGCATGGTCATTAGCTTCCTTGTTTTACAGTCAAGATTGTCTAATTCCATTTGGGTCCAATCAATTATTCCAGCTGAATATCGTGTAACAGGCACTGCCCAGATATTAATTGCCTTGATAATATCGCCTCCATTCAGTTTTGACCTCAAGATTTTAGATAGATAAATCTTTATTGTCATTGTCCTGCACAGAACAACGAGATTGGGGGGGGGGGGACACTTAACAACCCAACAAAACCTAAACAAAATACAACTATACAAAATTATCAACATACTCCCACCCCACATATACACATTTAACCCCTAAAAGCTCTAAAACTCTAAAAACTCTAAAACTCTAAAAACACTAAAACCCTAAAAACTCTGAAAACTATATACAGAAGCTCACTCATAGACTGCATTGCACTGTATTCAAAGCCAGAACCGCTTTTGGGTAGAAACTATTTCTCAAGCGGCTGGTCCTGGTCTTTATGACCCTATATACCTTCTTCTAGAAGGCAAAAGCTGAAAGAGATCGTTTCCAGGGTGCGTACTATCTTGCGCAATCTCTACAGCTTTCTTATAACACTTGGTGGCATAGATTTGATCTAGAGTGGGAAGAGTACGCCCGATTATCCCCTCTGCAGTCTTTATGACCCTGGACAGCATTGTTCTTTCCCTAGCTGTACAACTCCCAAACCATACACACAGACCATAGGTTAACACACCTTTCTGGACCAGCTTAAGCCTTAATGTATTTTGTAGAAGTAATTCTTTTGACTTGGTTGTGTAGCAGGTCAGAAGCTTCCAGAACTTCCAGGTACTTGTATCCTTCTTCTGATGTTATTGCTTCAATACATTCTTCATTCTCTCACTCAAATCCATCACCTTTGACAATTTTGCCTGCCTTAACAGTAATTGCTGCACACTTGTCAATTCCAATTTGCATTCCGATGTCATTACTAAATTTCTTTTTACTTTCCAGTAGTGTATTTAATTCAGCTCTTGTCTTTCCAAACAATTTTAGATCGTCTATATAGAGAGCAAATGTGAAACCTTCAGTCCTTTCTTAGCCAATTCATATCCACAGTTTGTTCTATCTATATCTATATCTTATATATATAAAACAGAGGTGAAGTCTTGTATGCCCTCAATGGGCTCACACAGCTCTGAACGGATGTTGCCAGGACTTGCCGCACGCCTACTTGGACTTTGGAGAGGTTCATGGTGTGTGTGTGTGTCATGAGCCCCATGGGGGGATGTATGCCCCTAAATTGATCTGCAAAGGGAAGTATACTCGACAGGAGGGTGTGTGTGTGTCCCAGTGTGTGTCCCAAAGGCCAAGGTAGGTGTGTCATAGCCCCAGGTAGGTCACCCGATTGTGACATCATCGTGATGTAATTGAGATGGCTAATGTCACAGTCCCAGGTAGGGACGCAAAGGAGATACATGTATGGGAAGGATAAGGGTGGACCGTCAACGGAGATGTGGGACGGGTGAGGGAAGAGAGAGATGGAGGAAGAGAAGCAGGAGTGACCCACACACACCCATGCAGTTTCCATGGGAAAGACTGGCCTACGGTAAAAAAAAAAAACGGGCAAGGCCAGGTAATCGGCTAGTTTAGAATAATTGTCAGTGGTGCCATTGATAACACAAATAGCAAAGATGATAGTGAGTCCCCTTGAAAAATTCCACGCTTAATTTCAACTTCACCAAAGTCTTCTCCACTAGCCATTAACTTTACTTGCCATAGCTTCATTGAAGTCTTCATGAAGCACTGAATGTTGTTGCTAATTCCAAAAATGTCAAGGCATTTCTCAATCCACCTGTATGGAACTGAATCAAATGCCTTTTTATAGTCAATCCAAGCCATAAACAAATTTGTTCACTTTTCTTTGAATTCTTCAAAACCAATTTGTCAATTAATAGCTGATATTTGGTTCCTCGGGAGTTTTTGCAGCATCCTTTTTGTTCTACATGCAACAAATTTTTCTTTTTCAAATGTCCATATATCTGGTTTACAATTATGCCTGTGAGTAATTTGTAAGTTGTTGGTAGACAAGTAATGGGTCTGTAGTTTCCATGCTCATTTCCCTTTTCTTTATCTTTCTGAATTAGCAGTGTCTTTCCAGTTGTTAACTATTTTTCACCTGCTGGTGTTTCCAAAGCCTGATTCATTTGGTTTGCCAATCTTGTATGTATGTTTGTTAGCGTTTTTAGCCAAAATCCATGGAGTTCATCTAAACCAGGAGCACTCCAGTTTTTGATCTTCTTTACCTGTTCTTGTACGGCTTCCTTTATAATCTGAAAATCTTTCTTTTTGGATGCTTTTGCTAGATTTTCAAACTGTTTGATCCACATCGCATTTTTATTATGCTCCTTATTGTTTTCCACAAGCTTCTGCAAAACTTCAGAGTGCTTTCTCGGTTAGGCTTTTCACTTGTGCTGGCTTCATGCCCATTTTCAAGGGTCATGTAAAAATAATGTTGGTTAACTCGAAACTGTGAATTTTGCTGAAACTGCATCACTCAGTTATCATATTGTTTGATCTTTTCTGCAATGGCCACAACTCTTTACTGTATTTCAACTCTTCAGTTCTAACTGCAATTTCCTTGTTGCTCAAGTCATACTTTGTTATCAGGCGGCTTTTGATCTTCCTATCTTTTAGATTTCCTTGTCTCAGATTCTTCAGATTATTCAAATCAGATTGAATGTTTTTAATCTTCAACTCTAAGCGAATTTTCCATTTTGGTTTTCCTTTTTTATTCCCTTGACTCTTTTGGACTTTCTAATCGAGTTCTTTGGTGGTAACATAAGCTGCAGCATACATTAACTGATTTGTTTGAGCCAATGTTTCTGTTGGAATATATTGAACAGCTTAATTTACTTCAATATTTTGGCCAAGTTTTCCTTATTAACTTGGTTCAGTTTTGGCAGTTGGACTCTTTCTGCAGTTTTCATTTGAGCTTTAATCTTTTCAACTAATTTATCACTGGTCATTGGTGCTACAAGAACATTTCCAGGCGTTGTTTTTTGGTTTCCCAGTAGCCCTATTGGTTTCCTCTCTTTCTTCCACTACTTGCTTCTCTATTTGTGAATTAGCTGCCTTATAAATTATGCTCAGATCTGGATCTTGCACTGATCTGCTTACAGTCTCTTGTAATTCAAGTTCAGTGAAGAACTTGTGTTTTAAAATAACACGTCTCTGGTCCATTAGTCTTTGCGCACCAATTTCCAAATCTGGGTGATTTTCTTTTTAAATTTGGTACATACATTTTTGAAATCCATGTTTTGATAGCTCAGACTGGTAATAGGCTTCCACAATTAAATAGTTTTCTTCCCTTGTCCAGATTCTTCTGGGTTTTTATTGTCTTCCAGTAGCTTATCAACTCCATGCCCTGGTTGCCTAGCAGAGGGAGTTGAGCCCTGCAGTCCATTTTTCAATAAATGCCCAGGAGCCATAGCATCCATCGTGGTCCTTGTTAATCCAGGTGATGACCAAGCCACTATAGGATTAGAATTATTTCTTCTCGCCATATTCAATGGGTTGTGGAGCAGTTTTAATCTGGTTCTTGCAAACACGCAAGCCCAACCACCCACCGCGTCAAGGTACTGCTCCTTGTTGTTGTTGTTGCTGTGTGTGTATACATTGTATGATAATTCTCTTTGGTCAACTTTTTAAATTCTTAGTAGTAACAGGAAGAACTGTAGATTATAAGCATAGCACTCACAGATGAATGTGCGAGTTTTGCTTCTAAGCCAAGACACTAGCAGCTGGTTTCCTCTTTTGTTTTTTTCTTATCTCCTCCCCCCCCCCTTGTTTATTTCAACTAGACCCAGGCCTGACTTGAATTTAGGGCTGGAATCAGATGCACTGAGATCAATGTTGGCCTAAGTGAAATGTCAACTCAATCCTGCTATGTGTCATGTTTTTGAGAAGGTGTAATTGTTATTGATCCACGGTGTAGTTAATGCAGAGCACCACAGTACTGGGCAGCAGCTGAAGACAGATATGTATGAGATGAGCTAACATGAAGAAAGCCAGCATTTTTCCCTCACTCTGCCAAGATTGATCTTCCTCTTCCTGCTGATTTTGAGTGGGGTCTGTCATTATCTTACTCTGTCATTAGAGGCTACATTGGCCTGTGTATGTCAGTCTATTTGGACAGCAACTCTTTTGCTAGCAGTGTTCCCTACATTTATTAAAATCCCCGAAGATAGTATTGTGTTCCATTTGTGGCATAAGCGCCCTGAACCCTTTACTCACAAAGGCTCAACTTGATCTGTAGCCCAGTTAATCCGAAGTGCTGAGATTTACCATGGGGTTTAAAGCCCAATCCTGCAGCTTAATTTAGTTGTGGGTCTTGCTATATGTCTAAAATATAATCATTGACAGAAACCATGGCTACAAACACTGAAGAGATTATTTTCATAATATAAATCTTAAATTAGAAATTTCACCACCTAGCATCCAGGAAAATTGAACATATAAACTGGAATAGTTATCAAAAGAAGGGTTTATTTTGTTCTGTCCGTATTTTGTAATTAGTTTTTTTTATGTCTGAAGAAGTAGGATATAGTTCATGAAAGGTTATGTCAAATAAAATTTATTGGTCTTTAATGTTCCACAAAACTTATCGTTGTTTAAGCTTTTTTAAAAATTGTATTCATAGTTAATGTATCCTAGTTATTCAGTCTAGGTTATGCATATATATCTGATACCTTTAAATTTGTTTTATGATACAAAAATTGTTAATCCTAATTGTAAATGTTGTAGTTTGAAATAGTACATAAACGAATTAAGATACTTTTTTAAAAGTTAAAATTCCATCTTAAATCAGCTGGTGATCTTGCCAACCTAGCCAAATTTAAGAATTTATCAAATGAACATGATAGAATGCCAATATTATTGAAAATACTGGCATCAGAAGATAGAATAAAATAAAATTCCCATTAGTATAAGGAAGAGTGTTCAAGTCAAAAATTTGTAATTCGTTTAAACAAAATTTCAAAATTCAGCGTTAACAATTAGGATTAACAATTTTTGTACAGAGTGTGTGTGTGTGTGCGTGCGTGCGTGCGTGTGTGCGTGCACACACGTGCCCGTACACACACACAATGTACAAAAATATACAATTTAAGGAAAATCTTCCTCATCCATACTTCATATTGATAACTACCATGTTCTGTCTATTGATCTAATTTATCACTAGCCACTTACCATTACTTTAATCTCTGAATTCTAGGACCTTTGATTTAGCTGAGATAGGCATTCAAATATTTGGATACCATAGTAAGTATAAATATCAATTATCCAACATTCTAGTAAACAACATAATGCATAACTCTGGACTGGGTTGGGGAGCAAGTATCCTGCATACAACTAGTCGTCGTCGTCCCCCCCTCCCCCAATCAATTATTTTTGTAGTCCCAAGTCCCTCAGAGAGGGCATTCCATTCCCTGCCACTGAATTCACTCTGGGAATGAAAAAAACTACCCATTCCCACCTTATTTCTGATAATAACAAAGTCTTGTGAAAGTGCTGGTTGAATCTAGTTGTTTACCTTAGCATAGAGTATACTCATGTAATGAATGGGACTTGTTCAGTCAACCCTTACATAAATCCTATTGATACAGTGGGTCTACTCTAGCTGATATCAGCAGTCTGATTTAGCTGACTTTTTAGTTTAAGCAAAACACAAAGGCATATGTACCTCATGTAAAAGTATATTAGCATTTTTGGGAGACTTCCAGGAGGGCTATTAGCCTCTAATAGAAAGCATGAATGTGGCTTGTTTTTCACTAAAAGGAGAGTGAAATGTTGATTTCTGCCCCCATAGCAAATTCATCAGCAGGGATGAGGCAGTGTCTGGGTACAGTTCACAGCAGATTCTTGTGGAAAGGAAATTGGCTGCGGACCACTTCTGTTCTAAACTAGCAGTTTTGATATTGTCCATTTAGCGGCAAACAGCTTATGCTGCTCAAAATACACATACAAGTCTAATCTTCAAGAGCTCCTTATGGGCAAATTGAAAATTAAAGACAAAGCTGTTTTTCTGAGCAAAAATAGCTGAACGGTAACATGCATGCTTTGTATAACATGGACCTAAAATATCTTGGATCAGTGTAATCCAAAGAAGGGAATGGTAAACCATTCCGGTGTATTCTCTACCTAGAAAATCCTAAAAAGAGTAGCCATAAGTCTGAATTGACTTGACAGCACACATTTAATATTATTATTATTAATCCAAAGAACAGTGTGGCAAGTTTGCGGTTTCCAGAAGTGGTTTTGATTCACCCTCCTTGATGATTGAATTTGTGTAAAGGCTCTCTGTATAGCTACTAGTCACGAGATCCACAAGCAGCCTCCAGCCTCAGAGGTAGCGTGCCTCTGAATACCAGTCGCTAGGTAACAGGGATGGGAGAGAACTCTTGGCTCTAGGTCCAGCTAATGGGTTTCCAGTAGGCCTCAGGTTTGGGCCACTGTGGGCCCAAACCTGGATATACTAGACTAAATAGGTGTTTTGTCTAACTGAACTTGGCTATCTATACCTATAAATCCAAGCATTAACCGTTGGAATATGACAAAGGCTCCTGCACCCAGCCACAATAGCCCATACCAAGCCTCCTGCACTCACCCGAACCAGGTACAGAGGTAACTGTCGGGTTCAGAAATGCACCAGTGGGGCAGGAGCCCCACGAACGCAAACAAAGAAAAAAGACTTCAATTCCCAACGTTCTTTGCACCGCGCCGCACCACAGCCAATCAGGCTGAGAGGCGCGAGGAAAAAGAATGTTGGGAAACGGGTCGTGGCCAATTGAAATCGAGCCGCAGAAAAAACCACCGCACGAACGCAAACCACAAACGCAAAACTACAAGTCCCAGTGTCCTGCATGCCCTGAGCACGCAGAATGCTGAGAAAGCCGGTGCGCGAAAAATAAACTTACAAAAGCAACAGGCGCGCAAGTCCCCAGCAGGCAGACTCAGCGACTCACAGCCACGCAAAATAAAAAGCCACAAAACGCCACCGTGAGACACCCGCCGTCCTTCTTTCCCGGAGCAATGGGGAGAAGAGGGACTCCCTCTCCTCCACACTACCCCGCCAAAGACACGGTGAGACCACCACCAGCCTCAAGTAAAGTTGAGCCGGGGTGGGAACCCCCCCCCCAAAAAACAACAACAACAACACAACAACAACAACCAGGCAGCACTTCGTCAGGGGAAGCACCCTCCCTGGCGGATGACTGGCTGATGCCTTTGTATTTCAGAATACAAAAACAACAGCCAGCAATCCACAAGGAAGAGGCCCACCCCTTACAGATTGCTGCCTGCTGATCTCCGGTTAGGTAAACCGGGAGAAAAAGGAGACAGAGAGGAGAGAACCATCGTTAGGCAGAGAAAGCTCTTCTCTGCCTCCTCCTCCTTCTTCCCCAACCTACCTAACGAACCTTCCCGAGAGAAGAACGGGCTGACTGCCTCCTCCCTCCTTTCCTCCATTGCTACATCTAAACCAAAATTCAAAGCAGCAATGGGGAAAGAGGAACCAACAACCAACGTTCTTCAAACTAAAGTAAACAACAAAAACAAACCAAAATTATTTAAAAAATAATAAACCAAAAATAAATCAATAATTTAAAAAATCATTAATAAACAAAAAAACACAAACAAAAACATCCACAATAACACAAAACCACATACAAAATACCTAACTACAACACACACAAAAACCACAAATTACACAAACAAACAACAACTAATTACACAAATAAACAACAACAAAATAAAACAAATTTAAACACAACCAGAAATAACCAAACCAATTACACAAACCTAAAACTAAACCAAAACAAAAAAGAACAAACGGAAACACCTCCCAGTCCACCACCACAAAAGCAAAACAAAGAAAAACCCCAGAAGAAAGAAAACCAGACAACTCACCAGTTCGTCCTCCCTCCACGACGACTGGAACAGAAATGAAGAAACAAGGAGACTAATTACCGGAAGAAGCCCCACGCAGAGGCCAGGAGAGAAAAAACACATGAAACTAAAAGAGAACCACTAGCAGCCCCACCTGCAGGGCAGAATAGTAAAAACAACTCAAAAAGACTCAGCAGCCCCACCTAGAGGCCACAAAAGTAAAAACAAGTCAAAAACATAACAATAAATCACAATTTTACACAAATCACAAACATATGTAAAAAAATAAAATAAAAAGATTTATAACATCCTGTGTTGAGTTGTAACCCAAATAAAAACCCAAAACATCTACACACAGTTTTAAAACATTGAATGTAAAAAACATGTACTTTCACATTTTTAAAATTATTACCTGCGGTACAACTATTAACAAAACAACAACAACCACAAACTAAAACATTATTTGGTTAAATAAAACAATTTGAAACAATTATATCATCCTTTGTTCTTTTTTTAATCACAGTTTATAACAGCTCGGCATCGCCGGGCAACCTATGCTAGTTCTTTATATTACTGTCAGTGTTGCACTGTGGCCGGTTCTGACCGGTTCTACCGAACCTGTAGTAAAAATCCAGACCATGCCCACTTGGCCGGCCACGCCCACCTCTTGGCCTCCCCCTCCCAGCGCCGTCAGAAACGCGTCCCATTTGCCTCGCCCAGGGCCGAAGGCGCACTTTCATCTCCGCACTTCCTTTGTGCCTTCGGCCTTGGGCAAGGCAAATGGGATGCATTTTCGGTGGCGCTGGGAGGGAGAGTCCAGCCAGCGCCAGGCCACCAACCGACCCCGCACACCTCCCAGCAGCGTCGCCGGCAGGGATGCATTTCCGGTGGCACTGGGAAGGGGAGCCCAGCCAGTGCCAGCCCACCAAGCAGCCCCGCTCACCTCCCAGCAGTGTCGCTGCACTGGGTCTCCTCTGTCCTCCTCCTCATCTCCGTGAGCGAAGAAAGAGAACAAGGTAGGTTTCTTTTTTTTTCTTGGGGGCGAGGCGGGGGGTTGAGGCCACACCCACAGATAACCACATCCACAAATAGCCACGCCCACCGAGTGGGTAGTAAAAATTTCCACAGTGCATCACTGCTTACTGTGCCTGTAATATAACTCTGCTGCAACAGAGGGAAATTTCAGGAGCATTTTTTGATATGACATGGTGGGATGGGAGATGTTGTCCAGTGAAGAGGGACAGGAGACTGCAACTGGTAAAATGGCTATGAGGATTGGTGTTTCCCATTCATTTTGAAATAATTCTTTGATGGTGGTGGTGGTGGTGGTGGTGGCGATGATGTGCTGTCAAGTCAGTTCTGATGTATAGTGACCCTTTCCAGCATTTTTTAAGCAGGGAGCACTCAAAAGTGGGGTCTCATTCCCTTCTTCTGGGGTAATTCTAGGACTGTGCATCTTGCCCATGGCTACATAGGCTGGCTCTTCTCCCAAGGGACATAGTGGGGAATCAAACTCCCAACCTCCACAGCCAGATACCTAAACCACTGAGCCAGCTGATAGAATCCTTAGGAAGGAATAATTCATATTGCTCCTTCATGAGGACAGCTCTGACAAAAAGCTGCTTCATGTACTAACCACAAATGGGTTTTAAGTCTAAAGAAAGAATAATAGATTTGCTCGATTTCCCACAGGAACATATTAGGAACACCTTTCCATGCAGCTGCCCTCTTTCTTACTCTTGATTTTGCAGTATGCCTCAGTTGTGTTTGACTCCCCTTTCCCCAAATTTATATGAAAATACAGGCCATCCCCACTAAGCACAACTAAAATCCCCTTTTGGATCCTTGACACTGGCTGCGATTCACAGGACCGCCCCTGGTGTGCCCATTAGCTAACAGATAACCTATGGGACTTTTACCAAGCTTGGAAGAGCAGAGGCATAGATCCAAGGTTACTTTAAGTACAAAAAGGGATAGATTAGTTTAATTTTTGTTATATTAGACTTTTCTATCCAATTTAAAAAACGCCTTTTAACAGCCACTGTGTACACTTCAAGGATAGAAGTATTACACAAAAGCTTTCAGAAAAATAAATAAATACTTTGCCTTTATTGCACCACCATGTATTTGCTTCCTAAGGAGACAGCAGACTTACTAGTGTTACTCATTCTAGAGTGACTTGTTGCATGTTGTGAAATTGTGGGGGTGGAGGTGCTTGCCCCCCCCTGTGTTGGGGAACCGTCCTCCCAGGTAGCAGCAGATAAATGCTTTTTCTGAAGTAACTGAGGCATATCCACACTTAGGTCCTAATAATAGCATTTAGAGCAGAGGTTGGCTTTCTTTTTTAGAAAAAAGTTTGCGGGCCCTTGAGTCCTGCCCTCTAATATTTTTACCCTCCAGAGCTTACGTTTCTCTGTCTTTCATATTTTGCTACCTGACCCACCACTCTCGGGCCTAGCAAGACAGCTGGCCCTACTTTCTGCTGGTGCAACTATTCATCTTCTTACAACTTTCCTTTCTCTTTGGACCAGGCGTAAAGTTTTATTAGCACCCATTGAAATAGAAGGCTCCCGGGTGCTGTTATAGGTCCATCAAGCAGTACCGTCAGCATCTCATCCCTCTTTGGCTAACTTTTTGTTTTTTCATTTCCCCCATTAAAATGATCCAGTGAATTTTGGCAGTAAAACGTTGATCTATAACACTGGGCGATATGCTTCATAGGCTGTAGTTTAGCTTACGTCTCTGTACATAAAGTCCATTTAGCTGAGTAACACTTTTTGTGTTTAGAATCTGAGTGGTGGGGTCAAACCATATGATACATGAAACAGAGTTTCCAGTTCTCTTTGTATCTTACTTATCTCCAAAGTAAGCATGAAAGACTTGACGCAAATTGAGACCAAAGCATATATAGAGAGAAGGGTTAGTCCTTCTTTTCCCAATCATTCCACGTCTCCATTTTTCTTTAGCAGTAGCAAGAAAGCCCTGCTACCACATGGGGAGGGCACAAGTCCAACCTCTGAAATTTCCCCTCTTCCTTTTACAGGTAACAATAATGTTAAAAACAATTCCTTGTTAGATGTGGGGGTTGTTGCAGCTGAGCAATTGTCTGTTTGCTACGTTCACAAGCTGAATTGCTTCACTCCCTGTGTAAAATAATACTGAATATAAACGTGTTCGTTTCATATTTATTCTCACAAAGCCATCATTGTACTATATTGAGGATTCATGTATCTCTTTCTACAAAGTGTAAGCAAATCTGGTGTTACCATTTCTTCTTTTGAAATAATGTTTAAATATAAACATTTCAGAAACATTATTTTTCAAATCTTTATTTATTATGAATTGTCTCTTTTATTATAAAGTATCAGGTGAAATACCCAGGAATCGCTGCTTCCTACAGTTTTAATTTTCTTTTGGCATAATGATTAGTACCCTAGAAAATATTGTTGGTTTATAATAATTCATATCTACTTCTGAGGAAGCCTTTCTAGGCAGTGTTTATAATTGACCTTTCTATTGGGCATAACTAGCCTATTTAATAAGTAGAAACAATAATTATGGACTAAAAAGGACAATTATAGTAGATGGCATTCTACAATAATTTGTTTATGCATGCATACAAGATCTATAAAATGATTAAATAATAATCTTCCATTTATCAAATGTAAATGATCTTCTGTGAGTGCATATTATCTGGGAGTAACAAACTAAACATAATTTTACTGTATTAATTTGTTGCTGGAAATAGAGACTAGAGAGGAAAGTATTTTGTTTTATGCTCTAGTCAGTTGGGCTTATAGTATTTAAGAATTACAGAAATCAGTTCTTTGAATTTCATTGGCCAAGGTGTTATAGTTCATTAACCAATAATTATCATGCAAGTCTATCCCCTATTTTAATAGACTGCCATAATTTTAACATTGACACTTGAAAAACTGCTGTATTCTATTTATTGCAGTTGTTCATATATCAAATGTAAATTACAAATAATAATTTGTAGCTCTCTAGCTCATATACAAAGCTTTATCTCATGTAGTCTAAGTCCACAATAATGCTTGAAATGAGTACAATTTATATAAAGATGTTGCAAAGATAATGAGTTGCAAATGTTAACAAATTACTTAGAGGAAGAATTAATACACTACAATTTAAAAATCGTGTTCCAGCTGATAGAATCTTTAGTAAGGACGAAAAACAATATTGAGATTTTATTGCATAGAGCAACCTACAGCCCACGGACTGACCCAGGCCCATGGCACCATTTCATGTACCCGGTGCCACCTCCGCCGCACCTGGAAGTAGAAGCAGATGCATTTACGTCAGCCATAAAATGTGCCCCTTCATGCGTAAATGCAACCATGACTGTTATAAATGCGGAAGTGGCCACATTTATAATAGCCATAAATGCACCCACTTCTGCTGGGCATGGTCCGGCCAGCTCAGATGTCTGAGGGACATAGTCAGACCCATGAAGTAAAAAGGTTGAGAACCCTGGCATAGAGCAAAAGATAGTTAAGAATTTGAGGCCACTCTCTTAAATGTTTGAAGGGAGAATGATCATCTTTTGGTTTCTGTTCTCTAAAATTAATAGAAGCTATTAACCAAACATTGCTGTTGGGTTATTACCCACATTTATTTAGATGGAGCTTTGTGCAACCCAGAGAATTTAAGAATTCAGTCCTAAACCTGTGTAGGAGTTAAGCCCCACTGAACTGAATTGATCTTGCTTCTGAATAGGAGTGTACAGAGTAGAATTCTAAATATGGAAGTCCTGTCAAATGTTAGTCAGTAAGATTGTCGGTGAGATCTTATATGTGGCTGGGCAACCTGTTGTCCTGCAGATGTTGCTGGATCAGAACTCCCATCAGCCCTGGACAGCTTTGCCAGTAGTGAGGTTGGTTTAGTTATTTGCTCTCTTGCAGCATCAGAAGACCCACAAGTAGCCCTGGACAGCTTGAAATTCTCGTGAAGTTCAGGAGACTTCCATTTCAGCCTAGGACTGGAATGAACAGTTGTGGTCTTAAGAGCATAGGTTTATGTGTAAGGAAACCCTGCATCAGTTTTAATGTGAGGAAGAGACAGGTAGTCATGGGCCCAATTGGAGATTCCGCAAATGACAGCCAACCTGTGGACCATCATCTGTCTTCCCTTCCTTCCCCCTGTATTCAGCATTGATTACTCTCTAATAAGTGTGTTTAAAACTAAATCATCAGATTACAATTTTACTGTAGGTACCCATGCCTGGGAGCATCTCCTGTTAAATATAGTAACACTTGCTTCCACTTAGATATAACTCTAATTGGACCATATTGCTAAAACCTTGTGTAGGCTTACCAGAGAATAAATATTCTTGAATGCAGTGGAACTTAACCTCTTAATAAATATGCATGGCCTCAGGGTACAAATCAAAATGATAATGGGTGATGGCATGCCAGAATGTCTCTGGATCGCACTTAATTTAAAACATGTTTAGTGTCTCTTATCTTTTTTTAGCAAGTCTTAAAGCCTAAATTTTGCACCTATTTGCATGGATGTAAGCTTCAGTGTGCATATCCAGGTTTATCTCTATGGAAGCAGATACTCAGTGCCTTTGGCTTTATCTGGAATTAATCTCAGACATGTATTCAATTAAATTTAAGAAGAAGCATTTGAAAAAGTGATACCCAACGCTTCTCACATTTTCATAGGCAGTCGGGTGCCTTCTTGTATGTGGTTTTTTAATAGCAGACAGACTGCACAATGCTAGAACTAGAATTGTCTGCTGAGAAATCTGTACATTTAAATTATTTATTTACTGATAAAGACTCAGTTGCATAGTGACCAAGTAAAGCTTTGGTTTGTCCAAGAGCATTCATCTTTGTTAAAATGCTTGAAATGATAAAGCTTACCATTACTTGTTTTCACCACTTATTAACAAAAAAGTCAATATATAAACAAATCCCTATACTGTAAAACTAAAGGTTTCAAATAAAGATGTCTCATCTGTGTAAAAATTGGAGCCATTACCATTGTGATTTTATCTATTTTAAAAATATTTTTAACACAGTACATTCTGCAAGATATATGCTATGCTGTACTTTATTTATACAGTGCATATGTCTGTACAGTTAGTAGCTATAGAAACATTTTAAAAGAACATGAAAATAGAATAAACAACAGTAAATAATTATGCTCAAGACTGTCCTCTTTGGAAAATGCTACAGTGTCCTCATAAGGCCTAAAGATTATGTACCATGTTTCCAGTGGTGGGCTCCAAAAATTTTACTACCACACTGTGGCCGTGGTATGGTAGGCGTGGCCAGGGGGAAAGCCCTGCGTTGCACCCGAATTAGGACTAATTTATTTCAAAACTTGGATGTGCAGGCCTAGCCAGAATTTCTGCTACCGGTTCTGGCGAACTGGGGCAAACTTGCTGAATCCCACCACTGCATGTTTCTGATTGCAATAGTGATGACAACTCTTAAAACTCACATTTGTTCTTCTCTAATCTAGAGGTGAGATATAGTTTTGTAAGCCTAATCCATTGATGTCATTTTTGTCATGCATTTGTATGCTTTGTGCACCCCACATGTTCGAGTTTCTATCAGCCACAACCAGCATGGCTAATGGTCAGAGGTGATGGGGGCTGCAGTTGACCCCTTCACAGTGCCCAGGGTTGCCTGTGAAGAAGGGAAATGCATTCTGTCCAAGGAGCAAGGGATTCAAAGTTGACTACTGATGTGAAATAAGAAGGGAAGCTTGCTACACCTGTAAAGTAAAATAGCAGAGCTTGTAATGTTACTTTTGTGAACAGCAACATCCAGAGTCCCGTGCCCTGCATCCCCCCCAAGTTCAGTAAGAGTCCAAGAAGAAAAATAATTTCCATGAGCTTTGTAAAACAGAGGTCTTAGACCTGTATCTCAGCTGTGGCTAAAGAGTACATTCTGCGCTTTCATACACACCCCAGCCTTAATTTGGTCTTTACTTGCATAAAAGAAGGTTCTTTACGTTGTTTTATACTTTCCCAACTGCTTGCTTCTGTGTTACGTCCACTTTGCATGTTTATCCTCACAACTACACTGCTAAAATCAGATTGACTTCAGTGGGATTTGAATATACCAAAGGCACAAGACTCTGCAGCCTTAATTTGCAACCTTGATTTTGTTGGCTTTCAATGGTGACGAATACCTGCCTTTGAAGTCTTGCTTGACATGGACTGTCTTTACATTATTGTGAATTACAAAAAAGTATGGAAAGCAACCCTTTATTTTGTGCGCCATTCTTTATTCTACTCTGTTTTCCTGTGCTTTTATTTTATTAAAAAGGCCAAGAATATACTTTATTTATGGTGCCATCTTAAAGAATCGCCTTAAACCCCAGTGTCTCTCCTTTACATTTCTGCATATGTTTTAGGTTTATTTCAACGGCTACCACGGTGATACTTCCAAAACAATTTTAGTGGGCAATGTGGATGCGCCTGGTCAAAAGTTAGTGGAGGTTGCCAGGAAATGTAGAGATGAAGCAATTGCGGCTTGCAGACCTGAGGCTCCTTTCTCTGTAATTGGAAACACAATCAGGTAAGCCTTACGGTGACAAGTAAAGGGAAGGCTGGCAAGTGGGACAAAGGTTATTGGTGGTTTGGTATAAAGCTGATGACATGTTTTATGATTCAGAACCATCATTTCAGTCTGATATCACTATGCGAACTGCCAGGCTGTAATGTTGTTCCCTGGGTAAGAAAAGGTTTTTAAAAAGTAAATTACACCAGGCAGGGTCAGCAGAGATACCTGTAGAAAAGAGCCGAAGACAGGGATGCAGATATGATTGAGTGGTAGGTGTTTTGTGTATCTTAATAAAGTCAGAGTAGGAATGTTAGAAGTGGGGTTTGTATATTTGTTCATATTAAATATAATCTGCAATGAGTTTATTAGTGCAAAAAGAAACTGATTTTTTTTAAAAAGTATCCAGTGCTAGAAATACATCTTTATCTAAATATTTCTCTTTATCAAACCAAAATGTAAACAAGTATAAAGGATGAAGAGCTGTCTTGGGGAGTTTTCCCTCTCCTTTTAGGGGGAAGGCATTGATCCTAGTGCAGCACAATAAAACTGTAGCAGCCAATCCTGTCCCCATTGATTAAAACCTATTACTGAGCTCTTTCACTGCATCTGAACAATTTTCTCTTAAAGCTGCATCTTCTACCCTTTCATTAATATGTTTATGAATTCTGCGGAGCTGGGTGTGTGTGTGTGTGTTGTGAATCTTGATGTCTGTGAAACGTGGTTTGCTCAGAACCCTGAGAAGATGATGGCTTCTCTCCCCCCCCCCCCCCCCCAAATGAATCTTCAAATACTCTAAGAGAAATAAGAAAAAGAGAGCAGCAAAATATCAGTTTGATGTTATTTATGGCTTTAAAAATATTGTAACTGGGTCTGAATCAAACTTTAGTAAAACCACTTTGGGTTATATCTGAGAAGCTTTTATTGAAGACTGTATAAAATTGTGTTTTTGACAGTTTTAAATTATAGGCTAACTAGCCTGGGGAAGAAGGAGAATGTCTTTCTGTTCTTTCCTAGGAAATGTTGAATCAGACCCCTACTGGGAAAAGAAATTTAATGCATATCTCACTATCTGACTGTCCATGAATATAATAGAAGTGAATTTGAAATGTAGTTTTATTTTTGCAAATGGGATGAGTCTACGGATGCACCTCCTGTATTTTTGAACACCTAGGGTTCAACAAATTTACTGGTGGTGCTCTTGCATTTTAACAAAATTTATTCTCGAGTCGAAGGGGCACAGAAGACGAGATTCTTATTCAAGCATTCTCTCGAGCACTGCATTCATGGCTGTGTCTAAAGGGCATGTCAGCCTTTGATTCTCTCTGAGAGGTAATTATCCTTTTCCTGTCACGGAACAACAAATGATAGCTAACTACAGAGGCACATTTGCAGTAGTCACATTCATCAACTGCAGGGAGAGAAAAAAAATTCAATTTAATTGTGCAACACAGCTGCACATAGGCTTTTTGAGCATTTCTGTTGTTCTCCCTGTCTTGCTATTCCTCCCTGCCACATCTATTTTTTAAAAACTTTTTCCCCTTCCTGCTTATTTCTCTCTCTCTCCCTCCCTCCCCTATTTTTTGTCTCTTCTTCCATTTTTACTCTCTGTACTTTCTTGTTAAAGTAATTTTCCTTTGTGGCTCTCACTCCCCCCCCTCCCCCATTGAAGGCTATGAATGTAGAAAATTATCACAATTACTCATATAATTGAGCCTCTTTGTAGCAAGTGCAACTCCAGTAGCCTTTCTCCATCATGAAAATGGTTTCATTATAGGGTTTTTCATATTCTCTGACACCATCTACACAGAGGAACAGGCGTGCAGATGAGATGTACTAGGAATAGGGTAGATCAGGAAGGTCACAGTAGGAATAATTAGCTCTGCAATGGAAAGAGCATCTAGGCCTTTTACTGCTACATAAATGTACTGTCCGTGGCTTTTAGTCACAAAAAAAACTTACTAACAAATGGAGCTCCCGCCTACTACTTTGAAAAAAAGATTTGTATCAACACTACAATTTTCCATCATTAAGACTAATAACACAGAGCCTAGTATACATCAAGGGGAATAAAAAGAAAAATCTCACATTCAAGTGGCGACTGGGTGCTGACCTTTGTTCCCCCTTTTTTGTGTACGACTTAACTCTTTACAAAAAAAAAAAGAGCCACACGCCACACCAACATGCAGGTGAACTCCAGCCAGTGCTTGCAAAGTACAGCATTCACTCGGAAAAATCTGATAAATCTCCATTCAGCATAATGCATTTCATTAGATTCACTACATTAATTCTAGTTGTATTTCTTTTCAAGAAAGAGACAGAGAAGAGCAGAATTGAAAGAGACATTGGTCACTTTTTCCTCCCTCTCTCTCTCTCCCTCTTTCTTCCTTCCCTCCTTGAATATTTTTACTGTGGTTGTTATTATTATTCTCATTACTGTTACTGTGATGATGCAAAGGGCAGTATTTTCATGGAATATAAATGTGTATGCAAACCTCTGTTGAAAAGCAAATTAATCTGGATAGGTCCATTGTGACAACTCCACAAACAATAACAGACCATGATCATGGGGACTCACACTCTGTTTATACTGTATTCTGTGTTTAAATATACTGGTTTTGTTTAAATCTCCCTACAGCTAACGGTTTTCTTGGTCCGTAGCAATCTGTAGACTTTATCATTTTATGTTCATGTAGCCAGAATTAGAATTTGGTTGGGGAAATATATAGCTTCAATTCTTGCTTTCTAGTTTTAGAAGAGAGACCTATCAAGCTTCAGATGTATTCGTTCTTCCTACAAATGCGGTCACTGTGTTTGCAGAGCATATTTTAAAGTGTAAAACAGAACATATTATGTTAAATGTAGAATGGGTATGAATGAATCCTATAATATAGATTCCTCTTTGATTTTGTGACTAGACGAGAAAGAACCATAACATACCATATAGGAAGTTAAATCAAGCAGGTTAATAAATGTGCAGAATTAAAATGCAGATTAGTAGCTTTCCATGCAAAGGAATCTAGTCTGTCTTTCTTCAGTCCATTTGTGTGGTTAACCAAAATTAAAGCAAGTGTAGGGAGAGACATAATTGGAGCTGGCTTTTGGTATCTGTTTTAGAGAGCAAGAGAGAGAATATATGTTTGTATGTACAGGTACATGTGCAAACAAATATACCCCTTATGAGATTTTTTCTTCTGTATTTCTGAAAATCCATTATAAATTACAGTTTCTGAAATAGCGAGTTAAAATCCTAAAAGTAATTGCATAGAATCAAACAAATGCAAACATAACTTATACTTAAATCAAGCCAATTTCAAATTTGTAGTTAAAATTACTAAGATGAGAGTATCAATAAATGGTTTCTCAATGTTTTAACTTATAAATATATGTTTTGATATTAGCTTAGAACAATACAAAGGCAGACTTTTAAAAAAGAAATCTGATTCTATCCGATTATGCACATTTAAACAATAAGTGGCTCAGGCAAAATAAGTCATTTTAATGTCATCTGTGATAGATTTTCTTTGACAGCTACTGTAAATTACAATTACACTGCTTCTCCCTGCATTTGAAAGTAAGCATTGCAATAAATTATCTTTTATTTCAATCCATCATGTCTGCCTTTCAGAAATGGAGCGCTTCATA
This sequence comes from Bradypodion ventrale, assembly GCA_035047345.1. Lineage (NCBI taxonomy): Eukaryota > Metazoa > Chordata > Lepidosauria > Squamata > Chamaeleonidae > Bradypodion > Bradypodion ventrale. The sequence goes on from JAWDJE010000001.1 coordinate 284,737,980, forward strand.
GAAAAGTTCAGTTCTATTGTAAGAAAAATACAGTAATTTGTATTAGTTTGAAACAAAAAATGCACCTTCCTTTAGGGAGAAAGCCTACAATTGTGGGCTTTCAAAAATGTTATTAATTGCACTTCATCACTCATTGTCATTAGAGGGATTCCCTCAATTTCTTCATTCCCTTATATTAGAATGGCTACTTAAGGAAAATATCTTAAACTTTCCCAAATGCAATGAGTAATCAACCAAGTAAGCCAATACAGTCAACCCTCACATAACAACGCATTCGGATAACCTCATTTTCGCTTAACAACGCGTCGTTATGCACCACGTGTTCCCCCACATAACAACGCTAAAATAACCGGACAATGATGCTAAAAACGTCGTTAGACGGGAAACTCCATAGAAACCTGCATAACAACAAAAACTGTTAGCAACGCTACTTGGGGAACCAATAACATTGTTATGCATGGGTCTACTGTATGATATACCTGTAAATGACTAAACTAATAATCTTGAATATATGTTCAAAAGTTGCCTTACACCTACACTACTAGTTTGCAGACTTCACCTCTTGGAGCAGAATAGTAAAAAAAAAGATGGTAAGGATCAAGAGTGGTTGACAGGGCTGCCTCCACAACAGATGTCTGTCTGTAGAAACCCTCGTAAAAGCCTTTTGTGTAGGTACAGTGAAGCTGGGAAATCTGTCCCTACTGGGTCAAGGTAGTGACAGTGCTATACATTGTAATCAGCCTGTACACTCCTTCAGATGAAGGTGATTGGTCCTCGTGAGAAGTCTTGGTGTATGTCTCCATGAAGAAACATGACTTGCGAACTAATGGTTTGTGGCTATGTTTTTTATTTGTCATCATCACAAGCGCAAGGACGTCAGCTAACTCTGTGATAGAGATGCAGCTGACGTGTACCATTTTGGAAAGTATATACCAGGGTTTCTCAACCTTGGGCCTCCAGGTGTTCTTGGACTTCAATTACCAGAAGCCCATGTCAACACACCTGCTGATCAGGACTTCTGGGAATTGAAGTCCAAGAACATCTGGGGGGGGCGAGGTTGAGACGCTCTGGTGAATACTGTCAAGTTAGTCAAATTCTGACTTGTGGCAATCATTCTGGGGTTTTCTAGGTAGAGAATACTCAGAAGTAGCTTACCATTCCCTTGTCCTGAGGGCACCCTAGGACTGTGCAGCTTGCCCATGGTTACACAGGCTGGCTCTTCTCCCAGGAGGCACATTTGGGGAATTGAATTCCCAAGCTCTGATTCCAAAAACATGCCTAACTCACTGAGCTATCCAATGTCTGCATAAAGTTTTGCTGAGAGGAAGGAGAACCCTTTGCTTTCTGCTCTGTAATTTCCCTCTCAACTGAGTGTAAGCCCAATACTAATCTTCTTGGTATCATCCGAGGGAACAGTTTGAAAAAACCTTTTTTTGCTGGAATGTCTATGGATATTATACTTGTTGTCACTTTCCTTTTCCTGGTTCTTAAACCTGGAGGGCAATGGTGGGCCTTTCACTTACATTTTGAACCCCTCCTTCCTCCTGTCACTTCTGTGCAGAACTCAAGAGGGCTGCCAGATGTGTAGCACTCAACTTCAAACCTATCCTACAGAAGGCTTTCCTGATTCAGCTGTCCAGATCGGTCTCTCATGGACTATGTGATGATGATGATCTTTCAATGCTGCTTTTTACATTTCCTGTAACAGCTGCAGGGCTGCTTTCTAATGTTCCAGAATGTGAAATGTTGAATGTTGACCTAAGAAATTTGGGGTTTGATTCTCCATCTAGTTATAGCCTCACTGGATCATAGGTTTGCTGTCTTTCTGTCATCAAGGGCTACCTCCCATGCTGGCAGGGAGCTGAGGGTTGCTCTCTGTCTGTCTGTCTCTCTTTCTCTCTCTCTCATACACACATGCGAATGAAGTGGCTAGCCCCAGTGTGTTGCCTTTCTTGCTATCAGCAACTACTGTGGGCACTCATGCCTCACCATTGCCACTTGTGTCATTGAAGTAGTGATAGCAGCTGCTGTATGGTTGCTGCATGGGTGGGAAGAGAGTGGAGAAAGCTTTTGGTGCCTTCTTCTTGCACTCACAGGGCCATTAGTGGTGCTGAAGCAGGAATGTATTTCAGGAGCGAGCAAGAGCAGAAATTATGGGAGAAGAAGGGAGGACACACAACCAGAGCAGGGAGACAAAGGTGGTCCATAGTTCCCACGTGACGCATCCCAAACAAAGCATATTGTAGTAGGGCAATGGTTGATGAAGGCCTTCTGTTGGTCAACAGCCTAGTAAAGCCAAATCAATTTGTTCCTTAGATGTTGTCAGGAATTTTCAGATTACATAATCCTGAAGGGAGGAAAATACAGCAGAGGCCTACATTATTCTGTCTTGAGTAAAAGGTAAAGGTTTCCCTTGCTCGAAAGCCAGTCATATCCGACTCTAGGGTTCAGTGCTCATCTCTGTTTCAAAGCTGAAGAACCAGCGCTGTCTGCTTCTGCAGACATTTCTGTGGTCATATGGCAGGCATGACTAGACACCGGAGCACACGGAATGCTGTTATCTTCCTTCCCACCAAAGTGGTCCCTATTTATCTACTTGCAATTTCTTGCTTTCGAATTGCTAGGTTGGCAGGAGCTAGGACAAAGACGGGAGCTCATTCCGTCCTGCAGTACTCGGGAATCGAACTGCTGACCTTCCGCCTCCCAGTCAGCATCTTAGCCACTTGAGTAGACAATGCCTAATTGAAATAAACGCTAAGTGAAATTAACTTTTCCAGTCATTATTCACATTTAGGTTGCCTAGCTCCTGAAATAAGAAACTAGGCACCTGAAGCCCACCTGGAATCCCTGGCTGTGTTCTGATAGCTGCTTCCTCCAGACATTGCTTAAAGGCACCTCATTTCCTAATTAACTCTGCATGTTTCTAGGACTGGGCATGTCCACACATCTTTCCTCTCTATGTCATGGATGTTGCTCAGAGTGTTATAAACATGCTATAGAGGCATAGGGTTTTTTAAATATCTGTCATGTTCCTGAGCTTCAGGTTGAGTAACAACATTTAAAATAAATTTGATCAGAAAGCTGTTATACCACTGGATTTATAATTCAACTGGTACTACCACTGAGAGTTACTTAGATGGGCAGGTTGAAAAAGAATGGCTGTATCAGCCTGAAGTGTGTTAAGATTTTAAAAGGTAAAGGAAAAGGTTTCCCTTGCTCGAAAGCCAGTCGTATCCGACTCTAGTGTGCAGTGCTCATCTCTGTTTCTAAGCCGAAGAGCCAGCGCTGTCTGCTTCTGCAGACGTTTCCGTGGTCATGTGGCAGGCATGACTAGACACCGGAGCGCACGGAACGCTGTTACCTTCCCACCGAAGTGGTCCCTATTTATCTACTTGCAATTTCTTGCTTTCGAACTGCTAGGTTCACAACTTCTGAAAAATACTTCTGTGTTTGGTGTTGGTGGCATCATTTTCTTTTTTTAGGGGCAGCAATTTCTTTCTTTTTCTTTTTTAGATAATTAGTAGTTTTAATAATAATAATTTCGTGTCAGAAATTATTCTGGGTTGAAAGGATTTCTGTTGGAGAAACTCCACTCAGGGGACGCCGAATGAAGCTCTTTTCATGTCCCCAAGAGCTGGGACAGATATTTAGACTTAGATTCTCCCATGCTATGTAGCATATTATCTAAACTACTGATAAATAAAGATACTGATGGCATACCTGTCAACCTTCCCGGATTGGCTGGGATTTCCCGATTTTCGGCGCCGATTTGCGCCATTTCCCGCCCGCAGCTGCCAAAACCCCGGAATTGGCAGCGGGGTGGGAAAGAGGTACTGCGCACAACGGTTCTGCGCAAGTCACATTCTACGCATGCGTAGAAGGCTTTTACGCTTGTGTAGAACCCTTTTAAGCTTGCGTAGAACCCTTCTACACTTGCGTAGAAGGCTACACAAGCATTAAAGGGTTCTACGCAAGTGTAAAAGCCTTCTACGCATGCGTAGAACGTGACTTGCGCAGAACCGTTGTGCGCAGGTCCCGGATTGTCCGGAGCCGCGGTTGACAGGTATGACTGATGGAAACCTATAAATGAAGACTAAGACCTATAGAACACATAAAAAACCCAATACTTCAGTCGCATCATGAAAAAGGAAAAAGAAATTGTTAGAACTGATAATTCAAGGTAAAACAAATGGGAAAGTGCAGAAAGGAGAAGCAGATACTGACTGAAGAACCCGGGAGACTTCGTTTGGATGTACAGCGGTACCTCGGATAACGTTTACATCAGACAACGAAAAATTCGGATACGGTTCAGATTTTTTTTAAAAAAATGCATCAGATAACCTTATCTCAATGTTATCCGATGCAGTCGTGTTTGGCCCTCCGGAAAGAGAAGCGACCAAGCGCCTGGTCACTTCCCTTCCTGGAGGGCCGAAGGATGAATGCCCACCCCCACAAAAAGGACGACGTTTTCTCCTACCTTTTCACGCTGTTTGGGGCCAAAAAAATCGCCATCACCGGGTGCATTTTTCTGTCTCGCCACCTCCCCAGCAGCCTCTAGGAGGGTGGGAGGCAAAACCTGCAGCACTTCCCCCGGAGTTTTGCCTCGCAGCAGCACCTGGGTAGGTCGGAGGACGTCGGAAACAGCACGGATCGGCTCCCCCGACCCCCCCCCCCCCCCCGAGGCAACCGGCTTTTTTTTGTGACATCCGTTGCATGCATCGGATAAGGCTAAAAATCGGATAACGTTAAGACTTGTGGAACCAATTTTTAATGTTATCCAAGGTATTACTGTACGGCAACATTATTTTTTAGAACAACCACATTCGAAGTCAAGATTGCTGTGGTGATGTGTAGGTTGCTTAGTGTTACTTGACGCTGAGTTCAAGAAGAGAGTCTATAATTCAATCCCAACTTAGAATTTGAATCCTGTTGGGAGCTACCATAGGCAGAACCTTCTTCTGCCAGCAGAAATAGCAGAGGAGTAACAACAAAAAGAGCTCGTGCTTAAAAAGCAAAAAGCATAACATTTATATGTACAGAAGCAGAAGAAAATATCACCATCACCAATTTTGCATACATAACACCATGGCTAGTCAAGCTATAATAATAATTTCATGTTCAGAAATTATTCTGGGTTGAAAGGAGAAACTCTGCTCAAGAGACACCTGAATGAGGCTCCTTTTGTGTCCCCAAGAGCTGGGATAGACACGGACGCTCAGTCCGTCATGCACTACCCGGGTTTCGAACTGCCGACTTGCTGGCCTTCCAGCTAACAAGGCAAGATTCTTAACCACTGAGACACCACAGCCCCTAGTCAAGCTGTTATAAGACCTGTAACAGCAAATCACACAAGGGCAGTTCACAAGCAGTTATAGTTGTGATCAATTAACAATCCGCTTTTCTTTCTTCCAACTGGTGGTGACTGTCCCACTCTGCCTAATAATAGGGTTGAGCATAGTTAAAGATTCATACCTGTCAAGTATCCTGTATTGGCCGGGAAATCCCATATTTCACCCCTCTTTCCCGGTCCTTCCCGTGGCCATCCTGTATTTGAATGGCCAGAAAAGGGGTTACTGCGCATGCGTGCCCGTCAGGGGAAGCGGTGCACATGCACAAACGGTTTGCTGCAGTGGTGCACATGCGCAGTAACCCCTCTGCACATGCGCACCGCTGCAGTAACCCCTTCGCGCATACACGCCCATCAGAGGCAGCGGTGCTTCCCGTTTTTTCACCGCTGCAACTTGACAGGTATGTAAAGATTGTCTAGTAGCAGATGGCTGTGTTTTGATGACTTTCCCTAACTTCTGCCTTAAGTCTTTGTACTGTACTTTACTTCTGTGAGTAAAAGAGAAACCAATAAAACCTCTTGTGTAAGCTGGTAATCCCGAGCCTGTGCACTTGAAAGGCTTTTTGCATTTAACCCTCTTGTTCCTAGTGGAACAAAAATAGGTACAAATGAAAGCAGTCCTCCAAATTAACCAAGTAAATTAGAACTGAATGTTTGAGGAAACTGCAGTGGTAGAAAACGATGAGTCAATACTCATCTTTCAGACACGTGGAAACAGGCGAGGCTGGTAAGTCTGACTTGGCAGTGACTTAGTTTATCTGGCTATGCCATAGTTTTGCAGAGTGGGAGAAATTTGTCCCTCTTCAGTCAGGTGTAATTTGCAGTGCAGTGACACAGCAGGAGCCTTTGCTTGGGCAGATACTCTCGTCCGTTGTCAGTATAGTTCAATGAGATCTGCAACTTAGAAAGACACTACACGGCTGGTTTTGATTGTTTGTACATTAACTGCTGCTGATCCTCAATAAACTTGTGGGCAGGCCCTTAGTAGTTGTGGTGGTGTGTGGTCCAGCAGACCATGTTACTGTTCTTGGGTTTTGGAGAACCTGTATTCAAATCTCTGCTGAACCATTTAGGAATACAGTGTTCATGAGGCACCTGTTGAAAAGATGGTTGTAAAGCATTGTGCAGCCCATGTATTCAGATGCAAGGTTGTGGAAGGAAGGAGGAACTGCTTCCGCTTTTAGTGCTTTCCACCAAATTATACAAGGTAGGTTGCTTAGTGTTACTGTTGCTGAGTTCAAGAAGAGAGTCTATAATTCAATCCCAATTTAGAATGTGAATCCTGTTGGGAGCTACCATAGGCAGAGACCTTCTTCTGCTGCTGCTGCTGTATCTGAATTCGAATATAGGCGATCATCATGGCGATCGGCCATGAAGACTGTCCTGAGAATATAATGCAGTGGCCCTTCATCTGCCTTTTGCATCACAGCACGACACCCATAGTACCACTGATCTAGTTCCACGAGTCACTTTCTGGTCCTGAGCCCTTTTGACACGAAAAGTCTTCATCGGCTCCAGGCCATTATTGATGAATCTGCTGCTCTCCATCGAGATCAGTTCAAGTTGGATTTAATCCACTTGGGAACCATCACCCTTCCCTGTGGACTTTGGCACCCAAAACCATTAGTCTTCAGGGTGATCAGGTTAGTTAACTGCCACCTGACATTCAGCACTGAGTCACTGGCTGTATGGTCTACTCTATTACCATAGCAGGATAGCCTGGCCAGACATTCAGAGGCCTGCTAGTAGAGGGATATGCCAGCAGAAATGGCTGTGATGGGCCGAAGACTCAAAGAGTCAGAGGAGGTGTGAAGTGGAAAAGGAGACACACTATGCCAGCACTATGTTAGGCCAAGGTAAGGATAGTCCTGAGTAATTTCTCATACCTCCAAGCTAGAAAAGATTTAATTCAACACAGCCTAAGCTGGCCTGGTATCAACTGAGCTGTCCATTAGCCATTGTGGCTAGTTAGAATTGTGCTCTGAAACTCTTTGGGGCTCACAAGTGGAGAAAAAAGAGACCCCAGAAAGCCTTCCAGAAAAACAAATATGGAAAATAAATAGACTGTTCATTATTTAAAATTTAAAAAGCAGAATCAAATTGTGTTAATGTTGTGGAAATCTGTGATAATTTGCCTTTCTTTTGTTCCCATTGTCCATTCATAGGGTGTAATCAAGAGACATTAAAGGTAAAGGTCGCCCTTGCTCGAAAGCCAGTCGTATCCGACTCTAGGGTGCAGTGCTCATCTCTGTTTCAAAGCCGAAGAGCCAGCGCCGTCAGCTTTCTGCAGATGGTTTCCATGGTCATGTGGCAGGCATGACTAGACACCGGAGTGCACAGAATGCTGTTTACCTTCCCACCGAAGTGGTCCCCGTTTATCTACTTGCAATTTCTTGCTTTCGAACTGCTAGGTTGGCAGGGACAGAGACAAGAGCTCACTCCATCATGCAGTACCCAAGAATCAAACTCTGACCTTCCAGTCAGTGAGTTCAGCGCCTTAAACATTTGAGCCACCACAGTCCCCAAGAGACATTACTAGGCACTTAATATATTTGAGACACAAACCAATATGATACAAACCTACTTAATATTTGCATAAGTTAATGCATTTTACCATAATACATACAGAAATAGATCTGGAGCCCTAAGAAATGTACCGGTCTAGCAGTCCAGCTCTGTCAACACTCCTCCTCTAATCACAACTCAATTTTTGCTCTCATTTGTATGCCGCCACGGTGTACTATATTCATAGAAAGCCTAACAGCTGTTCACAAATATAATAGTAATACTGCTTGTTGTGTCTGCATTTGAATTTGCTGATGCAATGAAGCCTTATCTGTAATTCTTTTGTGCTAGAAGGTTAACCTTACAATCAGAATGGTTATAAATATTCCTTAAGAGCACAGATTTCAGTCACTTGCAGGGTAGGGGTGTATGTCAATAAAAAGAACCAACTCTTTTTTACAATCAATAGGATAGTAGAATGCCCCAAATGGTAACAAATCTTTATCTTGATGGGGATAAGTTCATTAGTCTCTTCTGTCTTCTCTGTCCCTTACCTACTGGCCTGATTCCAATTGGTATTTGCATAACTTACTCTGGCTAGTTGTGCCTAATTGGAGAGGTGCCAGGGCGCATCTCAGCCACTTGCCTGGTTGCACTTCTGATTGTGCAACCAAGATGTGATATAGCACCTCATCAAGTAGCAATGATTAGCCACAGCAAATTATGCAAAACGTACATGAACACTGTAAAATTCTGGCCACTGTTTATTTAGTTTCTTGTTTTTCAGTAGTATCCTTTGCATGTTTCCGTCTTCCATTGACAGTCTGACCTGACTTAACAGTACTCCATAGAATCCCAAAAATCCACAAACTTGGGCAGTTCTACTGTAACACAAATCCTGTAGAGCAGAACTGCCACCACGACCACAAAACACCATAAACTTCCAGTATCAAGGCAAAGGGCTAGTTTTGAGTACCACAAACCCTTTGAGCCAAAATCCCAGACTAATGGGTGGAGAGGTTTTTTTAAAAATATTTTTATTTTAAAAAGTTAAAAGAAAAAAAGCCACAATTTTCAAAAGCATTTTAAAGGTTTCAAAAGACATTTTGGAGCAAACGTGAGGCAAAAGTTACAGCAGTTAAGAGAACACACTAGAAAATAAGAAAACTACCTAAGCTACCTCATACTCACACCATCAGCAAGGTCATGGAGCATGCATATAGAGTGCATCTTTCCTGATACAGCATGACAGGACAGCAACTAAGCATAACATCTTCCTAAGAGACAGAGTAAGCCAACTAAAGTAACTTCTGAACCTCTTTATACACTTAAACATCACATTCTGAATCCTTCAAGATGTTCTCCCAATCAGGAATCAAGTTCACTCAAACATTGACAAAGACGAGAGGAGCACTTTTTTGCCCACTTCCTTCACCCAGCTGAAATAATCTTTCCAATTAACTCAGTACCAGCAAAAAAGCTGACATGGCCTTGAAGGCGTCTCTCAGCAAAGTCAAACTGCAGGTGTTTCTCCTTGCTGACAGGCTTTGCCTGCTCCCCCCCCCCCCAAAAGAAACAACAACAACAACACAACAACAACCCAAAATCTCTCATCCAGACGTTCCCAGGCACAGACTGAAAAGCCTGAATTTTCAAGAAAAGCATCTTACATATTCCCCAATTTCTCATTTCTTCACAACGTGCATCAGATATCGTACAAGTGAGCGCCGTTTGTATTTACTTCCTTCCATTATGCGATGACTGGCAATACTGATTGTAAATTTTGGCCATATGAAGTTTAATTCTATCTTTAGTTTTAGTTGTATGGTTGAACTATGCAAAACATATCCACTGGTTTTTGTTTTTTTAAATATCTACATATTGGCTAGCTTGAAATCCCTGCAAATTGGGGAATGCTGCTTTGTAATAGGATATGTAGACCCTGGTGTTACTCATTTGCCCTCGGACAAGCCCAACATTGGGGAGTGGCTCTGATGGTTACCCATCAGTTGATTTATTTTACCACTATAACTGAGACTAGGAGGAGGTAATTGAGTTGCTGGTATTGTAGAGCAGGGGTTCCCAACTTGTGGATCGGATCTGGCCTGTGGCACCATTTCATGTGCCCCTCCAAGGGCATTCAAGAAACAAAATGACCACCCCTTTGAAGCTGTTAGGACAAAATGCCCACCCCTTCATGCAAGTAGGGCAAAATGGCTGTCCGGCCCCGAAGCTGACTGAGAGAGTGTGACCCGGCCCCCGGCATGAAAAGGTTGGGAACCCCTGTTGTAGAGCAATTGGGGGTCAGGTCCTTACAGATCCACTGTTTAAAAATGTAGTGGTCTTGATCTAGATCCGCCTTCTGCTCACCCTTGATGTGGAGTAATCTTGAAAAATGCATGTTCTATTAACATATCTATAGACAGCGGTGGCTCAAGTCGTTAAGATGCTGAAGTTGACAACTGGAAGGTCAGCAGTCTGAGACCTGAGTACTGCACGATGGAATGAGCTCGCATTTCTGTCCCAGCTCCTGCCAACCTAGCAGTTTGAAAGTAAGAAATTGCAAGTAGATAAATAGGTACCATTTCGGTGGGAAGGTAAACAGCATTCCGTGCACACCAGTGTCTAGGCATGCCTGCCACATGTCCATGGAAACGTTTGCAGATATAGACATTGCTGGCTCTTTGGCTGTTAACAGAAATGAGTACTGAACCCTAGAGTCGGATACGACTGGCTTTCAAGCAAGGGCAACCTTTATTAACATAACTAGATAAATAGGAGGAAAATAGGCACTGTCAAATACAGCATTGATTAAATTAGTTTGGCCCTAGCAAATTCAAGAAGATATAAAAGGGCTACTTCTCTGTTAGAGCAAAGGGAAGGAAAGAGTTGATTGTTCTTGTCTTTGCTGCCTGTTCATTGTTATATGTTACGTCTGCCTGGTTTTTTAAAAAAAACTTAAATTCCCTGCTTCTTTGTGTTGTTACTTAACTCCCTGTGAGTATTTAAGAGATCCATAAAGACATTTCAGCTGTCATACATTTGAGATCTATATTCTGCTGTGCTCCAGAATCAAATAAAATACTGTAATAGCTAAAGATTTTTATTGGTGTGGTAAGCGAGTGGTAGCTAATCTATAGGGTCTGTTTAAAAAATCCATTCAAGGTGTTATCTGTGAGCATCATTAAAAGTTATTGACCTAGTTTTCCACTCTTCCACTTTCCAGCACTGGGATCCCATTCATTGTGGCAGGAGCACTATTATATTCGGAATACATTCTTGACCAATGGGCCAAATCCATGGTTGGCTGTGACAAATTTGTACATAGATGGGCCCTCAGAAGGTGTAAAGCCCTCACCTTCAGAGGAAAATAGGCTAGTTTATTTGAAATCATGCCAACAAGGATATTTGGCCTTTTAGCTATAAAATGCTTTGCGCCTTGGGCTTCTGTGGAACTAATCCATCCCATGTGCCTGAGCTGTGACTCTGTTAGAAGATAACAACTGCAAGATTTCCTTAACAGTCTACTAAAAGGTTGCCTATGGCACATGGTTGGCCTGCCATTTCTCAAGCATTTTAACTTCCTATTTGTGTACAGAGGTGGGCAGATAATTACTGGGCTCGTTTTGAGGGTAAGAAATAATGCAAATCCTAGGTTGATGTGCACACACACACACGGCTTAGTTTAGAGATCTAGAGCTTCCAAAAGCATACACATTTATCTAGTTGGCCTAGTTAAAAACACTACATTAGTAAGGAGTTTGGAACATTTCTTAACCTCATCATGGCTACCTTTTGCTTTGCATCTTAATGGGGACTCTGGGGAGAAATGGCGTAAGTTGGGCTTTAAACCTTTATATGGATCCTTGAAATTGTAATATGATTTTTAACATTTTAAAGTCTTAAACATCTAGTGTAAGATATATTTCTTTAATGCCTGTATTCTATAAAACATGACAGCAATCTGCAACTGGTGAGAATTAGAAGGTCAAAAATATGTTTGATGATGACAGTGATGTTCCATCAAATCAATACTGACTTCTCTTTCCAGGGTTTCTAGGTAGAGAATACTCAGAAGTGGTGAACCACTCCCTTCTTCTGGGGACACCCCTGGGACTGTGCAGCTTGCCCAAAGCCACGCAGGCTGCTCTTTTCTCCAAAGATACAATGAGGGATCTCAATCCCAACCTCTGGCTCTGCAACCAGATACGTAAGGTTTTAGGTGCTTATGGCAATGCTGAGGTTTGGAGAAAGGCAGAATTTTCTTTCTTTAAAAATTCAAATTGAAAATATTTAATTTAATTCTTAATTTTTAACTGAGTATTCTTCATGTGCCTTATCCGGTTCCGAATACTGTATTGGCAATCCTCATGGTGATCAGCTGTGAAGACTGTCCTGCGAATATAATGTTGTGGCCTTTCCTCTGCCTTCTGTATTGCAGCGTGATCCCCATACCACTGATCCAGTTCCATGAGTCACTTTCTGGTCCGGAGGCCTTTTAGCACGCAAAGTCCTCCTCAACCCCAGACTAGTATTGATGAAGCTGCTGCCCTCCATCAAGATTCCCTGTGGACTTCAGGTGGTGGTTAACTAACCTGACAACCCTGAGGACTAGTAGCCTTGGCGAAGTCCACGGGGAAGGGTGAATTGAGCATTACCATTAAATGTATCAAGCCCTATTACTCACCTTCCTTTCTTGAGCATTAGAGTGTTAGACAAAGACTTGGGAATCTAATTGCAAGTCCTCAGTTAACCCATTAAGCTCACTGAGAAATAGTGGGCTGGTCATTCTCCATCAGGCTCACCTGCCTCACTGGATTATGGTTGTGAGGCTGGAATGAGGGAGGAAGTGATATATATTCTAGAGCAATGTTTTCCAAACCTTTTTTTTTTACTTTAATTCCCAGAAGCCTAAATCAATTCCTCAAAGCACTGATCAGCCAATATACTGACTTAGGCTTCTGGGAAATGAAGTCAGAAGATGGTGGGCCCTGGGCCCCACATTGGGAACCACTGTCCTAGAGGTAATGAGCGAAAAGACATATACTAAATAATAGGTAAAATAGGAAGGGTGAAGGGAGGATTTGGGAACTTATCATCATTTTAGAACAGCATTGCTGGAAAGAACCCTATAAGAACATATAAGAACATAAGAACAGCCTTGCTGGAACAGGCCACAGAAGCCCATCCAGTCCAGCATTCTGTCTCACACAGTGGCTCACCATTTCCTTCAGGGTATTCCCAAGGAGATGCCTTCACCTGCTTAGGATTCCCTGGAAATGGCATTGAGAGATACCCTGCCTATCTCTCCAACCCCGAGGTTGTCCTTAAGTATCCATAATTATAGCCATTGATACCCTTGTCCTCCATGAACTTTCTTAAAGCTGTCAAGACTGACAGCTGTCACCACTTCTTCTGGCAGGGAGTTCCATAGACCAGTAATCCTCTGGGTGAAAAAGTACTTTCTCTTATTTGTTTGAGAACTAGTACCCAAAAGTTTCATGGAGTGTCCCCTAGTTCTAGTGTTGTGCGATAGGGAAAACAGTTTTTCCTTATCTACTTTGTCCACACCGTGCATGATTTTATAAACTTCAATCAGGTCACCTATGGATTATCTAGGCCAGCCATTGTCAAGAGGGCGCAGTAGGGAATCAAGCGCCCCCCCAAAAAAAATTTTTTTGTAAAATTGTGCAACAGGACTTAGACTCATAGAATAACAGCATTGAAGGGGGTCAACGAAGCCTTTGAGTCCAACCCATTGCTCAGTGTAGGGATTGAAATCAAAGCATATCTGACAGATGGTTGTCCAATTTTCTCTGGAATACCTCCAGTCTTGGAGCACACACCACCTCCTGGGGTAATTGGGTCTATTGTCATACTGCTCTAACAGTTAAGCAGTTTCCCCTGATATTCAAGCTATATCTGGCTTCCTGTAATTTGAGTCCATTATTATATACCCTGCATTCTGGGATGATCGAAAACATCCTGCCCCTCCTCTATGGCTAACTTTCAAGTATTTGACAAGTACTATCATCCCCATTTTAGTCCCCTTTTCTCAAGGCTAAGCATGCCCTTTCCCTCTTTTTTTAAATTTTAAAAAATTAATTAAAACACGGGGGAAATCACACCACCATCAACCAAAACCTAAACAAAAATGCATATAATGCAGTATAACTTCTATGTGCACCTACAAATCTCCATTAAATATTCTTGATATCATTAAATGTTTATATTCAACCCCTGTTCCCAAAAGATGATACATCTTACTCTGGTTTTACTCCTTTTCCTTCCACTAATACACAATCTTAAAAAATCTTCCCATCTCTCTCTAAAATCAGGGCTTTTGTTGTGTAATTTATCATTTATACCAATCTTCCAATTCAAATTTCCAATCTACTTTCTATTTTTTAACAATATTCAATCTCAATGCAGTTACGAATATATTAAACCAAGATACTTTAACTTTCTCACATATCTTTGCAATATGATCCTTATTTGACACCTTGCTTTGCGAATCCTTCAATCTTATTACCCCAACACTTTCTAATTCTTTTGTTAACACTTTTTAAAGGTTGCCTGGAAATTTCTCTAAATTTGTTATATGAGTCAATGAGGAAATTTCTGGGCTAAATACTTTTTTGTTTTTATGCCAAATTTGAAGAGTATTTCTACAAATGAGGGTTTCTATAGCTTTTATTGTTTTCTTACCTCCCTGATTAAAATAACAGTCTTTATATATACCACCCAGATCAGATGATTCAGTATCTCCCCAAATCAAATAATATGATTCTATATTATTAAGAACCATCATAATCTGGTTGGCTATATAATTTTTTAAAAAACTGAGATTCCTAAACTTTCTTTCGGAGATACATACCACAGTTTTTTTTATATATTCTTCGTCTTTTATCTCCATTGCAAAAATTATTTATAATTGTTTGCCATTGTTTTAATTCCTCTTCTGTTATTGGTAACATCCAAAACAAAAAATTGGTAATAGTGTACAGTGGTACCTCGTACAATGATTTTAATTCATTCCACAGGGCTCGTTGTTGTACGAAAAAAATGCTATACGATACATGCATCGTATAGCATTTTTCCCTATGGGGAAAGTGGTTTTTCCCATTGAAAAATCATTGTACAATTTTTTTCCCATAGGGAAAATTGTTATGCGGGATGCCATTTCCCCCCAAAACCTACTTGTTAGGCGATTTCGTTGCTGTATGGGACGATTGTTGTACGAGGTTCCACTGTATTTTCACTTTACATAAGGCTATCCTCCCAAATCATGACAATCTTAATTTTGTATACCTTTCCAACATTTCCTTTGTTTCCTCTTTTACCTTATCAAAGTTCATTATTTTTAGATCCTGCAATTTTTTAGTAACATGTATTCCCAGGTTTTTAAAGCTTGACTTTAAATCTTTCTTTAATTACCTCCATTTCCTATCTGTCATTGTTAAATAAAATCATCTCAGTTTCATTCCAATTTCTTTTTAGCCCTGTTGCTTATTCAAAACTTTCCAAATGATCCTCAATTATATTTAAAGCTTTCATTGGTTCTTTTATAGTTAATAGAGTACCTTCATCAAAAAAAAAACTAATCTTTACTTTATCCTTTTGTCCTATTCCTTCTATCCTGTCTTATCACATTTGCAAGCATTTTCATCATTAATATGAACAAGTTTGGAGACAAGGAGCATCCTTGTCTGGTTCTTTGGCTTAGGTTAATTTATTCTGTTAGACCAGGGGTTCTCAATGTTTTTCATCACTGGGCTGAACCACACACCCTCATACAGCTGAGTAGGCCAGACTGGTGCCGTAAAACACATCCATGACTGTCGTAAACACGCTTACAACAGCCGTGGACTCATTTATGGCTGTCGTAAACGTATTTATGCAGCTGTAAATTAGTATGTTCCTGCCAACCTAGCAGTTCGAAAGCAAGAAATTGCAAGTAGATAAATAGGGACCACTTCGGTGGGAAGGTAACAGCGTTCCGTGCGCTCTGGTGTCTAGTCATGCCTGCCACATGACCACGGAAACGTCTGCAGAAGCAGACAGCGTTGGCTCTTCGGCTTTGAAACAGAGATGAGCACTGCACCCTAGAGTCGGATACGACTGGCTTTCGAGCAAGGAAAACCTTTACCTTTAAATTAGTTTGTGGTCGATTCTGGCGGCAGCAGCTGGAGCGAGGTTAGGGGCTGGATTATTTGGCACTGCAGGCCGGATGCAGCCCACTGGCCATAGGTTACGAACCCTTGTGTTAGTTTGTGAGTCTTTCCTCATAGGTTTGGTTTTCAGTCCCTGATCATCCTTGTTGCCTTCCTCTGAACTTGTGCCAGTTTATTGGCATCCTTCTTAAAATACAGTATCCAGAACCAGTACTCTAGATGTGGTCTAACTAGTGCTGAATAGAGATAGACTAGTACCTCATGGGTTTTGGAAACTATACTTCTGTTAATGCAGCCTAAAATAACATCTGGTGTTTTTACAGCCACATTGCACTGTTAACTCATATTCAGCTTTATGATCTACAACAATTCCAAGAGCCTTCTTGCTGATAGTATCACTGAGCCAAGTGTCCCCCATCTTATAACTATGCATCTGTTTCTTCCCCTAGTTGCAGAATTTTGCACTTATCCCTGTTAAATTTCACTCTGTTGGTTTCAGCCCAGTGTTCAATCCTATCAATGTATTTTTTAATTTTGTCCCTATTTTCCAAGGTATTAGCTATTCCTTGCAATTTTGTGTCATCTGTACATATGATAAGTATTTCCTGCACTACCTCCTCCAAGTCATTAATGAAAATATTGAAGAGCACCAAGCCCAGGACAAAAACTTGTGGTACCCCACTTGTTACTCCTTTCCATTGATAAGCACTCTCTGAGGACAGTTCTGTAACTAACTGTATCCACCTGGCACTTGTGCATTTAGCCCGCACCTAGTTAACTTGCTAATCAGAATATCATGGGGTGCTTTGTCAAAGACATTGCTGAAATTATTACATACTAGTATATTTTGCCTGGCGGTGCCGGGCTTTTTAAAATTGTGTTGGATAGTAAAGGGTTTCATTTTTTTTTCTTGAACCAATGGTGCTGGGCTCTTTTAAATGGTGTTGTAAGGTTTTTTGATTTTGTGGCTTCGAGGCGCTGCGTCCGCCTGCGGCAGACTTGCGTTCCCATGGTTTGTTTGTTTGTTTTTTGTTCTTTTTTTTTTTTTGCGTGTTGGCTTCCTCAGTGCCGGGCTCTTTAAATTGGTTTTTGAACGTTTTTGTTTTGTTTATGCAAATTTTATTTTAATTTAATTTATTTAATTTAATTTAATGTTATTTAGTTTAAAATTTAATTTTGGTTTTTAAAATGTTTATTTTTATGCATTTTTATTTTTTGTTTTGGTTTTTTGGAGTGAAAAGTGATTTCTGGTTTTTTTGGTAATTTTTGAGATTAGTGTGTTTATTTTTGAATGTTTTTATAACTTATTTGATTAATTTTGGAATTAACCTTATTAGTTTTAATATTTTTGAATGTTTTTTCTCTTTTGGCCTCTGGGTGGGGGTGGTGAGCTTTTCTGCCTCTCTACAATTGTTCTCTTCTGTCCTCTGGGTGTCGCTTCTGGTAAGTTTTCTCTTTCTTTTCTCATTTGAGTTCCGGTCCTCATAGATGGAAGACGTCTTTTGGTAAGTTCTCTGGGGTTTGTTTGTTTTGGGGTGGGGGGTGGGATTTTTTTTTGGGGGGGATGTCTGTGTGTTTTTTTCTTGTTTCTTTTTGGCTGTTTTTGTGTTTCATTTTTGGATTTTTGTGTGTTTTTGAATGTTTTTGGTTTGTGTTTTTGTGTTTATTTTTTCAGGGTGTGTGTGGCTTTCTTTCCTGCGGGCCATGCTGGCTGGCCCGTGGGAAGGAAGGGCAATGGCAGGGAGGCTTTCTTTCCCACGGGCCATGCTGGCTGGCCCGTGGGAAGGAAGGACAGCGGCGGGGCGTGGTGGTTCTTTTTTTCCCCACGGGCCATGCTGGCTGGCCCGTGGGGAAGAAGGGCAGTTGCGGCGGGCGTTTTTTTTAATTTTTTTTATTTTTCGCGCGCTGGCCGCCTCAGCGATCTGCGCGCTAATGGCGCGCAGGACGCTGGGGCTTGTAGTTTTGGCTGCGCGTGTTTGCTTACTGCAGTGGTTTTTCCCTTGCGGCTTTTTTTTGATTGGCCGCGGTGCATTTCCGAACGTTCCTTTTGCCGCGCCGCTCAGCCTGATTGGCTCTGGTGCGGCGCCAGGAACATTGGGAATTGAAGTTCCCTTTTTTTGTTTGTGACGGGGGCTCCTGCCCCCGGGTTGAAAATTTCAACCCGACAGTTACCTGCGAACCGGGTTCGCGCGAGTGAACGGAGGCCCATTACGGGCTAGTGGGGCCTGGTGCAACATCCTTTGTCACATTCCAACGGTTAACGCACCATTTTATAGGTATAGATTGTACTGTTTCTACAGCATTCCCACCATCTGCCAAGGAAGTTATACAACTGAAAAATGAGATAAAATTAGTTTTGTTCTTGACAAATCTAATTTGGCTTATACTTATTACTACATTGTTTTCAAGGTACAGTGGTACCTTGCTTTATGAATTTAATGTGTTCAACGGTATGTTTCGTATTATGAAAAATTTGTAAAGCAAAACGTAGTTCCCCATAGGAATGCATTGAAAATCATTCCGGAAAAATTGTAATGTGAAACACGGTTAGGGGCCATTCAACAATTACGTGATTCTCAAAGGGAGGGAGGGGGTCTGCCATCTGAATTACAAAAAAATTACGTGGGGTCAGGGGGGTGTCAGGTCAAAATTACGTAATCCATTTGGAGCTGTTTCTAACCGACAGTGGGAAACCAAACCCGTGCATAAAAAGAAAGGGTTTTATTTACCTTTGTGCCTTGCTCCATGTGGTGAAAATGGAGGGGGAAAGCCATGCTTCCTGGTTGCAAGGAGAGCAAGAGGCTAAGCTAGAGCATTGCTTCCTGTTTCAGTGCAATTGGCCTGCTTGCCCATTTCCCCTGCAGCGCCACCACTGGTTGGTGGTGCAAAATACTGTACTATTTGTTTCAGATCACGTAATTTTAAGGAGGAGGGGGTCAAAGCAAAAATTACAGTTGGATTACATAGGGGGAGGGGGTCAATTTCCCTCAGAAAAAGGATCACGTAGTTGTTGAATGGCCCCTTTCCCATAGAAATGCATTGAAAACTAATTAATCCGTTCTGGGGAAAAATTGTAAAGTGAGGCATTATTTTCAATGGATTTTCATTCGTAAAGCGAAAATTATGTTAGCCGAAGCATTCATAAAGCGAGGTACCACTGTACTTTCAGTGACTTTATAATCTGCTACTGACAGAAGATATTTGCCTCAGTAACGTTGTTGATCATAACCTGAATATGAGGCAACAGTGCGATGTGGCTCCACGAAAGGCAAAATATGTCAGCCAGTATTTTTCTTTTAATGCCAGGTCATTATGTGTGGTGACCTGTAATGTGTTTCCTGTGTGTGCTTATTTTAAACTTAGTTCTGTAAATGGTGTCTTTTGCCATAACAAATGCCTGCACTGTCAAACTGCTATATTGAAGTTCACACAAGAGTACCAATATACAAGCTCGCTCTGTTACCTCAAATTAGGTTTGTTCTTGAGGAGTGTTCATTTTATTTGAAGCTGTGTTAACCCAGGCACACAGTGCCACTGCCAAATAGTTAACCCAGTCAAGTAAGCGCTATTCTGGCTTTGTGTTGGCCTTTCTATATCCTTTCATGCATGCTTGGCTATAATAGTTTTTACTGGGTTGTGAAACAACCATGACTCTAAGGTGCTGTGGAATGTTCCCTCTATTTATGGAGACCTCATAGCCTGCTAGCCATGGCGGCTGTTTCCATCCAGAGGTATAAAAACAACATTTCAGGGAGGAAGTACACACTAACCTTTACTTCCTATGGGGCCATTCAACAATTACGTGATTCTTGAAGTGGGGGGGGGGTGTGTCTGCCATCTGAATTATGGAAAAAATACTCAGGGGGGGGGGGGGGGGTCAGGCCAAAGATTACATAATCCATTTTGAACTGTTGTGCATTAGGCACCAATAGTGAAAAGCTCTAAAAATTAGAGTTTCGATACAAAAGCTCTGGATTATGTAATTTTAAAGGGGGGAGGGGGTTGAAGCTAAAATTACGGTCGGATTACATGGGGGGGGAAGGGGGTCAATTTCCCCCAAAAAATGGATCACATAATTGTTCAATGGCCCCTATCTCAGGGGTATGGTGGTAGCTTTAAAGGGCATTGACTGTGTTTAGTTTAATTTATCTCAGAGTGACTTGGGACAGTATCTCCTCCATTATATGGCTGGTGCTTTTATATGCAGAAGGTAACATGTTCAGTCTGAAGCACATTCAACTGGCCCGGGTGGGCCAAGCCTAGGTCCAGACCCTGAGACTTTGTGGAGTGAGACAAGGGTCGGGATGCCTCTCCCATCTGATAGATAGAAACAAAGTGGATGGACCGTTGAATGTTACTTTAGTAATGGTAGTGGAAGAGTGCCCCCATCACCCCTGAGAGCTGCAGGTTGTCTTAGAGCAGTGGTGGCGAACCTTGGCACTCCAGCTGTTCTTGGACTTCAATTCCCAGAAGCCCTGATTAGCAGGAGTGCTTACTTGGGCTTCTGGTAATTGAAATCCAAGAACACCTGGAGTGCCAAGGTTCGCTATCACTGTCTTAGAGCCACAGGGCAGGCCATGTGGCATCCCAAAATGTGCCACTGAACTAACATGCCCGGAGACTAAGGAGGAGTGAATGAGAGGTTGAGTCCTCTCATTAACTGCATGAGATGGTTGCCTTGTGTGCAGTGGTGGGATTCAGCAGGTTTGCCCCAGTTCGCCGGAACCAGTAGCAGAAATTCTGGCTGGCCCTGCCCATCCAAGTTTTGAAATAACACAGGGCTTCCCCCTGGCCATGCCCACCATACCACGCCCACAGAATACCGTATTTATTCGTGTATAACGCGCAAAATTTTATACCCAAAAAAAGGCTCAAAGTTTGGGTGCGCGTTATACACGAGGACTGGGCCGCGCGACTCAAGAAGCCGGCGCCGGGTAGGCGCGGAGCACGCCGCGGCCCTCCCCGGAGGGTTCCCTTCTCGACCCGGCGGGTGCGTGCAGGTGAGCGGCGGCGGCAGCGGGACCTGGGCAGGCGCCCAGGTCCCGCTGCCGCCGCCGCTCACCTGCACGCACCCGCCGAGAAGGGAACCCTACGGGAGAGGGCCGCGGCGTGCTCCACGCCTACCCGGGCCGCGCGACTCAAGGAGCCGGCGCCGGGTAGGCGCGGAGCACGCCGCGGCCCTCCTCCCAGGCGCCCAGGTCCCGCTGCCGCCGCCGCTCACCTGCACGCACCCGCCGAGAAGGGAACCCTACGGGAGAGGGCCGCGGCGTGCTCCACGCCTACCCGGGCCGCGCGACTCAAGGAGCCGGCGCCGAGTACGGTAGGCACTGCTGAGATGCACCGTCTGCCCCACCCACGGGCCCAGGGGCGCGCGGCTGGCGGGATCTGATTGGGTGGCGCGGGAGACGAGGCGTGTGAAAAAAAATTTTATACCAATATTTCATGGAAAATTAGGGGTGCGCGTTATACACGAGTGCGCGTTATACTCGAATAAATACGGTAGGTAGTAAAAAAAATTGAATCCCACCACTGCTTGTGTGCCTTCTGGTGGGGACAACCCAGACCAAAAACCTGATTCAGTATCAAGTGATAATATTGAAATAAGTTTGGGACTACAAATAACTTTTTATAGCCCCAAGACCCCAGTTGCCCCAAAACCATTTTTTTGTTGAGAGCTATATGAACAAATGCATAGTGTTACTGTAAATGGTTTTGTATATCAGTTTTCTGCTTTGCAGTCTTTTTTAAAAAATCTGATCTAGTGCTTAGTGAATTTTCAAACTAGGTAGCCAAATCGGTTTCCTTACTGTCAACATTGGTGTGGTTTTTGAGTGCCAGGCTAAACTTCTGAATGACAAATTCATATGTTGTCCTCCTTAAACCCTAAAGAGAGACTGAAGCCAGCATCTTCCCATATCTTTCTGGGATAGCAATCCCTTTGTATGATGATTATGCTTTAAAGACAGAGTTCATTATTTCATAAATATACATTGGGGGAGGGAGCAGCTTTCTATTTTTTTTAAAAAAAGAAGAATTTAATTGATGCTGTCTTTTCTGTCACCAAAACATTGCCAGGAAACCATTCTTCGGTCTATGTGAAAGTGTAATGTTTCCCAAAAAGCATATTGTAATCTGCTTTGACTTGAAACATAGATCATTAATGTTCATGATTAATCAAAAATTGTGACCAGTGGATGAAATACTCCATCTGTGGAGATTGCCTCCATTGATTCTAGCAGGGCTTGTGCTCATGCAAAGAGGCACTTCATCCATCCTTGTATATGTACTGGAAAAGCCCCCCTGTGCGCACAAAGAGACCAGTGCCGTGTGCCTCTGAGAGATGTAATGTGTAATTCTTTCTGTGAATGCTGCAGTGTCGTCCCCCCCCCCCCCCCCCCACTGAAATGTTTCTGCTTTTATTCTCCCTTGAAGCGATATAGCCCATCAGAATAATTTTCAAGTCTGCCCCAACTTTGTCGGGCATGGGATTGGATCATATTTCCACGGCCATCCTGAAGTTTATCATCATGGTAAGGATGTCTCTTTTTAACCTGCTCACGGTCCTGGCTGCAAATGTTTCATTTTAAACAAACAATCTTGGGGAAGATCTAAGATGAAAAGCCAAAATCTGAGTTTGACCTTTCTTTGAAAGAATAACAGCAGGCCTGTGTGAATGGTAATAGCTTTTGAGGGGCAAGGGATCTTTAGAAGGTGAGAAACCGGATGCATTATCTCTGCAGATTCCTAGATAAGTTTGTTTTTTTTGCTATTTCTGCCTACCCTGAACAGCTATTTATCATCATTGCTAAGATAAATTACAGGATCTAGCACTGATAATCTTGTTGCCTAGAACATGAGCTGTGAGTTCTAGGTTGCTGTGCCTACCTTCCTTTGGTTTTCCACAGAGCAAAGAGGAAATGACTGCTTGAATAATGATTTAGACAGGGGCGGTCACAAGGTAGGCAGGCATTTAAACATTCTGATCTTTCGTAAGACTATAATTGAACGAAGTGACATCAGTGGTTGTTTATAAGTAGCGTGCGTGTTTCAGAGTGTAAAAAGAGAGCTAGCCATACTAGTGGTGAAGCAATTTTCCAAATCCTTCCTGGGGAAATATCCTTACTGGATCAGCCAAAAGGCATCAAATGTGTCCACGCTTTTGGATCAACAGATGTTCTTCATGAGATCAAATGTTAGAAAGTTGGGAGATATGGAAAAGCCTTGATTTTAAAGGCATCTAGCCTTTGTATATGGGACTCTGGTGGCTTAGTGGTTAAGACACTGAACTTGGTCAGCAGGCCAGCAGTTTGAGATCTGAGTACTTCACAATGGAGTGAGCTCCCGTCTCTGTCCCAGCTCCTGCCAACCTAGCAGTTCGAGATCAAGAAATTGCAAGTAGATAAATATGTACCTCTTCGGTAGGAAGGTAAACAGCATTCTGTGCACACCAGTGTTTAGTCATGCCTGCCACATGGCCATGGAAACGTCTGCAGACGCAGACAGCGTCTTTGGCTATAAACAGAGATGAGCACTGAACCCTAGAGTTGGATATGACTGGTTCTCAAGCAAGGATGACCTTTACCTTTACCTAATCTTTGTATCTTGAGAAGTAATGGGGTGGGTTTTTTAAAAGTCTGACTAGGTTATCCTGCTGTGCTAATGGAGTCGACCATACAGGTGAAACTCGGAAAATTAGAATATCGTGCAAATGTCCCATTCATTTCACTTAAAAGGTGAAACAAATATATGAGATAGACTCACTACATGCAAAGTGAAATATGTCATGCCTTAATTCGTTATAATTGTGATGATCATGGTATACAGCGTACATGAGATTATGTGATGGTTATGGGGTATATGAGATTCGGGGGGTTGGGGTTTCCATAAGATGTAAGCCATAAGCATCAATATTATAACAAAGTAAAGCTTAAACTATCTCACTTTGCATGTAATGAGTCTATCTCATATATTTGTTTCACCTTTTAAGTTGCATTACTGAACTGAATGAACATTTGCACGATATTTTAATTCTCCCGGGTTTCACCTGTATTGCCAGCAACTCAACACCAAGTGTCAGGTGACAGTTAACTACTCTAACAACCCTAAGGACTAACAGCCGTGGGTGCCAAAGTCCAGAGGAAAGGGCGATGGTCCCCAAGTGGAATAAATCCCACTTGAATCCATCTTGATGGAAGGCAGCAGCAACATCAATACTGGCCTGGGGCTGAGGAGGACTTTGTGTGCCAAAAGGGCTCTGGACCAGAAAGTAACTTGCAGAGCTGGATCAGTGGTTACAGTTGTCATGCTGCAATGCAGAAGGCAGACGAAAGTCCACTGCATTATATATTCTCAGGATAGTCTTTATGGCTGATCGCCATGAGGATCACCTATATCCGGATTTGTATATGGCAGAAGAAGAAGTATTTGTATCTTGACATTCAGCGTTGAGTCGCTGGCAGTATGGTCTACTCCATTACTACAGAAGGATAACCTCTCTCTAGATATAGATATGGATATAGATATACCACCTTAAACAAAGATAAAGATATACCTAAGAGACCGCGTCGCCCCGAGATTATCCGTCCGTCCAACCAGAGCGGACCGGAGGGGCTCTCTGCTTGTACCATCAGCTAGAGGGGCTCATCTTTCTAGCACACGTAGGATGGCCTTTTCCGTGTCCGCACCGGCCCTATGGAACCTCCTGCTGGTGGAATTGCGGCTGCAGACAGAATTGCTGCCCTTCAGGAAAGAACTGAAAACCTGGCTGGTGGGGCAAGTGTGGGGTGCCGATGGAGGGGTGACCCCCGCCTGCTGGCTGGTTTAAAACAACAGTCGAGAAGTCTCCCTCTTTTTATAAGTGCAGGTGGGATTTTAATGGGGTTTTTATGTGTTTTATTGGGGTTTTATGTGTTTTTAGCGATTCTGATATCATCTATTTCTGTAAGCCGTCCAGAGTCGCCGTCGAGTTGGGCAGTGATAGAAATACGAAAAATAAATAAATAAGATATCCACCTTAAACAAATTCACGCCAGTGACATTTTTCCTGCTTCAGGGGGAAAATGCATTCTTGAAAACAAGTTGCAGTCGACGAATAGATACACACAGCTATATAAAAGACTTTCACAATAAATTGGCACAGTTTTCAGTGTGTCTGAGCGCCTAGACTCTGTTGCTGGTGAAAGAGAAGGTTCACGGTAGACCGTACCTTCCTCCCAGAACAGCCTTCAAAGATATTCAAATGCTGCAGAAGAACTCTGAGTTTGTCAACAAAAGAGGTGGCTCTGTTTGCACCTGTTTGAGATTTTTTTTTCCTCTGTGGGACAGCAGGAGATGCCAGCAAGTGTGTTTCTCTAAAAGCCTTTTTTCAAGGTGTTTTGGCTCATGAAGCTGGAGTGATCTCCTCCAAATTGCACCTGCTATATATAAGCGACTACTGAAATCTTTTTGTTCTGAACCACAAAACAAAACAATAAACTTGTCCTCCCTTTTTTGGCTTGCTCCAAACGGTGTCACACACACACACACACACACACACACACACACACACACCTTATTGCCTTAGAGGATGATAGCATGTAGAGCTCACAACCTCCAAGATGGAAAATTTGTGAAGTATGGATTTAAACATGAGGGAGGGGGCCTAATCCCTTTCTCTTTATATTTATTTCTATAATCCTTAATCAATCACTCCACCAACCAGGTTTCAGGTGGGCTATATTGTATCATATAGGCTGGAGGAGGAATATTTACTAAAACACATTAATCACCCACTGATCGCAGTATAGATTGATTACTGGTGAAACAATAATTATGGATGACAACATCCCCCCCCCCCCCAGCCAGCTTTTGTGTTCTTTCCAGTGAATGATTTTCAATGTTGACCCTTCCTGCTTAAATGATAATTATGACAAAATGACATATCCAGTGCAATACATTCCTATATGAATCAGTCCAAATGTCAACTAATGGTTCCACAGGGAGGGAATAGCTCTTGTTCCAAAAAGGAGATTTTTCAGTTTGCCCTACTGTATCTACAGAAATAAGGTGTCCCCTCCCAAAAAAGTACATGGAGCAGCACAGTCTTGAGAGCAGTGGTTCCTAACGTGGGCTCATGCTCCACAGGAGGACATCACTTCCCAGAAGCCTAAGTCAGTACATTGGCTGATCAGTACTTTGGGGAATTGACTTAGGCTTCTGGGAATTGAAGTCCAAAAACCAAAGGTTGGGAAACACTGTTTTAGAGGTTGGAAAAGGTACTTTTTTGACTACAGCTTTGGGAACCCTCTAACCATTTACCATGATCTGGCTGATAGGGGACTTCTGTGGTTGTGTTCCAGAGGGGAAAAAAGTCACGTTTCCCAACTCTGCAACAATTTCACATGATTTTAAACTGCCAGGCTAACACTGAATGCTTTTTTCAACCTAACTGCTGTTTCTCTGAGCCCTCTGGTTTCCCACTACTACTAATAATAATTTTGTGTCAGAAATTATTCTGGGTTGAAAGGATTTTGCTGGAGAAGCTCTGCTCAGGGGACACCTGCATGAGGCTCCTTTCATGTCCCCAAGATCTTTTCCCACTGAAGTGGTCCCTATTTATCTACTTGTAAGTTCTTGCTTTCAAACTGCTAGGTTGGCAGCAACTAGGACAGAGACAGGAGCTCAAACCCTCAAACCTGGGCTCTCAAACCTGGGTCTCGAACTGCCAACTTGCCGGCCTTCCAGCTAACAAGGCAAGCTTCTTAACCACTGAGCCACCACAGCTCCTTAATTTCCCACTGAATCAGTATTACCAAACAAAGAGGTGGCTTCATTTAGGACTCAAGCCCTTTCCCAGTAGAGTGGTACCTCGCTTAAAGAGCATAATGCGTTCCACAGGATTGCTCTTTAAGCAAGTTGCTCTTTAAGCGAAACACTTGGGGAAAATGCCATTGTAAGTGACCAACTGTGACCTCTGACGGGGTGGGGGTGGGGGGGGATTGTGAACCCTGATTTAGTTGTTAAGCAAGTTTTGGGATGTTTTTAGTTGTTAAGTGAGGCAACCATTCAGAGAAAATTCTGCTCTTTAAGCAAGTTAGTCTCTAAATGAGGCACTCTTTATGCGAGGTTTTACTGTACAGTACTCTGGGTCCAAAGGATCTGCTTTTTGTTCAGCTTTTGAGCTTAAAGAATATACAGGATTGACAGGCTGCTGAGAGAAGGAATGAGGTCTCGCAAAATATTAAACACCATTAACAACTTGTATTTGGCTTTCTTTTTTATAAATTACAGCTCACTTTCTCAAATACTATTGACAGAGTGGGTTGCAATCTAAGAAAGTTTATGTCAACCTGGCTTTAGGCTGGGTCATGGTACGGAGACTGCATTGGTCGCACTGTTCGATGATCTCTGGCAAGAGCAAGATGAAGGGTACCCCTCCATTCTCGCTCTTCTTGACCTCTCAGCGGCTTTCGATACCGTCAACCATGGTATCCTAGTGGACTGGCTCCAGGGGTTGGGGATCCGGGGCACTGTGCTGTCCTGGTTCTCCTCCTTCCTGAGTGACTGGACCCAGTTGGTGTGGGTGGGGGGCATGGAGTCAGGTTCAAAGCAACTCACATGTGGGGTGCCTCAGGGCTCGGTCCTCTCACCCCTACTCTTTAACATCTACATGAAACCGCTGGGTGAGATCATCCGATCCCATGGGGTGAGATATCATCAGTATGCTGATGATGCTGTACTCGGTTGTATATCTGTGCCCATGGAGATCCCAGTGATGCGGTCAAAGTCCTGACCAGTTGCTTGGAGGCAGTTAGGGTCTGGATGGGGGACAACCGACTACAGCTGGATCCCGGCAAGACTGAGGGGCTGTGGGTGAGGTGCTCCGATCCTCATCAGGAGTAATCCCTGCTGATTTGGGATGGGGCATCGTTGCCCCAATCCGATCAGGTGTACAACCTGGGGGTCCTCCTGAACTCGCGGCTTCTGCTCCAGGAGTAGGTTACTGCCGTGGCCAGGAGGGCCTTCGGGCAAGTGCATGTCATTAACCAATTGCGCCCACTCCTGGACCTGGAGGCCTTGCTCATAGTCATCCATGCCCTGGCCACCTCCCGTTTGGACTATTGTAATGCACTCTACATGGGGCTGCCCTTGATGACCATCCGGAGACTGCATTTGGTCCAGAATGCGGTGGCCCGTGCAGTGGTGGGGTGGGGTCGTTTTCCCATGCCTCGCCACTGCTGTGGGAG
Source organism: Bradypodion ventrale (assembly GCA_035047345.1). Classification (NCBI taxonomy): domain Eukaryota; kingdom Metazoa; phylum Chordata; class Lepidosauria; order Squamata; family Chamaeleonidae; genus Bradypodion; species Bradypodion ventrale. The sequence continues at coordinate 284,766,230 of JAWDJE010000001.1, forward strand.
CTGCACTGGCTGCCTATGTATCTCTGGGTGCAATTCAAGGTGCTGGTTATCACTTTTAAAGCCCTTCATGGTAGCAGACCAGGATACCTCAGGGAACGCATTGTCCCTAGGACATTGACCCGTCCCACGAGAGCAAACCAAGAGGGCACCCTCAATATACCATCTGTTGGGGAGGCGCGCCTCTCCAGCACGAGGAAAAGGGCCTTCTCGGTCGTAGCCCTCACATTATGGAACCTACTCCCGGTAGAATTACGCCTCCAGGCCCAGTTGCTAACATTTAGGAGAGAATTGAAAATGTGGTTAGTGGAACGGGTCTGGGAGCCAGGATTGTCAACAAGCTCTCCTTTGTGGCTCGTCTGAAGTTCCCCCACTCTTGTAATTGGTTTTATTGAAGGGCTTTTAACTGTTTTTATATTGTTTTTAAGTTTTGCTGAGCAGCCAGTGAGGTAGGTGTTTGCTGGACTGTGTACACCGCCCAGAGTCTATTGATTGGGGCGGTATATAAATCTAAATAAATAAAGGGTAACAGCGTTCCGTGTGCTCCGTATCTAGTCATGCCTGCTACATGGCCACAGAAACGTCTGCAGAAGCAAACAGCAGCTGAACCCTAGAGTCAGATACGACTGACTTTTGAGCAAGAGACCTATAAACTAAGATCTGGATTTTGTTTTGCTTCAAGAGAAAGCTAAGGAGTCAATGGTCTGAAGTCGCCTCTTTGTGAACGTTGAAATACAGTCCTCCCGAGCTCCACCTTTGCTTCCTTCTCTGCTTCTACAAACGTGATCACAGTCTTAAGTTGAAAACCTAACCCACCACCTAATCTTGGTCCTTGAAACTGGAACTAGTCATCAGGGACAGGAAGGCGTTTGGAAGAGTTGCTTTTCTTGGACCTGTTGTGGGGTAGGGGTGGTTTGTTTTTATCAACCGATCTTGTCACCCACCCATGAGTTCTCCAAGCTTTTGAGACTATGCAGCCTCTGGGCAGGTTAAGCAGGGGCCAGGGTGTGATCCCCGTGGATAAGAAAGAAGAAACGAAAAGGATATTTTCTGTTTTATTTTGCAGAGAATGAAAGCGACTTACTCATGGAAGAGGGCATGGCATTCACTATAGGTCAGTCCTGGTTTGTCCTGAAAGGGGAGCAATGCCCGTAGGTTGTGATCAGGATTTCTCTCCCTCCACCCCGGCATTCAACATCTACTCTCCATGCAATTCCTTCCTCCTAAAAGATAACTGTGCAGTACAATCGGGGGCCATTTGGAAGGCTATACAACCTTAAGAGGTTGAAATTGACCAGCCAGGGGTGGGATGTCTTTGTGTTCGTTTTCGTGGGCGATAGATGGGCTGCCTCTCTTCTCTCAGTTTTAAAATCTGCCCAGGGCACAATAAGTCAGAATTATGTACACGCTAGTAGCTCAAGGCTAGGGGTGGTCGGATGATTAAAAAACAAGCATATCAGAGAATAAAGAAAAAGACCAAAAAAATCCCTTCTTGCACCTTATAGACTAACTACTGTACTGTATTTTAACACGAACTTATATGGATCAAGTTTACTTCATCAAGCATAAGAGTAAGACTTGGTGGCATCAATTTATATACACATCAGGTACAGAGACTCACAAGGGTTGGCTGGCAACTTGATCCAACAAAACAGTACAGAAACATAATTAAGATTTATTTATTTATTTATTTATTTATAACTCAAATTTCTGTGCCACCCAATCAGGCAAACCCGACTCAGGGCGGCTCACAACAGGATTAAAATATACATATTAAAAACAATTAAAAAACCAACATTAAAAGTTGGCAATTAAAACCCACCTATTAAAACTAACCTCATTAAAACTGCCCGCATTAAAAAGATGTGGAGGCTTCATTTTATAAGCCAACATTTTATAAGATTCTCCCTCTTTCTGCAGATGGGGTGGGTGGGATTTTAATGGGGATGGTTTTAAATGATTTTAATATGGATGTTTTTATGTCTTGTCTTGGGAGCCACCCGGAGCCGCTTGGGCGAGGCGGCGGTGATACAAATGTGACTATAAAATAAAATAAAAATAAATAAATCCATGAAAGCTAACATTAAAATACAGGAGGTAGTCTTTAAGATGCCACAATGTTTTTGTTTTTTGTTTTGTTTACTCTGATAGGCTTACTTAGGAGACTGTGGTAACTTGGTGGTTAAGACACCAAGACGCTAAATTTGATGACTGGAATGTCAGCAGTTTGAGACCCGAGTACTGAATGACAGAGTGAGCTCCCGTCATTGTCCCAGCTGCTGCCAACCTAGTAGTTCGAAAGCAAGAAATTGCAAGTAGATGAGTAGGTACCACTTTGGTACCACATTGTGCTCCAGCATCTAGTCATGCCTGCCACATGTTCACAGAAACATCTGCAGATGCAGACAGCGCTGGCTCTATGACTGTAAACAGAGATGAGCACCAGACCCTAGAGTTGGACACGACTGGCTTTCGGGCAAAGGAGACCTTCACCTTTCCTATACTTGCAGAGACTTGACACAGAAACCCCTTCTTTTAAAAAACCAAGCGTTTCCCACGAGTGTAGAAGGTGAGCTTTCAGCCATTGCCTCTTTCCACAACAGTCCTGTGGTGGTGAACACCCAGCCTGAAGGTGAAGCGGGTCCTGAGCAGAAATAGACCAACCGCAGTGCAGTCTAGAGCGGCCGGGGCGGCCGGGCGCTGCTCCTCTAGTGTGGGGCTGAGCTCCCCCTCCCCATTGGGTCAGAGGGGCAACCCTTTAAGACTGCATGTGGGAAACATCAGTCCTAGGGGAGGGGGGAAATGTATCCCTCACTGTAGGTGTGCCTAAATGGCGCAGCAATTAGAGGAAAATAAGAAAATTGGTGTTTGACCGATTTAATGAACATTTTAAAGCCTGCTTTTTTAAAAAAAATATATCAAATATTTTCATCCCATCTGCTGTTTGGAGGGGAAGGGCTGGTGCTTTTGGTTGTTACAATGATCGGTGGGGATCTTAATTAAAGCTTGATTAAAATTCCCTTCTTCAGCTTTTCAAAAGGAGACACCCAAGTTCAAGCCCAAAGGCTAGCATTCCCCTCTTGGGCTGAGGAATTGCTTGGGGTTTTGTGTTTAGGGAGTCTGGGGGGGGGGGGAGGAGGGGGGGTTTGAAGATCTTGGGGTTTACTTGGGTAATTGGGCACTTCTTAGGGTAGGGAGGAGAAGCCGGGGTTCGGCAGGCATCTTAACACCGTGTTCTTTTTCTGTGGCAGAACCCATCATCATGGAAGGGTCTCCGGAGTTTAAAATCCTGGAGGACAAATGGACTGTCGTATCATTGGACAATAAAAGGTGCCTTTCTCCCTTCCCCTTTCTTACTGGTAGTATAACCAGTCTGTTAATTTATATCTAATTGTTGAGTGCATCACTGACAACAAGAGCCGGCTTTCTCTTGTTGTGGCGATTTACTTGCTACTACTTTTAAATAAATAAATAAATACATCTGTACTACTAGGGCTGTGATGGTGAACCTTGGCACTCCAGATGTTCTTGGACTTCAATTCCCAGAAGCCCAAGCACCCTGTGTATCCACACGAATGGGTTTACTGCAATTCATCCGGCCCATGAAGTCCTTGTTGCTCCCGGAAGCGGAAGTAAAACACGCCCGTACGGAGGAAGGGTTAACCTGGAAGAGCCTTAACCGTATGGGCGCGTTTTACTTCCACTTCTGGGAGCGACGAGGGCGACGCGGGCCAGATGAATCACGGTAAACCCATCCGTGTGGATTCACAGGGTGCTTGGGCTTCTGGGAATTGAAGTCCAAGAACATCTGGAGTGCCAAGGTTCACCATCACAGCCCTTGGGGGTCACCTTTGCCCCCTTGCTAATTACCAGCTGTGTCTTTCAGATCGGCTCAGTTCGAACATACCATCGTAATTACTTCAAGCGGGGCAGAAATCCTGACTCTCCTCGAGGAGGAAACTTAAGAAGCAGAAGAAGGGCCACGGCATGATGGGGGGCTTACTGAGGATTCAGCCCAAAGTGGGACAAAAAGCACTCTTTTGGCTCCAGTCTGGAAACAAGAAAACTGAAGCCATGGTTTATCCCCAGGCCCAGCCTTCACGGAATGGACGACCTTCCGGTGTGAACTTTTGTCGGAGAATCTCTTGAGGATGGAAAGGAGGGGTGGGGATAGGAAGGATAAAAAGCGCCCATACCTTTCCTTTCCAGAGATGTTTTTTGCTCTGCCACGACAGTACATCAGACATCACTTTCTTAAATGAAATTAGCAAGCTCAGAGGAAAATATTAATATGAATTCTCCCTCTTCTGTTAATTCTCTTCCCTCTTTATTTTTAATTTATCTCATGTAACCTACCGGAATAATAATAATAATAATAATAATAATAATAATAATAATAATAATAATAATAATAATAATAATAATAATAATACCTCCTTCTCTTAAAACCCTAGAGATAATGTGTTGAGGGTGTGTGGAAATCATAGCCAAGGCATTTCCTCCATTTCCTACTGCCACTAACAGAAAGAGAGGGTGTGTGCAAAAAACTACTTTCCGAATTCCAAAGGTCTTTAATAATTAAAACTGGTGTCTTGTCCTTAGGTCGTTTCTTATTCCGACAGCCTTTTATTTTCTCAAATGGTGGACGAGAAATTGGTAAAACCGAGGTGTACATTGTTCCCCAGAGCGATGCGCCGCTGGATACTTGGAACGAGGCATCCTTCCTGTTTTGTTTTTTAAAAAACATAACTTGTTTGTCATGCCTTATGAATATTCCTTTTTCTTCTCTCGATGCAGGGGCACCCAAACTATGATCCGTGGCCCGGATCTGGCCCCCATGCCAATTCATCCGGCCCACGCCAACCTCATCGCTCCCAGAAAGAAGTAAAACACGCCCATATGAGCCTGTTTTACTTCCGCTTCTGGGAGCGACGAGGGTGGTTGAGGGCCGGATTCAGCCCCCGGGCCATAGTTTGGGCACCCCTGAACCATGTGATTGGGCCTGCGGCCTGAAAAGTTTGGGCACCTCTGTGTTAATGAACTTTAGGAAGGTAGTGCACAACGGCGATGGCGGTGGTGTGCGCGGGAGAGGCACCTTTCCTGACTCCAGGTGGGCAGCCTCAGCTTCTCAACTAGGGGTTGTTTAGTTGGGATGGAGGAGGCGAGGGTGGGGTGGACTCTCCTCTGATCTCCCCGACAAAGAATCCAATCTCCAGCTGCCCCAAATCCCAAACTGAGGCCTCGGGGAGGACGGAAAAGGTTTTGATGATCTGCAATTAGGTGCTTCCTAATCATGCTGCCTGAATGCAAAAAGAGGGAAGCCTTTGAGATTCAAATGGGGGGGGGGGTGGAAGGAGAGAGCTGCCTTGCATCTGATGCCTCCTCTCCCCCCCCCCCAACCCATCCCCACGTTGCCCCTGACCCGCTTTGGCTGAAAGGGGGGGGGGAGTGAAAGGACCTCCTCCTCCCCACCCCCAAGTGGGGCGCCAAGCAGCTTTCAAGGGACAATTGTACCTATTTATCTACTTGCAAGGCTCCATACACCGGTGCCCTGGATGGAGGAGCATACACTGCTCCTTTCCTCCTACGACAGGGTGGCCAAACCTTTCGGGCCGTGGGCCAGTCACTTGGTTCAGGGAGCCGGTCACTATGACCTGGGATCCGGATCCGGCCCCTGGCACTATTTCATCCGGCCGGTGAAGCCCTAGTCGCTCCTGGAAGCGGAAGTAAAACACGCCCATACGGGCGCCTTTTACTTCCGCTTCCAGGAGCGACTAGGGCTTCACGGGCCGGATGAAATAGTGTCAGGGGCCGGATCCGGGCCATAGTTTGGGCACCCCTGTCCTAGGAATATGGAGGGGGAATGTCTTGAGCACCTTGATTGGTTTTAACAGGAGTTCTAATGTTTTATAGCCCAAATGCAGACACATGTGGTAGGCTTCCACGGGCCACAAGTCTTTGGGGTTATGCCGAGACGATGGGCCACCCTTCCCCTTGGCAAAATGCTACGCCTGATGGCCTGCTTCCACCCAGGGGGAAGAGTTCTAAGAAACTCAAAAGCTGGCACACTTCCTTGGCCTTGTGGTTGGTCCTAAATCAAGTGGAGCGCAACCGGCTTTGTAGGTCCTGAGCCAACAACCTTGCTCTCTTTGCTGAACCTAACACTGCAGTGGCTCAAGTGGCTAAGACGCTGACTGGGAGGCGGAAGGTCAGCAGTTCGATTCCCGAGTACTGCAGGACAGAATGAGCTCCCATCCTTGTCCCAGCTCCTGCCAACCTGGCAGTTCGAAAGCAAGGAATTGCAAGTAGATAAATAGGGACCACTTCGGTGGGAAGGTAACAGCGTTCCGTGCGCTCCGGTGTCTAGTCATGCCTGCCACATGACCCCAGAAACGTCTGTGCTGGCTCTTCGGCTTTGAAACAGAGATGAGCACTCAACCCTAGAGTCGGATACGACTGGCTTTCGAGCAAGGGAATCCTTTACCTTTACTTAACAAAGACCGGTCGCGACTGGTCCGCATTGGAATAAGCCTAGTGGCTTCAAGGCGGCGATCTTCTGCACCCCAAAGCCGAGACAGTGCATTGGATTCGGGGTGAGATCCTGCTACCTATTGCCGCGACGAAGAAGAAGAAGAAGAAAGGGAGTGTTTCCTCCCACCCTAGGACTCGTGGCATGACCTGCTCATTCAGCTTCGCCCTGTAAAGAGGCTTCGGGGCTCATCAGGTTCAATTGACTCGCCGGATTGATTGTTTGATAAAAGGCGGAACGCTGTGAGATGCGGACAGGCGATTTGCAACATTTTACTAATCCGATTCTGACCAAAAATGAACAGGGGAGTTGGACCTCCTGTCTCTCTTGTACATAGTAAGGTAAAGGTTTCCCTTGCTCGAAAGCCAGTCGTATCCGACTCTAGGGTGCAGTGCTCATCTCTGTTTCTAAGCCGAAGAGCCAGCGTTGTCTGCTTCTGCAGACGTTCCCGTGGTCATGTGGCAGGCATGACTAGACACCGGAGCGCACGGAACGCTGTTTACCTTCCCACCGAAGTGGTCCCTATTGATCTACTTGCAATGTCTTGCTTTCGAACTGCTAGGTTGGCAGGAGCTGGGACAAAGACGGGAGCTCATTCCGTCCTGCAGTACTCGGGAATCGAACTGCTGACCTTCCGCCTCCCAGTCAGCGTCTTAGCCACTTGAGCCACTGCAGAAGCACAATCCAACCTTAGCCGGGTACTTGTGTATAACTCATCAGCAGGTTCAGTTCAGTAGGTACAAGATTGCCAATCGGAAGTGAAGGCTTAGTGTCAAAGGAGCACGTGCTGAGATCTCCCACCTGAAGGCGGTGGGACGTGTCAGAGATTAGCTTCGCTTAGGTCGGGTCTGGCGCACCGAGCATATTCAGAATGAGACACAGCCCTCGGCACACCCAGATGGAGGCAAATCGCCATGGCCATCCCTGGGGGAACGCAAGTCCAAACATTTGTGCAAGAGTTGCTTTTCAAGACTTCCTGGCTCTTTACGCCAACCCTGTTAGGCTGACCATGATTTATCCTCACTGCATCCATAGCTGTTGGGCGAAACGGATGGGTGGGTCAGCCTCCCCCCACTTGATATATATCTAGATCAGGGGTGCTCAAACTTTTCGGGCCATGGGCCGGTCACATGGTTCAGAGAGCTGGTCACTATGGCCCAGGGGCCGGATCCAGCTCACCGACACCAATTCATCTGGCTTGTGAAGCCCTCGTTGCTCCTGGAAGCAGAAGTAAAATGTGCCCCTCCGCTTCCAGGAGCGATGAGGGCTTCATGGGCCGGATGAATTGACGTCAGCGACCGGATCCAGTCTGTAGTTTGGGCACGCCTGATATAGATAGATAGATAGAGTGGTGGGCTCAAAAAATTTTTTGCTACCACACTGTGGGTGTGGGAATGGTGGGCGTGGCCAGGGGAAAAGCCCTGTGTAGCACCCGAATTAGGACTACTTTATTTCAAAACTTGGATGGGCGGCGCCAGCCAGAATTTCTGCTACCGGTTCTGGCGAACTAGTGCGAATCAGCTGGTGCCCACCACTGGATGGATGGATGGATGGATTGATTGATTACCGAGCCTAAGGCTGTATAGAGTCTATAAAGAAGAAGTCACTCTGGCTCAGAAAAGCAAACTTTCGACGGCCAGCTGGTTGCAATGACCCGAGAGCATCTGGTAGCCACGCTGGACTGAGTTCTGGCTAAGCAAAAGCTGCAACCCTCGCTCCGCTTCGGAGGCGTGAGAAGTTTCCCCTTCCAGCCAAACGGGACTTCGCGGGGCCGACTCCAAGCCATCGCGTCCCGACGGGGGCTTCGCCGTTAACACGCGTGTCTGGCCCGAGGTTTCGGGTGCTCATCCGCAGACGGGGCCGGCGATGGGGCCAGCTGTGCTGCTGTGCCTTGGGCTTCAGAGAGCCTCCGCTTTCCCCGAAGAGTTTCTCCTTCACCGCATCTAACCCCCCCCCCCCCCAATCCCCTTCCAGGTTAATTTTATTAGGACGGCAGGATTTCTTACCCACTGCTGTGGTAACAAGCTGTTTGCGTAGCAATTAGACCGAGGTGGTGGTGGCATTTATGGTACACATTTATAATCCTAATTATAAAGGTGATTGCAGAAAGATTGGAATGGGGGGGGGGGCGAGTTTTGCCTCCGAGAATGCTACCGTTTTATTTTGCTGCTATCTAGGTAGGGGAACTGGAAAAAGTTTCTCGAGTTCAAAGAAGGCCAGGCTTTGCCTTCCTTCTCCCCCACCCTGATTTCTTTCGTTAAAAAAAAAAACAAAACACACATCCAGAAGTTAGGAGGTACTGAAAATAAAGCTTCCGGCTTGCGGCTTGCAACAGACTTCCTCCCCGCTGGCCCCCGCTCCCAAGACAGGTGGCCTCCAAAGCGGCCGAGGAGTTTGGCATTTGAGGTCTGGCCCACACAGGCCCAGCTCATGTCCAATTACCTGTCCTGCCAGTCCAGGGCGGCCCTAAACAGGGCTCTCATTCAAAGGCAGACCTGTGACCCACCCCGCTCCCCACAGAAACCCGGACATAAGACACCGCGGTGGCGTTTCACGAGGCTGCGGATCAGTGGCTTTAGAGGCTCAAGTGGCTAAGATGCTGGCTGGGAGGCAGAAGGTCAGCAGTTCGAATCCCGAGCACTGCAGGACGGAATGAGCTCCCGTCTTTGTCCCAGCTCCTGCCAACCTAGCTGTTCAAAAGCAAGAAATTGCAAGTAGATAAATAGGGACCACTTCGGTGGGAAGGTAACCGCGTTCCGTGCTAGACTACGGTGTCTAGTCATGCCCACGGAAACGTCTGTGGAAGCAGACAGCGCTGGCTCTTCGGCTTTGAAACAGAGATGAGCACTGAACCCTAGAATCGGATACGACTGGCTTTCGAGCAAGGGAAACCTTTACCTTTACTTTAGAATAGTAAAGGTCGTCCCAGCTTTTCCCAACTCCTACCGTTGCTGGAGTCCTACTAAAGGAGTGACACTTTTCACTAACTAACTAAGTTAAGAGTGCGATCCTACACCCAACCGTCTCCATGTGAGGCGGTGCGGAAGTGCAGTTTTCACTTCTTCTTGGGTAAATTATTTAGAATTTTTAATGGGGGTTTTAAGGGCTTTTTAATTAGTTTGATGTTGCTTTCAATTGTTGTTAGCCACCCAGAGTGGTTGGCGAGTTGGGCGGCGATAGAAATTTGAAGAATAAACAAACATCTACCCGAATAAACACGTTTTAATTCAAGCGACGGGAAGGATCGTGTGAAATGCTCCCCTTTGGGGGGGGGGGGAATGCTACCGTGAGAAACACGGTTCAGACGCCCCCCACCCAAATACACCTCAATGCCTTTGAGCTCCTCGTGCAAGTAGATAAATAGGTACCCCTTCGGTGGGAAGGTAAACAGCGTCCTGTGCAGTCCGGTGTCTAGGCATGTCTGCCACATGTCCATGGAAATGTCTGCAGGCACAGATAGCGCTGGCTCTTTGACTATAAGCAGAGATGAGCACTGAACCCTAGAGTCGGATACGACTGGCTTTCGAGCAAGGGAAACCTTTACCTTTACCCCCGCGCCCATTTAATAATGCTTCCTTCCCTTCCTTCATCGCCGGCCAAGCGAAGGCTCCAGGGAGGCGCCATTCAGTTCCACTCATCCCTTAATCCTACTGACAAAGCTGGCTGGTGACTCGCCTGAAAACTCCTGCTGTGCACTTGCACGTGAAAAACACACGCGCTCGCACACCCCACAAGAAGGTTGGAACTTTTGGTGGGGAAGGAGGGGGGCATCATGACACACTTTGTTTACCATACACGCCACTGGGGGACGGTGGTTCGTACTGGGCTGGCTTTAGTTCCACCGTCGTGATAAATCGATCCGGATTAGTCTCTCCGTGAACACAGGAAGAGGAGTCCCCGGGAGGCTCCTCCGGCTTCTGTCCAACGAAAGTAACTAGAGAAGCTCCGCCTGTCTCTTCTCTCGAAACTTTGCGCCCCCCTCGTTCCGCACTTTCTCGCTCATCCTAGAGGGTTTTTGAGGGTTTCACACCGGGTTCAGAACTTCAGGCACCCAGAGCTGCGTTAGGCTGCTGCAGCCAACACCACCACCACCGCAGCAAAAAGAGCCTTGTGGCCCCTGAAAGACGTGCCACGGTTCTTTGGGCGTTTCGTGGACTGGAGCCCCACACACCCCCTACCCACCCCACACACACACACTCCCACCCACCCACACCCCATCATGCGTTGTGAAGGACAAGGCTCCAATCCGGGAAACTCAGGGCCGTAGCCAGGATTCTAGACTAGATGTGTGTGCGAATATTTTTTTGGTCAGGAGGGGCAAAACACACACACACACCTCAATGCCTTTGAGCACCGCGTGCAAGTAGATAAATAGGTACCACTTCGATGGGAAGGTAAAGAGCGTCCCGTGCACTTCGGTGTCTAGGCATGCCTGCCACATGTCCGCGGAAACGTCTGCCAACGCAGACAGCCCTGGCCCTTTGGCTATATACAGAGATGAGCACTGAACCCTAGAGTCGGATACGACTGGCTGTCGACCAAGGATGACCTTTACCACACACACACACACACACACACACACACCATTGGAACTTTGCGGGGGGGGGGGCTGTTAGCTGGGGGGGGGGGTATTACCCCCTGGCCACCCCCTGGCTACGGCCCTGAACTTCAATCAGGAAAAGTGTTCGTCTTTCGGGAGCCACAAGGCTATTTTTGCTGGGGTGGTGGTGGTGTTGGCTGCAGCAGCCTCACGCAGCTAAAGGTAAAGGTAAAGGTTTCCCTTGCTCGAATGCCAGTCGTATCCGACTCTAGGGTGCAGTGCTCATCTCTGTTTCAAATCCGGCGCCGTCAGCTTTCTGCAGATGGTTTCCGTGGCCATGTGGCAGGCATGAATAGACACCGGAGCGCACGGAAGAACGCTGTTGACCCTGTTGATCTACTTGCAATATCTTGCTTTCGAACTGCTAGGTTGGCAGGAGCCTGGGACAAAGACGGGAGCTCACTCCGTCCTGCAGTACCCGGGAATCGAACTGCTGACCTTCCGCCTCCCAGCCAAGTATCTTAGCCACTTGAGCCCTCTCCCAAAGTTTGGAGGCGATTGACATCGATGAGCAACGGACCCCTCACCCCCACCCCACCCCACCCCCTCCTTGTTTCCTTTTGTTGACGGTCACTTACGGACTCCGGCCGGGGCTTCCTGCAGACGGAGAGGACCGCGTCCTTGGCGGCGCCGGCTGGCGACCACACGAAGGCTGCCCCTCTCGGCTTCGACGTTCAGATTGTGGAGCCCGGGATTGGGGCCCCCGTGGGGGTGGGGTGGGGTGGGGTGGGGGGACTGGATGGGCGAAAGTGCCTTATAACCCTACAGCAGAAGGTGGGTTGGCTGGCTGAATCAAGGTCGGCATCCCGAAAGCCTTTCAGCCCTAAGGGGTGTATGATCGGGAGGGGGGAGGGTTTGGGGCTTATGTCTGTACACCC